>JBBBDQ010000882.1:1467500-1530000 GCA_037127315.1 Ascarosepion bandense
CCTTACATTTAAACTCCTGGAGATTGTAGCCGTCGGGGAAGCAATCATGTGGAAGGGAATTCCACAGTCGGGAAGTGCGAGGAAAGAAGCTGTTGGAGTAGAAATTGCGTTTACATTTTATCGGTTTCACCGTAAAAGGGTGGGACCTAGTTGCTAATCTAGAACCTCGTGCAAATTCGTACGTAGGGTGCACCAGTGATCTAAGTTAATCGGAGCAGAAGCCGTGAAAGTATTTATAGAAGAGGCACAGGGAAGCCACGTCACGTCGGTGAGAGAGCGGCTGCATCCAAGTCGGTATCGATCACATTACAGACTTAATAATTCTTTAAGACAATGATGCTCAAATGAGTGATAGTAAAACGACAAATGCTGCAAATCCGAGATCGACGACTGGTGACGAAAATTAAACTGCATAAATTCGGCAGCCTTCACCACGACCGCGACGACGACGACTACTTCTCAAAACTTCTGGGGGACGATTCAACTTCAAAACCCGCAGTAAATTCGGGGTAACGATTAAAACTTTTCAAATCATAAATCAATATATCGGGACCACTCAAGCCGACCTTTTCACAGAAATCATTTTCACATAAGCATTTCATAATCTTATTCTTCATCGTCACCGTCAGCAACAACGAATCGAACCTGCAACAAACGCCTCTGTCAAAAACAATAGACCGGAACCCATATGTAAATAAAATATGAAATATATTTTATTTTTATTTTTTATACTAACACATCTTCTCAAACAAAGTAGTGACATTCTTTCAAACATGCCGTGGAGTAAGAGGGAGTTCTTTGGTCAGAGTTGTCAGCACCCCACCGCACATTAGGAAAACCCGATTTTAAGACATCCGTCCATGTTGATGTGTGAACTTAGACTTTTTAAAATCAAAATTAAAATTACTACCAAAAATTTCTAATTGTCAGCCTAACAAAACTTCCGCGCCATTGACAGCTGTCTTCTTGTACAAACTTATATGAGGCATGAGCTGGAATTTGACGTCGGTAGACAAAATAAAAATCTCTAAATCAAACGCATTGCAACATCTGAAAATTTTCAACAAAAACGCATTTTATTCAAAATATCTGCGTCACTCAGGGCAAATACATTTATTTCATTGCTACAAATTCATACTGTCCAACGAATATTTAAATATTTGACACACACACACACACACACACACACACACAGAGAGAGAGAGAGACGGGTATCCAGACATATATATATATATATATATATACACACACACTCACACACACACACAAACACACATATATATATATATATATATATATATAAATAGTCATCCACAGACAGATCTGTTTCGCTGTATCACAGCTCATCAGTGCGGATAGACTCCGATTGCTTTTAACCTAGGATTGAAACCCGACCGAATTGGCGTCAGTCGACGATTCTACCTCTGGGCTATGGGCATTCGGTAGAAGAAGGCAGACTTTTAGCATGTACATTGTCATTATACATGCCCAATATCCAAGGGTGCTCTCTCTCTCTCTCTCTCTCTCTCTCTATATATATATATATATATATATATATATATATATATATATATATATATATATATATATATATATATACGGCTGGTGCGTACTACCCACCAACTCTCAATCAGGTGTGGGAGGATAGTTCACATTGGCAACCCTGGGCAGTGATTTGTGATTCATTGTATCTTATCAACATTTGTTCCTTATCTACCTATATTTATATTCGTTACAAATTGAGCAAAGCAGAACTATTAGAGGACGAAAAAAGTTCATGGATTTTGATAGCATTCAGTGATATGTTTTGCTCATACTATGTCTTGTAAAAACACGATATAAAATTCACTGTCCATAATGTTGAATGTGTTATTGTTCAACTTTGTAGCAAGAAAAATCTTAAGTTGATGTGAAAAATTACTGCAACACATTGTTGATTTATTTAAGATGGAATAATTTCTCATGACATGTTTCTAATTTATATGTGGATACATTGTATTTATTTTTAATTTTCCTAGTTGAATTTTTCACCTGTATTACATTCGATCCATTATTGTAATAAAATTTCAATTTGTTTGAATTTGCTTTGCCTATGTTAATTCTTGAAAAAAAATAACTACATAAAAGTCCCTTTATTTTTACCCATAATGCTGAACGTGTTAAATTCTTCAACTTTTTAACAAGAAAAATCTGAAGTTGATGTATTGTAAATTGTTGAATTATTTCAGATGAAATGATTTATTTTGACATGTTTCTAGTTTGTATTTATTTTCAAATTTTCTAGTTTAATTTTCCCCCTATACTGCATATGATACATTATTGCACATAGATTACAAAAAAACTTCATATGAATACTAGCTTATGAAAATTGAGATGTAGTAGAGTGGGGGGCCTCATACCATTGTTTTTTTTTTGTTTGTTTTTTTTTTTGTTTTTTTTTCCCGGATATGAGAACCTTGCACTAGTCCTGACTACCGACATAGTAAATTTCTGCATATCTCGTAATTTGAGCCATTTTCTTTGCTGAAAACAAAGTATTTTATCAGTACAGCACAATTCATCCTCCTTCTCCTAACATACGCCTCCGCAAACGACTTTGCTTATCTCTTTATTTCAATGAGAGACATTCCCACCGATTTACCACTTGTATTTTTGTTTATACAATTTAGTTATTTTCTTATCCTCTCTTCTTTGTTCTATCAT
Source organism: Ascarosepion bandense (assembly GCA_037127315.1). Lineage (NCBI taxonomy): Eukaryota > Metazoa > Mollusca > Cephalopoda > Sepiida > Sepiidae > Ascarosepion > Ascarosepion bandense. The sequence goes on from JBBBDQ010000882.1 coordinate 1,470,204, forward strand.
CACACGCTTAATATAACAATTGCCTGATTTTTTCCTTTTTTTTTTTTTTTTTTTTTTTTTCCACCATCCATTATAATTATGGGTAAGGCAGGTGGCATATTATGACACAATTCTTTTACTCTTTGTAACTTTTGTTATCGTATCAACATTTGTTTTGTTTATTCTAATTACATTAAACATCAGAAATTATACTAAGCACAACTATTAAAGGAAAAAAATATTTGCAGGTTTTGATGTAATTCTCAGGTCCGTGAATTTGTTTACTTCAACGAGAAACTCATTATTTTATTCATAATGTGATAAAATTATTCAACCTTTTAACAAGAAAAATCTGAAGTTGATGTTAAAATATTACTGCAATACATTAATTTCATTATGACATTTTTCTAATTTGTATTTGTATACATTGGATTTATTTTCAATTTTTCACCTATATTGCACTGGCAGTATAGCTCGGCGTTGCTCGGGTGTAATGAAAGCTTTAAAACTAATCCATGGTCTTGAAGCTCAGACTCTTTGGACGTTGGTACGAAAGCCTAAAAAGCAATAGTTGCTTCCAGTTAAAGGGGAACGGTAGACTGAAAGAAAAATGAATGGATTAAGTCAAATTTTGATTTCCTGCTATCGATATCAAATAAGTTTTTTTCGTCGGAAACTGAATTTTGAAGACTAAATAAGTCCTCTGAGTAAATGGTATCATGGCTGAGACTAAGAACTACAATTATACCTACTTAGAGCCAAACCCAAAGCAAAACACGAAGCGAAAACTAAAATAAAAGGGCTGAAAAAAATACAGACAAACAGACTTGTTTTTATATATATATATATATATATATATATATATATATATATATTGTCATCCGCAGACAGATCTGTTTCGCCGTATCACAGCTCATCAGTACGGTTAGACTCCGATTGCTTATTTTGCCCAGGATTGAAACCCGACCGAAATGGCGTCAGTCGGCGAGCGACTCTACCCCTGGGATAAAGTAGAAGTAGGCAGCCTTTTTAGCGCATATCATTATACGCGCCCATATATATATATATTATCGATTTTCTGCAATATTGTAAGAACTGCAACCTTGAAACTTCTGAATATCGTTTCTTATGTCTTTGTCTATGAGTGTATCAAATTTGATTAAAATCGGACCACTCCTTCTATAACCCGATTTTTTCGATTATTGATTTTCGATATTTATCGGGGGTACCTCGACACAAAACCTAGCTAAGAACACCCGCAGACGCTTATAGTACAACTGTGTAAATTTTCAAGAAAATCAGTTCAGCCGTTTTGGAGTCTATAGATAACGGACACACACACACACACACATACACACACACAGACAAAGTTCCATTTATAAATAAGTTTAGATATGATCCATTATTGTACATTAGGTTACAATAAAAAAATTTTTATATGAATACTAGCTTATGAAAATTGAGATGCAGTAGGGTGGAGAGCCTCATTCCACTGTTTGGGAGGGATGTGGGTGGCATGACACACTTGCACCATCCTTGACTACCCACATAGTAAATTTCTGTATTTGTTTGCTTTCAATGTCTACAATATATAGCTCACCAGCCATCTTCTTTGCTGAAAACAATCTTTTTACAATTTATAATACATCCTTACTTCTTGCTTTCCTTGATTACCTTGTCTAATATCTTTTGTTCTGATTCTGCTATCAATACATAATTGATATACATTAGAAATGAAACTAAGCACAACTGACTATAAAAAAGAAGAAAATATTTCTGAAGGTTCTGATATTATTCTGAGGTGATTTTTTGTCCAAATCCATGAATTTGTTTTCCTCGTGCTAAGTCTTGTAAAAACACTATATAAAACTTACTGTTTTATATTCATAATATTGAATGAGTTAAAATTATTCAACCTTTTAACAAGAAACATCTGAAGTTGATGTTAAAATATTACGGCAACACATTGTTGACTTATTTAAAAGGGAATGACATTTTTCTAATTTGTATTTAGATACATTGAATTTATTTTTAAATTTTCTAGTTGCATTGCTCACCTATATTGCATATGATCCATTATTTTAAATAATTATGTTACAATAACTTTGATTTTATTACCTTATGAAAATTCTGACAGTAGTGTGTCCCATATCATAGATACCGGCCATATATATGTATTACATCGAATCTATAACTGCATCTAGGGCTGGGGAGGTACGGTCTCAATATCGGACCAGAAAGTTTTCTTTTTGTCAGTATCCATCTTGCACATTTATAAATCAGCCACTCATCCGTGCATTGAATATATATTGCCATACCTGGTCGGGTTCTTTAGTTATTCATCTCGAGGTTGTACATCTTCAATGTTATTGGTCCTGATCGGCTTCCATCTGATGGCTTCCATCTGTCTTTCCGGGAAATATTTTCATGGCAACTGTTCTGACAAGCTTTTCCCTCGAACCCCAGAGACGCGAATTTAAGCATGCTACTAGATATCGGCTCGGAACGAGAAACCGGAGAGCCGAGTTCGAATTCCAGATTGTATTCACTTACGCGCAAATACCCTTGGAAAAAGTATTAATCCGTCTCTTCCTTCCAGTTATGGGTTAAATAGCAGGACAGACTGGGTTCTATAGCCTTGGTCGGCAACCAGTCTACCGCAGAAAGCAATGACAACCTACTACTGGATAATCTTCTGCCCAGTCAGTCATGTCTCTTTCGAGACATGATCGCCCAAGCGTGTATCACGTATGGCACTTAACTGACTGACTAGATTGGTTTTTCGAACCCACCCTCTTACTGATGAAATAGTTAAAATAACTGACACTTCTACTTTAACAGTTTCTTTTCTCGCACTTCCCGCCTGTGAAACTCTCTTCCGTTTACTTGCTTCCCTGATAGGTAGAATCTCCAAAAATTTAAATGCAATGTCTATTACCATCTTCTATCTTCTTGAATTCCGTTCATCTTTCACCCTTTCTTCAATACCCACTGTACTCAGTATTTTATTACACTGTAACCCCCTGCGCATAAGTGACGGTTCGACCTTGCTTGGAGTAAAATGATTAAAAAATGCCCTCTGGAAACTTCAAAGTCAGCATGACTGAATTAAAACTAAGTGACAAGTCTCTTTCTCGCTCTCTTACTCACTCTCTCTCTCTCTCTCTCTCTCTCTCTATATATATATATATATATATATATATATATATAAGAACAAATTAAGGCAGACACTTTATTTCATGGTAAATCGGAAGTATGGGGCCTATTTCAGGCGAACCTTCATCAGCTTCAGTCTTTATTGTACTGAAGATTTTACACAAATGAAATTCACAAAGTGAAAAGTCTTAAGATCAGACTTTGTCATTACTACTTGACTCACGGAAGATTTCATGGTAAACAAGATTCAATTTAAACTTTATACGCTCATTCTACTGATTTCGTCTATCGAACGATTAATATCTACTCAGATTGTATCGAATGTAAACAAACTCAACCAAAGACAACATAACGGAATTATACGGAAATTTACGAAACTTGCATTAGCCGACATATAATTTGAATTTTTGTTTATTTAACATTATGTTTTTGTTAAACAAATAAAAATTCGATTCCTTTCCACTTAAACACGAGCATCCATTAAAGATCTATTAATAAAAATTCATATCAATCGGTGAAAAAGTGTAAGAAATCGTGATCGTTTTATTGAAATGTAGATTTATTATTATTATTATTATTTTTTTTTTTAATCATTTCACCCCAAGCAAGGCGGAAATGCCACTGATGAGCGGGGGGCTACATAACTGTAAAAAGATTAATTAGAAAAGAGTGAGGAGTACAAACTAGTTAGAAAGGAGCAATAGAAAGATGAGAATGCAGGTGCCATGACAGATACATAGGTGGAGAGAAAGGGAAGGATATACGGGGGTGGGGAGAGAGCTTGAGTCCAGTGGTTAATAGATGAGTATTATTATTATTATTATTATTATAAATAAATGTCCATAATTGTACTACTCCTGTTTCAAGTATATATATATATATATATATATATATACAAGTATGGGTGGAATAATATTCCCCATCCAAAGAAACACTATTTTTTAAAAAGTGCTCAATACAAAGTAGAGCTAATAATAATAATAATAATCACTTTTTGTGTCTTTTCAAGTGATGTTGTTAACATCACTTGAAAAGACACAAAAAGTGTCGAAACAAAGTAGCTACTTTTGTAGTGATATTATAACATATCAATGTTATAATTTATTAATAAATATTATTATTATTAATATATATATATATATAATTATGAATTAATTGTGCACTGCGAAACGGAAATTTCTATATCTCGAAATAGATTCTCTTCATCAGGCAATGTTTGATGTTGGTTGTGCAAATGATTTACATTTAAATACAAAAATCCTTAAGTTTGCTGTTTATGTATATGTGAAGATATAAAATTTATGTATGTGTTCCTTTTAACTAATCAGAGAGAAGATTAATTTTGGAATTTGGCCCGTATTTCTCAAAGAATACATGCTAAGTTTTTCTCTTTTTTTCCTCCTTTTTTTCTTTTTCCTCCCTTTCCTCCTTTTTTCCTTTTTCCTCCCTTTCCTACTTTTTTCTTTTTCTTACCTTTCCTCCTTTTTTTCCTTTTTCCTCCCTTTCCTACTTTTTTCATTTTCCCTCTTTTTCCTCCTTTTTTCTTTTTCCTCTCTTTCCTCCTTTTTTCTTTTTCCTCCCTTTCCTCCTTTTGTTCTTCTTCCTCCCTTTCCTCCTTTTTTTCTTTTTCCTCCTTTTGTTCTTCTTCCTCCCTTTCCTCCTTTTTTTCATTTTCCTCTCTTTCCTCCTTTTTTTCTTTTTCCTCCCTGTCCTTCTGTTTTTTCTTTTTCCTCCCTTTCCTCCTTTTTTCTCTTTCCTCCCTTTCCTCCTTTTTTTCCTTTTTCCTCCCTTTCCTCCTTTTTTTCTTTTTTCTCTCTTTCCTCCTTTTTTTCCTTTTTCCTCCCTTTCCTCCTTTTGTTCTTCTTCCTCCCTTTCCTCCTTTATTCCTTTTTCCTCCCTTTCCTACTTTTTCTTTTTTCTCCCTTTCCTCCTTTTTTCCTTTGTCCTCCCTTTCCTACTTTTTCTTTTTCCTCCCTTTTCTACTTTTTTCTTTTTTCTCCCTTTCCTCCTTTTTTTCCTTTTTCCTCCCTTTCCTCCTTTTTTCCTTTGTCCTCCCTTTCCTACTTTTTCTTTTTCCTCCCTTTCCTCCTTTTGTTCTTCTTCCTCCCTTTCCTCCTTTTTTTCTTTTTCCTCCTTTTGTTCTTCTTCCTCCCTTTCCTCCTTTTTTTCATTTTCCTCTCTTTCCTCCTTTTTTTCTTTTTCCTCCCTGTCCTTCTGTTTTTTCTTTTTCCTCCCTTTCCTCCTTTTTTCTCTTTCCTCCCTTTCCTCCTTTTTTTCCTTTTTCCTCCCTTTCCTCCTTTTTTTCTTTTTTCTCTCTTTCCTCCTTTTTTTCCTTTTTCCTCCCTTTCCTCCTTTTGTTCTTCTTCCTCCCTTTCCTCCTTTATTCCTTTTTCCTCCCTTTCCTACTTTTTCTTTTTTCTCCCTTTCCTCCTTTTTTCCTTTGTCCTCCCTTTCCTACTTTTTCTTTTTCCTCCCTTTTCTACTTTTTTCTTTTTTCTCCCTTTCCTCATTTTGTTCTTCTTCCTCCCTTTCCTCCTTTTTTCCTTTGTCCTCCCTTTCCTACTTTTTCTTTTTCCTCCCTTTCCTACTTTTTCTTTTTCCTCCCTTTCCTCCTTTTTTCCTTTTTCCTCCCTTTCCTACTTTTTTTCTTTTATCTCCCTGTCCTCCCTGTCCCAGCGGCTGAAACGTCATTAATTTAACAATAAAGATGAGAGCAACTCTCTGAACAATATAAATAATGTAAATACCTCATTTCAGAAATATAGACAAATGTTTGTAAATGTTTCATCTGATAAAAATCCAGGATAACTTTAGTATTATATCAGTCAGTTAAGTGCCATACGTGATAACGCTTGGGCGATCATGTCTCGAAAGAGACATGATTGACTGAGCAGAAGCTTATCCCTCGGTCGGTTGCCATTGCTTCCTGCGGTAGACTGGTTGCCGACCAAGTCTTTAGAACCCATTCTGTCCTGTTATTTAACCCATAACTGGAAGGAATATAAGGATTAATACCTTTCCCAAGGGTATTTGTGCGTAAGTGGATGCAATGAATTCGGCTGGAATTCGAACTCGGCTCCCCGATTTCTCGTTCCGAGCCGATATCCAATGCACCACAACGCACATCCTTTTAGTATTATATACTGTACATTAAATCTTTTTTTTTACAAACATAAAATGTACGTTGTGCCTTTTCTTCCCTCAGATATTCCTCTACAAACTTCGATTTTAAAAGTATCAGCTACTGACAATGATGATGATAGTCAGCTTGAGTACTCCATAAATAAAAGGAGTATCACTGCCAGGAAAGCAGATGGTGAGATTCTTCCTCTCTCTACATTCGACTACAGTGTGAGTACTCTTTATTAATATTACTTGTAAAATCATAAATGTCTTTTTTTTTCTTTTTTTTTTTTTTTGGCTTATATTATTATTTTATAAGGTTTTAAAAATCCTGGGTACTTTTACTTCGATTTAAAGTTTTCAACATTTTCATGATAAAAAAAACTTTTAAAAAATTTTCTAACTTTGTGGCGTTTTTATTCCATCATCAAGGTATTTTCTCTGTTTTTTTTTTTAACTTCACACAATCATTCATGGTATGAAGTCTAAAAATGGATGTGCGCCGTGGTGCAGTGAATATCGACTCGGAACAACAAATCGGAAAGCCGTGTTCGAATTCCAGTTGAATTCCTTGCATTCACTTACGCACAAATACCCTTGGGAAAGATATTATTCCGTCTCTTCCCTCTAGTTATGGGTTAAATAGCAGGACAGATGGGGTTCTGCAGCCTTGGCTGGCAACCAGTCTACCGCAAAAAGCAATGGCAACCTACTTCGGGATAATCATCTGCCCAGTCTGTCATGTCTATTTCGAGACATGATCACCCAAAGCGTGTATCATGTATGGCACTTAACTGACTGACCCTTCCTTCATATAAATTGTTTAATCCATTATAACGAAACAATTCTACTTTTGTTTTGATGTATTCTTCAATGAAATTGTTGGAACCACAACAAGATTCAGTTTTATTAGGCACAAAATAAACGATAGTCTAAAGATGATCGATCTGGAGAAATTTCATCCATAGCTCAAAGATTTTTTTTTTTTTTGTATCACATTTATACATTGTACTGAAATTCAAAAGCGCATTGGGGTAGAGAAAGATACCTTCCATAATCTAAGCAACGTATTGAGAAACAGAAAAAAAGGAACGAGTACTGAACTATAATATTGTGAACGTTAACAAGCTTGTGGGCTTTGTGTGTCTTTTTAGGTGAAGATGCGGGTTCAATTTACAAACGAAAATATAGAAGAAGCATACAAAAAAAATGAGTTTATATTGATTGTATTGAAACAAAGTCAAATTTTTCTTGAGTGTGTTTGCTTTGCTGTTTGATTTAGTAATACAGAACAATCAGTTTAATGAGCCACATAACGAAACTCATTGTCCGAATCTTGATTAATAGAGCTCGAAGCAGAATCAGGCCGGATATAGAACAGTGCAGGTTCGTCAAGGACACCGGAACAAGGAATGCGATATTTAAGCGAAGAATGCTATCAGAAAAAAGTGATACAAATGAAAAAGAACGTTTAACTATGTTTTGTAAACTATGCTAAGGCGTTCGACAAAGTACGCCACCAAAAACTGATAGAAATGCTGAGCAAACTCGACATATTTGGCAAAAACATTATAGTAATCAAGAACCTCTACTGGCAGCAAACCAACTTCATACGGACAGAAAACGAATTCAGCAAATATACAAAGATAAAAAGGGGCATAAGACAAGGATGTGTCTTTTTACCGGATCTATTCAACTTGTACAGCGAGACTATTCTGAGAACCCTAGAAGTTATGCCAGGATTCGTCATCGGTGGTCACGGTCAGAACAACATAAGATTATAGTAGTAATAAAATGCTGCAGGCAGGATTAATGCTTATAATGCTGGAAAGAGGATCATTTGTTTATGGTATGTGCATGTTCGAATCACGTCGTGGAATACCAATTTATAATGATAATAAAATGCTGAAAGAGAATTAATGCTTAGGAATTTGGGAGCGTGTAAGTAAGGAATGTCTTTGATGTATTCGCTCCTTAGGTCAGTAAGTAATTTTTGAGGCAGGGAAGAAGGAAAGAGGTAAGGGAGGCGAGCGTAGTAAGCCGCTTGACTTGGGTCAAGGGAGATACTAATTACTCTCTTCTCCTCTAGTCGGTCTGCCTGTCGATGCTTTCTGTATCCGCTTTTTATATCTTCACTTTGGATCACAGCAGCTCATTTGGGATTTCACAGTTGTATTTGGTTCTGGGCTTCCCATTGGCTGATAAATAAAATTCGCGTAAGCTCGCGAACAGGAAATTTAATATTTAATTAATCTTTAGTTTTCAACCGGAACATCTACGCGGGGCCGGCGGCGCAGCGACGACTTTTGGTCATTTGCTTTTTGGTCGTGAAAGCGCAAACATCCGGTCCATCGCTTTTGCTCGGTATCATCACGAGATACGCAGATGATACAGTGCTGATAGCCGACACAGAAATAAATCAACATGACCTCCTAAAAAAGGTAGATGAAAACTCGAAAGAAAGGGCTACAGATAAACTACAAGAAAATTGAATGTATTTTCATCAGCAAACAGAAGAGCCCAAAATGTCAAGTAAAGGCTCGGGATACTAAAGTCAATCAAGCACAAAAATTTAAGTACTTAGGAAGTGTTTTAACAGAAGACGGAAAAAGCGACACTGAGATCCAAAGGAGAATTGGCATTGCCAAGGACAAATTCCAGAAGCTGAGCAGATCATTAAGAGACAGGAAACTTTCGCTAGAAACAAAGAAGAGAATACTGGATTGCTATGTGATGTCTGTTCTTCAATATGGCAGCGAATACTGGACATTCTTATCAAAGATAAAGGAAATACTTAAATCAATTGAAATTTGTTTCTCCAGAAGGATGCTGTGAATATCAGGGATCAAGCACGTGAGCAATAATGAGGTTTTAGAAAGGATGGAAACGAAAAGGAAATTAATACTGAACATCAGAAAAAGACAGCTAAAGTTCCTGTGACATGTGATGAGGAAGGAAGGCTTGGAGAATCTGATACTAACAGGTCAGATAGAGGGAAAGAGAGACAGGGAAAAGCAGCGGACAACATATTTGACGGGCCTGAGTAGATGGATGGCAGAGCGGAGTTTGGATTGTATAACAGGAGAAAGCGTGCTCAGAGCCACCAAGGATAAGGGAGATGTGGAAGGCCATGATCGCCTACGTCCTGAAGAGACATGGCACATAGAAGAAGAATCATTTATACGAAGTAAAAGAGTACTGAACTGTTACGTGATATCTGTCCTCCAATATGGCAGCAAATGCTGAACAATCCCCTCAAAGATGAAAAAGAGACTCAAAGAACAGAAATTTAGTTCTACATGTGAGCAACGACAAAGTGTTGAAGAGGATGCAAATGAAAAGGATAATTGTACAGTATAACCCTGATATAAGAGACCCGGATATAAGAGACCCTGATGTAAGGAAACTCGGATATAAGAGAGATTTTCTCTGCTCCCAAATTAGAGCCTGTGGTAATGTATATAAAACAGACCAAACCCGGATATAAGATAAACCCGGATATAAAATAACTTGTATCCTGTCCCGACAACTCTCTTATATCAGGGTTACACTGTACTTAATATCAGGAAAAGACAACATAGGTCTTCAGGACACATAATAACGAAGGAAGGCTTTGAAAATTTAATACTCCCGGAACCGATAGAGGGAAAAAGAAACAATGGAAAGCAGTGTGAGACATACTTGATGGGCCTGAGGAAGCCGATAGCAGAGGAGGGTTTTAGAGAGATACTAAGAGAAAAAATGTTTAGAGCGACATGGAATAGGGATAAGTAGAGGTCCACGATCGCCTATGTCCTGAAAGAGCACAGCACATAAAGAATAGGAATAAAAACAGGTAAAGATGGTCGAGCTCAAGTTAGGATGGCGGAATCTCAACTTCACGAGTCAGGGCTGCCGAAAACACGCATGAAAGATCTAAATGGAAAGTGGAAAGAAAGATTCTGTGCTTTTCAGAAGTGGGGTCATAAAATCATACATGTGACCAGAAACTTTTTCCGGTTTCTTTATAATTGCATTATGGGAAAATTTATTTATTTAAATTTTTATTATCATTTTATTTATTTAATTTTCCACAATATCAGTCCTCCTATATGACAGTGAATGCTGGACAATATCCTCACAGATAATGAAGAGAAATGAAGCGAAAAAAAAGTGTTCTACAGAAGGATACTGAGAATACTAAGGGCCATAGATATAAGCAACGACTAAATTTTAGAGAAAATGGAAACAAAGCAGACACGAGAATAGGCTGAAAAGTTCAAAGGCTGACTATGAAGGAATTATGCTAAAGCTGTAAAATCTTGTATGCACTGGTGGGGGGGGGGGGTAAGAAATAGATCGTAAATTTTAATATTTCCAAATCAAAGCTGCTCTCCTTTAACAACCATAGAGAAGTTTTCCTTCCTTCCATCAGTATGGATCACACTAGTCTCCCTGAATGCATCCCTTCGGCCTCACTCTCTCAGTCGATCTCAAGTGGAATTACTACTGCAATTCAAGCTAGTTCCACACAGTTGTGCCATCAATGCTAAGATATATTGCCAGCAGCTAGTCCGCGTGTACAACAAAGGAGTACCCGGCCATTGGTCAATTGAGGTTGGGATTTGTTTCAACAAGACAACGCGAGGCCACCCACTGCCTGGTTGACTAAGGAGAAGTTCAAGCGGATGGACAGTTTTGAGATTCTTGCACATCCACTATTCAGTCTCATTGCTACTCTGAGGGACGATGGCCTATTGCACTCAATGGCACACTTCCACCGCGACGAGCAATTCAACACTTTTGATGAAGTGAAGGAGGCTCATTGCTCACAGAAGTTCGTCAAGACTGATAGACTTTATTTTGAAGAATAAATGTTGATGTTAATTCATAAAATTTTGTTGTTATCTTTCCTCTTCGTAAGAATGTCAGGATTTTATGACCAACCTAATATAAGTAAAACTTCATTTTTTTTATGCTATAACTTCTTCAAGTCATTTTTGAGCTAACTTTTTTTATTCATTTTTACACTTTTATTTATTGTTTTCTAGAATGTCTTCACCATCGACTCCAAGACTGGAGTAATTCGAACAAACATGGTACTTTCACAGGGTTTGTTACCCACTATTTCTTTTGAAGTTCTTGTTACAGATGTAAAGGCTGAAAAAGCTAATAGCCAAACAGATCAAGGTATGTATCCTTCTCTATTCATAGGTGTTTCACTTTATATTGATGTTCTTGGAAATCAACTCCTGTGTTCTTTTGTATCCTAATAAAAAAGAAGAGAGTCACACAGTACACAAGCTCATTTTATAGCATTTCACTGTTTATTAAATAACTTCAAAGGGAGAGTACTTGTTCATGCATGTTCTCTTTGATTGGTTGACAGTTTACATCAATTCCACAAAGCTAACTGATTTGATAATTTTCAGTCATGCTTCTATAAAAGTGTTTTAGCGGAAGGACATTTTATCCCCTATATTTTGACACCAAACATTTTAGTGTCCGTATTTTGGTACCAAGATTATGAAATTGTCTGTTATCACTATGGTACATTGCAGTGCACCATAAAATGTTTGTTGTTAATGTTTAAAATTTGCAAAATTATAAGAGAAAAGAAATCAGTATCAGTGACCTTTTTAGATTGAAATAACGTGATATTAGTCTGAATATCACTATAGGCTTGAAACTCACAGTCACTACGCAGTATTCTTATGTCAACACTGTCACTCTCTGTCATTATATGTAATAATATATATATTTACAGCATCCAAGGCAAGAAAAACTCAAAACTCTAGAATTTATTATTATGTAAAATAAATATTCCACAATAAATAAATAAAAATCATTCAACACAGAAGATGGTATCTTAAAATGAATATCTTTTGAAGTGTATATGATATTGTGGTGAGAAGATAGATAATAGATAAGCTGTATTGAAATATATCCTTTTCTTTTCCTAATAAAGTGACAGAGCCATTCTCTCTCATTATTTCTCTCTCTTTCTCTCTCTTTTTCTTTATCTCGAAAACATACATCCTTTTCCTCTTTCAATTCTTTTCTTCTGATTGGAGAAAAATAGTAGGCATGACCCAGATTAACAGTTTTGGTCAGCAAAGATCATGCAATGAAGAAGAGATGAGGTGACGTAAAATCAGCCAATGAATAACACTCCCGCCAAACTCAAATCAGCAATGAGTGAGTGGGAAAGAGATCTAAAAGAATTAGTGAAAACGTGTGTCAGTTAGTGAGAGTTCTGATAGCCAAAAAAGAAAACATCTCACGTGCAAGTCAAAATGTGTGTAATTTGTCTCCACGAAGTGAATTTTCATAATAATTTAAAACGAAAGGATAGAATTGAGAACTTCTAGATTACAAATCACATGCTAGAATGGCATAAAACATTTTATAACATAGTGCAAACAAGAAAGATTTAATTCCTTTTACTAAACACACCCACAAAAGAAAAACCATTATAATTTGAACATAGTAATACAAATAAAAATACGCATATCACATTAATATGATAAAAACACTCACATGAAGACTATGATTACTTGTACCAGAAATATATATGAACTCCAAAAACACAAAAAAAAAACAGGAATGGTTTTATTCCACACACACACACGCATATATATTAGTTTGTGGAGTTAAAAATAAATGTTGATATAGTTCTTAAATCTGGCATTTTTAATCTGATTCATTATCTTATTTGATAAATGTTACAAAGGCCCATGTACTATAACGTCCCCATAAGAACCCTTCCATACCACAATATAATTAACATATTGTATTAGCATTAAAAATATTTTAAAAAATATATTAATTAATAAATGAATAAATTGCATTAATTTTGTGCGGCCTTGTTCCCAATAGCCGTTACACATTCTATCATGCTAGACCATTTCAAACATTCAGCTTCCTAAAGAATACCAGAAATCAGACAAATGAATTCTAACCCTGCACCAAGACATCAAATCAATTTTTGGTAATGACTGTGAAAGTTGAAACTACTTGAGAAAAAGAATGAACTTTGGTCAGATTGTCCACAACTTTGAACACAATACTCAACACATTAAAAAGATACAATTAACTTTAGATAGAGAGACCCCTTTTCAATCTAACTTCCTGCTTAAATATATATATATTTTTTTATCGTATCACCCCGAGCAAGGCAGTAACGCCACTGATGTGCAGGAGTCTATGTAATAGTGAAAAGATTGGAAAAGAAAGCCGGAAACCACATCCTAAACAGGGAACAAGGGATGAGCATCTTAACCTGTTCAATAGACGTGGGTGGAGTGTGAACCGGGCGATAGATAGATCTATCTACTCCAATTGAAAAAAAAAAAAACAAAGTGAAAAGATTGGAAAAGAGAAAGCCCGAAACCACATCCTAAACAGGGAACAAGAGATGAGCCTCTTAACCTGTTCAATAGACATGGGTGGAGTGTGAACTGAGAAGCAAATAAAAATTTCATTTGTCAGCTTATACCAGCTTTGTGAATTTCTGTACAATTTCATAATTTTCTCTTCAGTTGAGCCCGTTTATATTTTCAATACAAATATTTATTTGTTTACATTTCAATGCAATCTGAGCAGATATCAATCGTTTGACAAAATCTGGAAAATGACTATATAAAGTTTAACTTGAACTTTGTTTACCATGAAATCCCTCATGGGTCGACCGACAAAGACACGCCTGATCCTAAGACGGCATCTCTCCGGTGTGGGAGTATGCAGGTTCAGCTCCTGCCAGAAGACATTTTCTCAACGATTTCTTAAACCAGTGTAAATTATAATGTACTGTTTGACTTATGTAATAAGTCAAACAGTACATACCTTATTCAAATATATATTTTTATGAATAAGCAAGTAGCTTTCTAAACACCCCTGTCAACTAATGAAAAGGAATTTCTGATTTTAGTCAGAAGTTGATATAAGCAGAATTGATCAAACCAGCATGCAATTGGTACAGTGGGTATGCAATATCAGTCTTATGGATAGAAAAATCATCAGAAGAGTTAAAAATAGATTCTGGCAGAGGATGGTGCAATGGATATCGGAACAACAAGTTTGAGAGCCGAGTTCGAATTCTAGTATGCGCAAATAACCTTGGGAAAGGTATTAATTCATCTCTTCTCCCTCCAGCTATGAGTTAAATAACAGGAAAAAAAATGGGTTCTATAGCCTTGGTTGGCAGCTAGTCTACTACAGAAAGTAATGGTAACCTACTGCGGGAGAATCTTCTGCCCAGTCCATCATGTCTCTTTCAAGACATGATCACCTAAGCATGTATCACGTATAGCACTTAACTGACTGATTGGCAATATGAAAGATGCTATGCATCAAGCAAGACTTAGATGGTTTGGGCAGGTTGAGAGAATGGACAAAGAAAACCCAGTAAGAAAATTGTGAGTTTACTGAGGTCGATGCCTAAAGTGGGATAGGTAGATCACATAAAACATGGACCCAGCTTATCAATGAATATATTAGGAGGTTGAGATTACAGCCAGGCCTTACACAAAAGAGGGCGGCCTAGAAAAGAACCACCAAGAAAATCCCGTCCAACCCATGCTAGCATGGAAACGGATGTTAAATGATGATGAGGAGGATCTGTTTTGCAACATTTCCAGAATATTGCCTTCCAAGATGTACAATCCTGGTGAAGATACTTATCATTTGCAAAGAAGAAATATTTTGGGACTTCAAAAACAGTGGCTGATATGTTTATTTCTCTTCAGGTAGAGCAGATGCCCTAAAATGACATACTTTTACAAAATGGTACAGTGGATGTGCAATGTCACTCTTAGGAATAGAAAATCATCAGAGGAGTTAAGAAATAGTGTGGGTATTGCCAATATAACAGATGCTATGCGTCAGGCAAGACTTAGTTGATTTGAGCATGTTAAGAGAACGGATGTGCGTTGTGGTGCATTGGATATCGACTCGGAACGAGAAATCGGGGAGCCGAGTTCGAATTCCAGCTGAAGGCATTCACTTACGCGCAAATACCCTTGGGAAAGGTATTAATCCGTCTATTTCTTCCCGTTATGGGTTAAATAACAGGACAGATTGGGTTCTATAGCCTTGGTCGGCAATCAGTCTACCACAGAAAGCAATGGCAACCTACTGCGGGATAATCTTCTGCCCAGTCAGTCATGTCTCTTTTGAGACATGATCGCCCAAACGTATATCACATATGGCACTTAACTGACTGAAGAGAACGGACAAAGAAGACCCAGTTGGCAATTGTAGGTTTATTGAGGTTGATGGTCCAAGTGGGATAAGCATAACATGTAGACATGGACCCAGTTTAATGACGATTTAAGGCAGTTGAGATTACAGCCAGGCCTTACACAAAAATGGGTAGCCTAGAAAAGAACCATCAAGAACACCCCATCCAACCCATTCTAGCATGAAAACAGATGTTAATTAATGATGATGATGATGATGGCTCTTCATTACTTCTAAAGATTTCGTTACCATTGAAAATGTTCTGATGAGCTACATTTGTTTGACCGACAAGTCCTAACCTTCATAGCTAAAACCCAACACGCCATGTATGCCAGATCGAACCAACCCCATTCCTTTTATACTCCATTTGTAAGAAGTTTTACTTGGGCAGCTTCTTCCCATGAACTACAACCTTGTTGGACAGGCTCCCAAGTGGATACTTTCCTGGGCAGCTCTACAACCTCTTCAAGTCTTATCTTTCCCACATGTCCTCATAAGGATGATGATGAATCATAATATTTATTTAATTACAAGTGACTGTAAAGTAAAGAATTTATAGTAATTGTGGTAGCCAGTCAGTGAAGTGTCATATGTGAAACACGCTTGGGCGATCATGTCTCGAAAGAGACATGACTGACTGGGCAGAAGATTATCCCGCAGTAAGTTGCCATTGCTTTCTGCGGTAGATTGGTTGCCAGCCAAGGCTATAGAATCCAATCTGTCCTGTTATTTAACCCATAACTGGAAGAAAAAGACGGATTAATACCTTTCCCAAGGGTATTTGCCTGTAAGTGAATGCAAGGAATTCAATTGGAACACGAAGATGTGTGAAAAGACCAGAGTAATCTTTTGTAGCAATGTCAATCAGTTGAGGTCTTGTTAAATTGAAAAGAGCTGGACTTGTTGCGAAAATAGATTCAGAATATTTATTTCTAACTGATGGTTATCAGTTTTCTTCATGAGAAGCCCCGACAAAAAGAAATCAACGAATGAAGATAAATTGCTTTTTTGACAAAGATAAAAGGACAAAGAAGCATGCATGGTATAAAACTGACTAGTACCCTGAAAAGACACACACACACACACACACACACACACACACACACACACATACACGGATGAAGTGGTCCTCTGGGAATAGTGGACAGAGAAAATCCCCATTAGACCAGCGTTTCTCAATCTGTTTACTTTTGCATAAACCTTAAAAAAAAGATTATATTTCTCAAAGAATCCCTGCGGAAAAACAAAATTATATAGCACTAGCAGTATAGCCCGGCGTTGCTCGGGTGTAATGAAAGCTTTAAAACTAATCCGTGGTCCTGGAGCTCAGACTCTTTGGACGTTGGCACGAAAGACTGAAAAGCAATAGTTGTTTCCAGTTAAAGCGAAACCGTAGACTGAAAGAAAAATGAATGGATGTAAGTCAAATTATGAAGTTTGGTGAGAATCGGATAAAAATTGTGGATTTGTATAAAGGACATAGAGACAGATAAACAGACACACACACAAACATCTTGCCTTTTATATATATATATATATATATTATCGACTTTCTGCACTATTAACTGCAAGCTTGAAACTTCTGAATGTCGTTTCTTATGTTTTTGTCTATGAGTGTATCAAATTTGATTAAAATCGGACCACTCCTTCTATAACCCTTTTTTTTTCGATTATTGATTTTCGATATTTATTGGGGGTACCTCGGCACAAAACCTAGCTAAGAACACTCGCAGACGCTTATAGTACAACTGTGGAAATTTTCCAGAAAATCAGTTTAGCCGATTCGGAGTCTATAGGTAATGAACACACACACACACACACACACACACACACACACACACACACATACACACACACACACACACACACAGACAAAGTTCCATTTATAAATAAGTTTAGATATTTTCTAATTTTATTTTTATCGTAGTTCACGCGGTAGATATCAAAGTATATATTTTTGAATAACTGGTTTCAATAAAAATTAATACTTCTTTGTTAAATTTTTTGATAATTCTAAATAAAATTCATACTGTTCGTTTATAATACTTTATCAGAGAGTATTTATTCGCACAAAAAATTCTAAATGCAAACGTAAAAAATAAATATAAGAAACCAATATCATATACTATGTAGCGTAGGGAGCTGGTTAATTTTTATTTGATTCGGCCTTGTGTCGGACTTAACCGAACTCCTTAAAGCATACAAGTTTTATCCAGAGTTATAATCATTAATCA
The DNA here is from genome assembly GCA_037127315.1 of Ascarosepion bandense. Lineage (NCBI taxonomy): Eukaryota > Metazoa > Mollusca > Cephalopoda > Sepiida > Sepiidae > Ascarosepion > Ascarosepion bandense. The sequence goes on from JBBBDQ010000882.1 coordinate 1,487,915, forward strand.
TTAAAAGGTTTTCATCAGAAGGTTTGTCATCATCAGAAGGTTGGTGATCGGCAGGTTGGAATATGTGGAATAGTGTAAGAATAAAAATATACATTTTGTATTTTAAGATAGAAATTTATTAAAAGGGAATGAATAAGAAATTGTAGAAGTTAATGTTCAATTAGAAACATTATTTAAGAGTAGAGTTCGTACAAAATGTTCTAGAAGTAATTGTTGAAATAGATAAGGAGAAAGAGAAAGAGGAAGAAGGCAATGTTCGAGTTGACCTGAAGCTTCTCTCGTTACATTTAAGCGGTGTCTCTCTCTCTCGTTGCTCCCATCTCTGACTCTTAACTGACGCCGAGGTCATTTATATAGTCTTTTTGAATTTGGCACTGGATCGCCAAGTCCTTCCAAGTCGTGCAAGTCGCTCCCATTGGTCAAAAATCATTTTAACGCCTACTTGCAAAATCTGGGTTCCACTTTTTCTTTAAGCATCTGGTCAATCCTTTTTCTATTTGTGAAGACCCAGGATTTCACACGTCATTGTGAATTTTTGTAAAAGTGGAGAAAAAGGTCTGATCCACTACAACTATAAACAGAATGAAAACAGATAATTACATCATCAGTTTATTATTTACTAGGAGTTTAGCCCGGTTTCACTTGGGTAGTTAAAGGAATAATAACAACTAGCGGAACCAGTGGAATTTCCACAGAAGGATAATTATGATTTCCTGGAAAAATTTTACTTTGTCATACTACAAATGATAGTAACGTCTTCAAACATAAAGGTATTGGATAATAAAATAACGATAACACAGAGTGTAATTTTATTAACATATCTATAAAAGTAATGTCCATAGAAGCTACTTTACTTTACTTATAATATATTAAGCGGCATATGGACAGACCATAAACAAAATACTGTACGCTATTTTGTGAAAGATTTTGAAAGAGAAAATGTTTTTTATTACTGAAAAATCATGGCTCTTGTGTCCATTGTAAACAGAAAAGACCAACTGAGTAACGAGTTAGCGGGATACGACAACAAACCTACCTATTTTTACTATATTGTACAGTACATACACATATACACATACACAATTACTGCTACAACCACCAGTTGAAGCTGCTACTGATACGGTAATGCTATAGGCTCTCTCCTCCTTCTACTCTCTCACTCTTTACTACACTTCCGTTTGGCAAAGGTGAGAGAAAGGCTGAAGAGAGATAGAGAAGAAGGAAAAGCTCGTGTAGAGATTATGTGGCGTAACGGACGGAGGAACTAACTAAGTAACTAAGGAAGGAACAAGCAGAATTATTATATGATAAAAATCTATGATGAATTTACATAGCAAATACTTACACAACGTCCACCCTTGTCACTTTTATAGATATAGATAACAATGTAGAACGTCTCTATTGGATTAGGGTGGTTGGAAGCAACCTATATAGATATAGATAATTTGAAGTGGGGTGATCGATTCTATATTATAATCAATACATAAATTGATCCCTGACTTTGTGGTGTGATAATATTTTTTTTTACCCCTAATTTTGGCTTTCTGAAAAATTTCAAGGTGTCCTTAGGGTTCGAAAATTTTTATCTACATCTGAGCACAACCTTCCGTCGAGCTAGATTGCAAAATGCAGACGCTAAGTCGAATCTATCAAACAAACAAATACTTACACAACGTCCACCCTTGTCACTTTTATAGATGTAGATTCATCTTTTACTGGCAATGTTGAAAAGACATAAGTTAAATTTAGGGCCTTTTAGCATCATGTTATGCTGTCCTTACAGTAAATGAGTCGTGGTACCTAAGTAAAGGTCTATACACTGGTGACGTACATCACTAAACATATTCCCAATGGCTATCATATTTATTAACAACTTAATACGTTAGATGGGAGGGTGTATATATTATATTATTACAATAACCAAGAATATATTGTGCGTGTTTAGTAATATTACGTATATGGAATTAAACAAAAAGTCAAAAATGTATTAGCTTATCTCACTTGTTCTCGCAGAAGGACCTTTTTCGGAATCTTTGGGTTCCGGTGAACTCAGGATGAGAAACGCTGACTTAAAGTTAAGAAATGATAACTACTTGGCATCTAGAAGTGGCATCGCACATAATAATATATTCCAGTGATTTGTTCAAAATTATTAGCACCTGAAAAAGATGAAGTATAAAATGGTCGAAACGTTGTAATCATAGCAATAAATTAGGGGGGGGGGGACAACAATCCGAACAAAATAAATCATGTACTTTTTTTTTGTTATAGAAACAATGACGACTACCTTATAGTCTATAATTTTGGGTCGATAAATCTTTAGAAACATTTTCTGGAAGATTCTGAAAAGGAATCAAGTATCCGACATTTAATAAACTTATGCATAAAGCCAATATGTTATTACTATGTTTGCGACATTTCGGCCATCTTCAGATTCTAGGAAATTTAAACCGAACCCTTTTTTTCGATCTCTGGAATACATAATTCTCATTCCATAAGCGATGCCATCTCAAGATTCCATGTCGATATCTCAATTTAACTCAATTCTCTAAGTTATTTGTTTACTACTACTTAAGGAATTCCTGCACAAAAGCAAAATTGTATACCATTTTTTAATATATGTTTCCAATGGTTGTTATATTTATTAATAACATCAATTTGGCTAGAAACTAGGAAGAGAGTACTGGATTGCTACGTGATGTTCGTCCTTCATTATGACAGTGAATGCTGGACAATAACATAAAAGATGAAGGAAAAGCTTGAAGCAACTGAAACGTGCTTCTACAGAAGGATGCTGCGAATCTCATGGCTCGAGCATGTAAGCAATGATGAGGTCTTGGAAATGATGGAAACGAAAAGGAAATTAATACTGAGCATCAGGAAGAGACAGCTGAAGTTCCTGGGACACGCAACGAGGAAGGAGGACCTGGAGAACCTGATACTAACAGGCCAGATAGAGAGAAAAAGAGACAGGGGAAAGTAATGGGTAACATATTTGAAGGACCTAATCAGGTGGATGACGGAACGAGGATTGCACGGTGTAACAGGTGAAGGCGTGCTCAGAGCCACCAGGGATAGGGAAACGTGGAAAGCCATGATTGCCTACGTCCTGAAGGGACAGGGCACACAGAAGAAGAATAGGTTAGATGGGAGGGTGTATATATTACATTATTACAATAACCAAGAATATACTGTCCGTGTTTAGTAAAATTACGGACATATAATTAAATAAAAAGTCAAAAGTGTATTAACTTATCTCACTTGTTCTCGCGGAACACTTAACGACCTTTTGCGGTACCTTAGGGTTCCGGGGAACCCCGGTTGAGAAACGCTGTGTCAGACTCTTCACCTGTTCTCCCTTATCAACACCTCATCCAAACTTCACTCGGTTATAGCAGTAGTCTTTTTTTAATTTCTTTTTTTATAATCGTGTGGCTCCAAGCAAGGCATTTTGCTGCCACTGTTGTGCAGGGGGTTACATAGGATGAATGTTATGAGAGAGATTGACAGGTTACAGGGGGTGTCAGGAAGAGAGTATAAGAAAGAAGAGAATACTGATGAGAGTGGGGTGGACGGAGAAAAAACATGAGAGAGAGAGAGGATGTAAGTTAGGGATACAGGAGATGACTATTAACTTTACATCTAAATTCCTGGAAATTAAAGCTGTCGGGAAAGCAAGTATGCGGAAGGAAATTCCACAGGCGGGAAGTGCGAGAAAAGAAGCTGATGGAGTAGAATTTGCGTTTACAATTTATCGGTTTCACAGTAAAAGTTGCTAATCTTGTGGCTCGAGTAAATTCATACATAATAGGTACCAGTGAGCTAAGTTCATCGGAGCAGAAGCCGTGAAAGTATTTGTAGAAGAGACACAGGGAAGCCACATTGCGTCAGTGAGAAAGCGACTGTATCCTAGTTGCCAAGTCGGGATCGATCACATTACAGATTCTCCGTTGGATTTGGTCGAGGACACCGAGGTGGATAGCAGGAGCACTGGACCAGATATGGCAGCAATATTCAATGCAAGGGCGGATGGTAGATTTGCAACTAAAGAATAAAATCTGTTTTACTCCTAGAAATTGTTTTGCGGGTAATTATTTGACTGAAAATTAATTTCTAAGCCATAAGCATTTAGGAGGAAGAAGCTGCACCCGGTGTCTGGTTGCAACATTAAATCTTCTACGTTCCTTGGAATATGAAAAATCAGTTAAAGATTCATCGGAATTTTTTCCTTCTATTTTTTTTAAAAATCACGCCTAAAATATCACAAACAAGGATACGTTCTAGCACTAGTTTTAAAAAGCTACGACTATGGTTGCAGCCTAATACCTGGCTACAGCACTGGTAATTTTATAACTTAGAGTAGCTAGTCTCAATCTTTTTAACATTGCGTAACCCTTTAAATTTATTAAATGTCTTAAGGAACCATGGCACAAAACATAATTACATAACATTTTTTCATTATATATTTCCAATGATTGTTATAATTTAAAATTTAATAGGTTAGATGGGAGGGTGTAAATATTACAGCATTACAATAACCAAGAATATTTTGCGCGTGTTTAGTAATATTACGTCTATCGAATTGAATGAAAAGTCGAAAGTGCATTATCTTATCTCACTTGTTCTCAGGGAACACTTGACGACCTTTTGCGGAACCTTAGGGTTCTAGGGAACCCTGGTTGAGAAACGCTGCGTTAGACTCTTCGCCTGTTCTTCCTTACTTACACCTCATCCCAACTTCACTCGGTTATAGCAGTAGGTTACAACCAAAGAATAAAATCTGTTTTACTCCTAGATATTGTCTTGTGGGTAATGATTTGACTGAAAATTAATTTCTAAGCCATAAACATTTGGCAGAAAGAAGCTGCACCCGGTGTCTGGTTGCAACATTAAATCTTCTACGTTCCTTGGAATATGAAAAGCCAGTTAAAGATTCATCAGAATTTTTTCTTTTTTAAAAAATTACGCCTAAAATATCCCAAACAAGGAAGGGCTTCGTCATATGTTCTGGCACGAGATTCGCAAAGCTACGACTATGGTTACTGCATATTTAGTATCACAGGTTTTGTAGCCCAAATAGGTTACTAGTTACATGAAGTGAATGAAATCAAAATGAAACTTGTGTTTTTACATCTTCTATGCGCTGATTCCATCCAGGACACAGATAATCATGTCTCTCCACATCTTCTTGTCCTTTGTAGCACTTAATAAATTTTCTCTTTTTGTTATCTCTCCTACATGCTATTCTGCCATCTATTTATTCGTGCTTTGTCTTCCTCTGTTCATTTTGCCATAAATCCCTACTGCAAGTATCACATTTTCCAAGCCCTCTTTCCTCATTCAGTCAGTTAAGTGCCATACATAATACACGCTTTGGGTGATCATGTCTTGAAAGAGACATGACTGACTGGGCAGAAGATTATCCTGCAGTAGGCTGCCATTGCTTTTTGTGGTAGACTGGTTGACAGCCAAGGCTATAGAACCCAATCTGTCCTGTTATTTAACCCATAACTGGAGGGAAAAGACAAATTTCCCAAAGGTATTTGTGCATAAGTGAATGCAAGCAATTCAACTGGAATTTGAACTCGGCACCCCGATTCCGGGTCGATATCCACTGCACCACAACGCTCATCATTATATATCCTAAAATATTTAACTGTCAATTCTTGATATTAAGTATAAGCTTCCATTTTTCTCTAAAAACTTTGTCATTGATCACATGTTTGGTCCAAGGTTTTCTTGACAACATTCTAAAGAACAAATTTCTGTTTCTTCAAATCTCTTCTTCATCTTTAAGAAGATTGTCCAACATTCACAGTCACATAGAAGAACTGATATTATGCAAGAGTTCAAGACTCTTTTCTTTGTTTCTAAAGAGATTTTCCTGTTTCTTAATACTTTGCTTAGATTTTGGAAGACATCTCCAGCATTCACTGCCATATAGGTGGACTGATATTACATAACAGTTCAGTACTCTATTCTTTGATTTCTCGGTCGCCTGCTTGACCTAATCCAATCTTTCTTAAATAACCGCAAAATGAAGGTCGTTCTGAATGGGCGTGCCTCTTCGTCGTACAGCACAAATGCTGGTGTCCCACAGGGCTCTATCCTGGGCCCGACGCTCTTCCTTATTTTCATCAACGACCTCGCAGATGTGATCAAGTCCCAAGTAGACATCTACGCAGATGATACTACAATATACTCCCGCACCAGTAAGAAACCTGTCGTGGCGGACAGACAGAATGCTGCTGACCTTGAACGGGATCTACACTCTGTGGTGAACTGGGGCTAGAAGTGGCTTGTCAACTTCAATTCATCTAAGACCAAGCTGTTGTCTGTCAACCATTACAGGCAACCTCTCCTGCCTCCCATAAGTATGGACCAAGCGATTCTCCCGGAGAGCAAGACACTACGCCTCCTCGGACTTACGCTGTCCTCAGACCTCAAATGGAACCATTATATTGAATCCATAGCTAAATCTACTGCTAAGAAGGTTGGGTCACTATGTCGATCCAGGATGTTTTTTCTACCTGAATCCATCCTGCATATATACAAGTCAACCATCCGTCCGTGCATGGAGTACTGCTGCCATTTATGGTCAGGCGCCCCTGCCGTTCTCCTCAGTGTTCTTGACAGACTCCAAAGGAGAGTCTGTAATGTGATAGGTGCTGATCTGGCGGCTCGACTGCAGCCATTTCCCCATCGTCGAAATGTGGCCTCCCTTTGTCTGTTCTATAAATACTTTCATGGCTTCTGCTCAGACGAACTTAAGTCACTGATGCCTCCTCAACAGGTGTTTACTCGTGAAACCAGACTGGCAACTGGGTCCCACCCATTCACAGTCAGGTTAGCCAAATGCAGACGACAATTCTACTCCTGCAGCTTCTTCTCTCACACTTCCCGCCTGTGGAACTCGCTCCCATATTCTTGCTTTCCTGACGGCTACAAGCTCCAGAAATTTAAATGCAAAGTCAATACTCATCTACTAACCACTGGACTCTAGCTCTCTCCCCACCCCGGTATAACCTTCCCTTTCTCTCCACCTATGTATCTGTCATCGCACCTGCTTTCTCAGCTTTCTGTTGTTCCTTTCTAACTAGTTTGTACTCCTCACTCTTTTCTAATTAATCTTTTTACATTTATGTAGCCCCCTGCACGTCAGTGGCGTTTCCGCCTTGCTCAGGGTGAAATGATTAAAAAAAAATAAAATTGTTTCTTAATATTTTGCTTAGTTTTTGAAAGGCATCATTCGCTATCCCAATAAGTCTTCCGATTTCAGTGTTACACTTTCCATCACCTCCTGTTAAAACAATAGATAAGTGAGTAAAAAAAAAACCTATGACTTGAAAACTTTCAACAACAGCAACAGCAAAGCTGGGTAGGGCTTATAACAAAAAAATTATATAATCAAGATTTTAACTTTCGATGTGACCAAAAATAAGAGTTGAAAGGAAACTTCTATCAGTATTTGAAAGAACTATAACATTTAACTGACTTAATAAGTTTAATTTTCTGAAAAAAAATTTTTTTTCAGAAGAATTTCTTATAAATTTTAAATTACAGTTAAGTTAAATGTTTGTTCAATAAAAACTAAATATTTCAGAAGATACATCACTCATGGAACGAGAACAATCTACCTCATTGATTGAAATAAAGAGTCAAGTTCAAATTTCAAATCACCTGACGAAGACCAGAGTGAACAACAGCCAAAACGTTGTGAACATGGCAACAAAGATGAGGACAACAGTCTGATCAATGTAAATGATGTAAATACTTTTAATAGACTTCAGTATTTCAGTAGTTGTCTATACTTCTGAGATGAGGTATTATTTTTTTATAATCATTTCACCCCAAGCAAAGCAGTACTGCCACTGGTGTACAGGGGATTACATAAGAGGAGAGTGATGAGAGAGAAGAACAAGTTGTAGGGGAATGTTAGAGAATGGGTAAGAAAAGAATGAAATAAGAACACTGGTGTGAAGAGAGCTAATGGGAGTAGAGTGGGCAGGGCAAAGAACATGAGGAAAAGGATGCGAGTCAGAGAGACAGGAGATGGCAACTGACCTTCCATTTAAATTCTTGGAGATTGTAGCTGTCTGGGAAGCAAGTATATAGAAGGAAATTCCATAGGTGGGAAGTGCGAGAAAAGAAGCTGATATAGTAGAAGTTGCAGTTACATTTTGTTAGTTTCTTTCTAAAAGGATGGGACCAAGTTGCTAGACAAGTAGTTTGTAAATTCATGCAGAGAGGGCAGCAGGGAGCAAAGCTTGTTGAAGCTGAAGCCGTGAATTTATTTGTAGAAGAGACAGAGAGGAGCCACATTGCACCGGTGAGAAAGTGACTGCATCTGAGCTACCAAGTTGGAATCGATCACATTTCAGATTCTCCCTTGGATTTTGTCAAAAACCCTGAGGTGAATATCAGGGGCACCTGACCAGATGTGACAGCAGTATTCAATACAAAGATGGTAGATTACATTATTTACATTGTTTGGACTGTTATCTTCATATTTATTGACATCTTCATGACATTTTGGCTGTTGTAGGCTCCAGCCTTCTTCAGGTGCTAGGAATTTTGAACTGAAACCTTTATTTTGATCACTAGAGTATATCATTAACATTACATGTGCAATGCCACTTCAAGATGTCATGTTGTTATCTCCCCTTAACTCAACTCTCTAAGTTATTTATTAACCACTGGTGTAGACAGTTATTGAACTCACAACTCTTTGGGTCAAGTCACCAATGCTTTTATCAACTGGGCCATGTGCCCCTGAGGACTCCAATATTTGATCGGTTTTTACAGTAGTTTTTGATACAAGAATATTGGCCTCAGTTTCTCTCCAAACCTCAAGTGGAACTGATTGCCAAAGAAATTGTAAAAAACTCTCAGCTTACTATAATAACTCCAGGGTGTCTACATATCTATAGGATATCTTTACAAGAGTCAGATCAGGACAAAAGTATATTTAGGCTGGAGCTATTCAATCTTTACTTCCTAGAATGTTCCAAATCATTAACAAAGTCTTATGGAGGATGGCTTATTTTCCACTCCGCAACCACTTTCCCCACAGACGTAATACTGCAAGTTTGTCAAAGATCTATTGCTATTTCTATGACAAATGATCAGAAGAGTGATACTATTTAGTTCCACCAGTTCAGAATTTTCAGTTAAGACATGTTATGTTAATTACCAAGATAAAATACTTTAATTTACTGTGTTCCAAATATAAGAAGTTAAACTCTGATAGCTTTTTCCTAAGACATACCACTTTGTGGAACAACATCTCAAGAGGGTGTTTCCTTGAACATTTTAATCTTGACCTTCAAGTCAAGGGTTAATTTTTATCTTTCCTTTGTAGTGGATAAGAAATTAAGAATTAAAATCAACATTCTTCTTTACTTTTAGAAAAATTCACAATGATGTGTGAAATCCTGGTTTTTCCCAAACAGAAAAATGATTGACCATGTGCTTAAAAAAAAAAAAAAAGCCAAACCCAAATTTTGCAAGTAGGTTTTAAATTAATTTTTGACAAATGGGAGCGACTTGCAAGACTCGAGGACTTTGTGAGCAAGTGTGAAAATCTGAATATTATAAAATGTCCCGGTCAACATCAAGACACAGTCAGTCAGGGATGGAAGCAGCAAAGACGACAAGCTAAAATGTAACAAGAGGAGCTTCAAGCTGACCTGGATATTTGTCCTCTTTCTCTTTCCTTCTACTGATTTTTTTTACTTCTTCTCCGTTCAAAGACATTCCTACGAAACAAACGCACATACATACGTACGTACGCATATACTCTTTCAACAATTACTACCACGAATATTTTCTACAAATCTTGATGCCCATAACTTTATCATTAAACACAAACTCTACCCTTAACTTCTTAATAATGTTTCTAATTAAACATTAACTTCTACAACTTATGTTAATCTTTCCTTTTAATAAATTTCTATTTTGAAATGCAAAATGTATATTTTATTCTTAGACTATTCCACACAATTCCACATATTCCAACCTGCCGACAACCAACCTTCTGATAACAATGAAAACCTTCTGATAATTCTGATGATGATAATTCTGCATAAAACTTGTAAGCTCTAAGGAGATTGGTTATGTCTGACACAAGGCCAAATCAAAGAAACATTAACCATCTACCTACGGTTTCACTGGTGACCCTTGCCGTTCGAGGAACACGCATCCAACGGCTACTATTTTGACTGAAACCCTCTACGTTGAGTGAATTCTGAGCCTTGTTTGAAGTTGTACTAATTTAAGAAATTCTATCCAAATTTATTTTCTTTGTTTTCAACTGAACAGTCTACCTTGATTGGACCGTGAAGCTTTGTTGTACTGTATTGCCACTAATTTCAATTCTTCAGACCCCAATGCCACATTGTAAGCCATATCAACAAAGGACCATTTCTTTTTTTTATTTACTTTATTACATGAGAGGAACAGTCATGGTAGTATCTACTCTAGGAGTAAGTGGGATGGAAATGGTTGGGGGAATGCATGTTGACTCCTTGACTTAGAATTTCATCTCGTGCTGGCTAGCCTTCCAATGTAATCTGGAGTGACCGTTGACTCTTCAAAATTAATAATGCCATCTGTTGTCTGCACACCATCTAATTTTGGATTTTAAAATCAGACATAATAAATCCGCCACTGTCAGAATTGCATTCCATAGTATCTTCAGACCAATAGTTTGTCATTCTTTCTGTTAGGGCGCCGCTCCTATTTGACTACAAATGGACTGTTCCCATTGCTATATATAGCAATGGTGGATTCTCTACAGGAGGAGTCGCACAGACTCTACGACACTGTCAGCTCTCTGCCTTCGGGCGGGGGGGGGGCGCTCTCTGCTTGGAAGCAGAGAGCAGTAACCCAGTCGTGGTTCCGCCGAAGGGTAGAGACACGACTGGGCAAAAATAGACATATATTTTTTGGCTGGGCCATATAGCCCGGAAATCCCAGATATAAACTGACCATGTGTCATATGTTGCCCTTACTGGGAGGGACGACTAAATAATGAGTCGTAGAGAGTCACTTGAGAGTCTCTAATGAGTTACTGAAGAGTCAGTGCGAGTCAGTGAAGAGTTAGTCACACTTCCGGTGGCGTACCGGAAGTAATCACGTATACACACGTCTTGCGACGGATTGGACTCTTGTAACTTTCTATTGTAAATATTACTAACCACTTCTGTACATACTAACCGTCTTCCCGCGGAATACAACTTATATTCTGATTCTGTTGTTGAGTTATTCATTTATACTTGGCGACATAACACTTTCTCAACCTCTGCATTGTGTAAGAGCCTTATATTGTGTGATTTTTAAAAAAAAGTTATTTGACTAGTTCTCTGCATAAAATGCTTTTAACTCAGACATGATGAATCAGAACGATGATATATTTTGCTTTCTTTAATCTGCAGCTCGCGTTGTTGTTATCATCCATGCTTCAAAGAGGAAGATGCCCTATTTCACCCCTGAGGATTTGGGTCAGAAAATGAAGATCTATAGTCTCACATTACCAGAAGACAAGCAAGAAGGCCTCCGTATAATTCGCATACAAGCTATCGACCCAACAACAGAAAAGGCTATCACCAATTACAATCTAGTGACAAATAATTCCACAAAAGGAGTATTCAGTATCAATGATCAGGGTACGTATAAGGAATTTCTTCTTTTTTTTTTCTTTCTTTTAATTATTTCACCACAAACAATAGAAAAAAAGGCAATAGGATTCAAGGGGTTACTCTGACACAGAGACACACACGCACATGCACACACAAAGAAAGACTTGGCAGCTCGAATTCAGCCACTTTCTCACTGGCAAGATGTGGCTTCCCTCTGTCTATTCTACAAATATTTTCATGGGTTCTGCTCTGAAGAACTTAGGTCACTGGAGCCCCCTCCTCAAGAATTTACTCATGCAAACACACTGGCAACAATGTCCCATGCTTTTACAGTTAAATAAATCAAATACATCTGACAATTCTACTCCAGCATCTTCTTTTCTCACACTTCCTGCCTGTGAAACTCCCTTTCATATATTTGCTTTCCTGGCGGCTACAACTTCCAGGAATTTAAATGCAATGTCAATTCCCATCTCTTATTCACTTGTCCCCAGTCCTTTCTACATCACCCTTTCTATCTTGTTCTTTTTCTTTTTCTCTTCATTCACAACTGTCTTCACACCTGTGTTCCCATCCTTCTCTTGCCCTTTCTCTTTCACCCCCTGTAGCTGGTTCGTCTTTCTCTTCACTCTCCTCCTGCCTAATACTTTAATTTCCTTATGTAGCTCCCTGCACATCAGTGGCAGTACCACCTTGCTTGGGGTGAAATGATTAAGAGAGAGAGAGAGAGAGAGAGAGAGAGAGAGAGAGAGAGAGAGCGAGAGAGAGAGAGAGAGAGAGTGTGTGTGTTAACCAGATAAAATTAATGCAGGATTATTTTCAAAAGTTTGAAACATTGACTCTACCAAACACTCAATTACACACACACCCACATCCAGTGCTTAGGGATGGGAAGTTTTATTTGAGCATTTTACTTTCAGAATTCACAGTGACCCAGAAAGTGAAACTATATTTATGTGCCCAACTGCAAGCCAACAGATATCGTGACCCCTGTTGATGTCTCGCACACTCTGATTTCTCTGTTGATTTTGTCAGTCTCAGAACAGCTCGATACAAGAACTGAAACATCATCAACATCGAGGTGATAGCATCAAGCAACAAAATTTTGTGTAGGACTGAATTTGAATTGAGAAAGAAAGGTTCTAATGCAAAAATGCACAACAATGTCAAAAGTGGACAACCTTGATAAATGGCGCAAGACAATATGAAATGTTATTTTCTTCCAGTTGGTTGCACACAGAAGACATGTCTAAAAGTGAAATTATGGTCCTAAAACCGGCTGCCATAAGCGCTGGTCAACCCCAATTGCACTAAGAAAAACCAAAAGCATCAGGGAATGTGGTCCTCAAAATGGACTAACCTCGGGGTTTAGCCACACTGGTTCCAACTGCTGGCATTTTTATTACAGGTGCTTCAGAATTATCAGTACCGACAAGAGAGAGATTTTGGTCAAATATGGTCAGAATTCTCTCACAACACTTCTAACAAGTTCATTTTTGATGGTTTCAATGACTGGCATTTTCCATCTGTGAATATCCAGATAGTTTAAGACAGAAATGAAGATCTGCTGATCAGGCATGATGTTGAAACTATACCCCAGTAAAAGTTGTCAGAGTTTGCGCTTAGAATTTGTCTATATTGGATAAGGTAAACCGCTAGGTGGTCTCCTAAAACATGAAGAGTGACCTCGAATAGTGCTATATTAGTTCTATATGCCGACCCTTGTACTCAGTTTGTGTGATGAGCTTTTAGTTCTTAACTCACAGTTCACTGCATTCGTACAGTCCTTGGATATGTCCGACATAAATTCCATTCCTTTAATAAACCTTTGGGTGTTAACCACTAGGAAATTCAGTGATTTAATCACTGCATCATTTGGGGAGTGACTAATTTTGTGCAAACATTTCTCAATCACAAAGACTAACACGATTTTTTTTTAAACTTTTTCTAACTATTAGGGAATTTTAAAAGACCCCTTTTTTGAAGTGTTGTAACTTTTTCCCCACTCCAAAAACTCTGTGATATTGATTATAGATTTACATGAGGACTTCAAGCATGATGGCAATTCCCCAGCATCAGGGTTATTGTTTTTCTTGTCATTATCTTGGTGATCAATTGCTCATATTTTAGCCATGATTGACTTCTATTCTTTTTCATTAATTTTTCTTTTTTCTTTTTACTTTTAAGAACATTTTAAACATCTTCAAAGTTAACTGTGTTTTTATTTTTTTTAGGTGAGTCAGACTTTGAGATAGACCTAAAAGTTTTTCTTTAGCAGACCAAAAAAAAAAAAATTTCCTTTTTGTAAGAAAATCCATTCAAAAATATAATGAAAATAAAATCATTTTTTTGATGAAAAGAAGTAAAACAAATTAAAAAACAGAAAACACCCAATAGATGGTTTTTATCAGCAGAGGAGATTAAATATGGAGAAAGTTTGTCAGAAAAAGATCACAGAAAATTAACTGAAAAAGCCTACAGTATTTACATTATTCAGACTGTTGTCCTCATCTTTGTTGAAATTTGTACAACCTTTCGGCCGTTGTACACTCCAGCCTTCTTCAGGTGCTAGAAATTTCAAACCAAACCCTTTATTACAATCACTGGGGTATATCATCCTCATTCCTTGCGTAAAGCTCGATTGGAAGTCATGAGTTATCTCCCTCTAACCCTGCAAGTTACTTGTTCACCACTGCTGTAGCCTTGTACTGAACTCACAACTTTTTGGGTCAAGTCACAGGAACTAACCAACGTCTATAACCACTGGGCCATGTGTCCTTAAAAAGTTCGGTTTGAAATTTCTAGCACCTGAAGAAGGCTGGAGAGTGCAACAGCCGAAACACTGTACAAATGGCAACAAAGATGAGGACAATAGTCCAAATAATGTAAATACTATCTCATCTGAGAAATATAGACAAATACTGAGAAAGTCTAATACAACGATAGCACAATAAATATATAATAGCACAAATAAAACAACATAGACAAGTTTTGAATTAAAAATTACAACAGTATAATTAAAATGAAATTAAAGCGAGTGAAAAATAAAAAAAGTTGTGCTGTTGTATCCTTCTATGGCAGCAATAAAAATCCTCCTTGACTGAAACTGAGAATGAGGCTACTGTATTCAAGAAATCATTAAACCTCATGTCATAGAAGTAATTCATGTGAATAAACCAGAGTGCTTAAATTAATAAGCTGTATAAAATTTCTGACTTATTTTTTTATTTTAGGGTATGTTTTCTTGGTGAAAAAACTTGACTATGAGGCAATGGAAAAAAATCCTTTGCAATTTAAAATACTGGCCATTGCGGATTCATCTCGAACCACAACAGCAGAAATGCGAATTACAATTCTTGATGTGAATGATAATACACCCCAATTTGAGAGTAATGTAAGTAATGTATAAATTTAGCTAAAATCTCATAAATAATGCTTTGTTTTGTTGTATACCCATATATATAGTTATATATATATATATAGTTATGATATGTTCCTATCCATTTAAATATCAGTTCGGTGCAAAAGTTTTTGCTAATTTAAAAATTCGTCTTGAAAATGAAAAACTGTGTGTTTTTGAAAATCTTTATCCATAACCATAACAAATTTTGTTCTCTATAACTTGATTCCATCTGTTAAAAAGCTTATAAATGCCTAACTTGCAAAATTCTTTAGGTTTTGATATGAAATATGAATCTAACTCATGTTCAGTCTTTTCTCATGATGTTAACCCAAGTCCATCTAAATGGTTTTGTAATCCTCAAAATAAGTGATAATCTGAGGAAGCTAGATCAAGAGAATATGCAGGATGAGGCAAGATTTCCCAACCAAGTTCTCCTAGGAGATCTTTGGTCAGTAGTACTGTGTGAGGATGAGCATTATCATGATGGAAGATGACTCCCTTTCTGTTGACTAAAGAAGGTCATTTTTAGGTCAAAGCAGTTTTCAAATGACAAAGTTGATCACAATAGAGACTAGCAGTAATGGTTTGACTGTTGTCTAAAAGTTCATAATGGATAATAACCCCACCATACACACAACATGATCTTTTTGGGATGGAGTCCTGCTCACCAACGTTAAATGTTATAATAGAGAATCCACTTCTCATCACCTGTAACAAGCCTACCCAAAAATGGTGTCTTAAGGTGTCATAAAAGCAAAGATTTGCAACAAGAAATACGTTCCATTTGCATTGGAACCTCTGTGAAACTCATAGAGTAGAGCGTACCTAATGTGTTCTTTAGATGGAAGGAACATGGATAAGAGTATTGCAGAAAAATATGAATGATGCTTTAATAATCTGAAAGAAAAAGTTATAAATTAAACATGGTGATATGTTTAAGTAATAACAATATGCATAAAATAAACTACAATAATTTAAAATGCCCCTTTTACAAACCGGCAAAAACTTTTGCACTGACTTGATACATTGACACTTTTGGAGAGTAGAATAGAGTGATTATACTTGATCTACGCTCTCTCTTGGTGAACTCTTTCCTTCCAAGCAGAGAGGAACCCAAACGATGCTCTGTCAAAGGGTAGAATTATCATTTGGGGTGAACAGACAAGAGCCTAACCCTGCCTTAAGCAGGGTCTATGGGATATTTTTTGCTGAGCTTAAGGGCTCAGAATCCCCACTTTAATTGGCTTTGTGTTGCAATCCACCTTGGTGGGAAGGTGGTAAATACCTTAAGTGTTAATACTTGATCTAAACCCTATTTTATTTGACACTGCTTCCAAGCGGAGAGAGACCCACACAAGACCCCGTCAAAGGGTAGAGTCTTATCTGAAGTGAATAGACAAGAGTCTGACCCAGCCTTTAGCAGGGGTATTTTTGGCTGAGCTCAAGGGCTAAGAATCCCCACTTTAATTGACCTTGTGCCACATCCACCTTGGTGGGGAGGTGGTAAATACCTTAAGCGATTATATTCATTAGCAGTTTTCTAGTAGTATATCTATTCACACAGCGTGTGAGTCCTGTATTTTTTGATATACTATAATTCACAACCTTTGTTTTAGTGATTACTCATGCAGTAACCTTAGGGTTACAACAGTTTTATTTTTGAATCAGTGGAAAAATCTTCCCAGCTTAAGATACGCAGATGATACCATGTTGATGGCAGATACAGAAAGAAAAATGCATGACTGCGTAAATAAGGTAGGATGGAAAAGCAGGAAGAAAAGACTAGCTATCAATTGTATGATCGACAGTAAGAGGAACAGCCCAAAATGTAACTTATAAATTGGAAACATCAAAATCAGTCACATACATAAATTTAAATATCTGGGAAATCTTATAATAGATGACTGGGATATGACACTGAAATGCCAAAAACCTAAGCAAAATATTAAGAAACAAGAAAATTTATTTAGAAATAAAAGAAGAAAATGTGTTAAACTGCTATGTTTGTGGTGTATTGGATATCGGCTCGGAACAAGAAATCGGGGGACCAATTTTGAATTCCAGCCGAATTCATTGAATTCACTTACGCACAAATACCTTTAGGAAAGGTATTAATCCGTCTATTCCTTCCAGTTATGGGTTAAATAACAGGACAGATTGGGTTCTATAGCCTTGGTGTGCAACCAGTCTACCGCAGAAAGCAATGGCAACCTACTGAGGGATAAACTTCTGCCCAGTTAGTCATGTCTCTTTCGAGACATGATCGCCCAAGCATGTATCATATATGGCACTTAACTGACTAACTGACTAGTATCAATCCTTCTATATGTCAGTGAATGCTGATCAGTTACCTTGCAAATGAAGTAACCTGAGGCAGTAGAGATGTTGCTCTCCAAAGAATGTTGAGAATTCCATTAATAAAATATGTGGGCAATGATGAGTTTTTTTGAGGACCCTAGACGACATGCCAGGATTTGCTATTGGAGGCCACAACTTGAACAACATAAGGTATGCAGATGATACCGTGCTGATTGCAGACACAGAAAGGAAACTGCAGGACCTCCTACAGAAGGTAGCGGTGGAGAGTGACAAAAAAGGCAACAGAAAGTCTGTTCAATCCTGAATTACTTTGACAAGATGTGTTGATATTTATTTTTGTATAATACAAAAAATGTGACACAAGGCCAAAAAATGGAGATAGACAAAGGCTGCCCGCAATTACTACCTGCAAAATTTTATACAATAATCCTTGCACCAAAATATCAGATTCTGATTTACCATTCTTGCTACAAATGCCGTAATACCTCAAAGACTGTATAAAGTCCTAATTAGTTTCATATATACAATTTGTCAGTGGAAGTGGGAAATAAATTAACAATTTTTAAAAATGAAAACACTAAAAAATATTTACACAATCCATAATATTTGCAAGGAATTAAACAAAATGGTGTTAGTAATAAAAAAACTCCACAATTCTTAATTGCGTCAGAACGATCAGTTGATTGGATAAAATTAAAAACTGCCATTTGACCAAGCATACACACAATTACACACTCATCCAGACACAACAGATACAAAAAAAAAAAAAAAAAACACTTGTAAAATGAAAAGTGTCCAGCATCTATGTTAGAACTAACATTTCTGGTTACCTAACAGAAGAGGAGATGGAAAATTAAACTAAGCTAAGCTAAGTTAACTAAAACAAAAACTAACAGCCAAACAAACCTAAGCAATTTTGGGTGGAGTTGTCAATGTCTTAATATAGCATTCCCAATATCCTGATGCCTAACCAGCATAAAAATTCTACTCTTTGTCGGCACCTTTCACTCAACAGAAATGAGCAAAATTCACTCAACTTTTGCAAAATTTTTATTGAGGTAGTTGTTACCTTTCACAATCTTGACTTGAAGCTGTTGCTTAAAGAAGAAGATCATTTGAGAAGTGGTACACTTCTCATTTCCATAAAATTTTTCTGTCATGTCATCCATATCATGACTCACATAACACCTAGCAAACACAAAAATACACAGTGCTCAGCTTTAGTTAATGATGGTACCACATTGCTACAAACAGAACTGGCTTCAAAGAATTTTCCACACAGCATGCAAACCTTGATGTCTTCCACAAACTTGAATCATGGCCTTGCAGTAAAAAAAGGTTTGAGCCAGAGTCTCTGCTGACTTGCCACAACAGATGCAGTTAGAAAAATTTCCCCAGCTCACTGAAGAAAGATTTTAGCTGACCCAGAGAGCCCTTCATATCACCAGCCAGGTGAGTGATGTCCCATCATTTGTGAGGCATTTCAACCTATGTGGCCAAGCTACATGCTTTGTTAAATCGAGCTTGTCAGTTTGACCATCTTGAATGGGACCCCTCAAAAATACCTGATATAATGCCATTCATCTCTACACGAAGAACAAGACCCCAACTAATTGCATTAGTATACGGGAGTGAAGGATTCGGTAGATGTGAGAAACATACTTTAACCTCCCTCTTTAAGGAAAGATCCCTACAGGACCACAGATGTACTATGCCCTCGACCTTCTCTCATACCTCTAACCAATTCTTTTCCAGTAAGAAATCAGGACTGAGCCAGACGTCTGGTATCTTGATTGGCCCATCCATTCAGAGAAAAGGCCTGGGAAGAGAAACTCCCTTCCACTCTCCTAACCGCAAACCAACATATCTATCACAGTTGATCTGGACCCCTGTCACTATGTCTTTCGATCACATCTCTTTGCCAACTTTGTCAATCTCAACTCTGCTCGACACAAGAACCGAAACATCATCAGCATAGGTAGAGTACCTGGACGAGGTGGTAACACAAGATAAAGAGATTCCACGTGGGACTGTGAAAGGTACCGACTGTACCCATTTACTTCCACCAGTGAAAGTACAGCCAAGAACTGGCGGCTTAAAGGAAAGCCTGCAAAAACTGGTGGTCAACCCTATCGAATGCCTTGGACTGATCTAAATTGATCAGCATGACTTCACTTCATTGGTGAGTTGCTTGATGATCAAGCATACCAAACGAAATTGTCCTGAATAGTCCTACGCATCACAGCACAAGTCTGCTCAGTGCCAATCAGAATAGACAGAACAGCCTGGCTAAAATCTTTGTAAAAATCTTAAACTCTTTAGTTAACATCCTCAAAGGCTGAAAGCTACCTATTCCATCCCCACCGTTTTTGTTTTTGCATAGCAACTTGATCGCACCCCTTAGTGAAACGTTGCAGTATAAACCCCCGCTTAATCCAGTTGTGGTAAATCAGTTCCTGTAATAGAACCAGAATGACAGCTGCTTCTTTAATGCTTAGGGGAGATAACTTATATCAGTTAGTGCTTAGGGAAGATAATTCATGTCAGTTTGATTAGGGGAGATAACTCATATCAGATAATAGTTTTGTTCAATTTTGTATCGATTGTCTGTTTCTTTTACTGAAAATAAGTATGAGACTTTTCCGCACTACCAAACTTAGGGATTGAACCAATTTTAATGAATGCTTTATTCTATGAGATCATGATCAAATGCCATAATATAATGAAAGAAAACTAATAATAATGCATGAAAAAGGAAAAATATGTCATATAAGAAACATTTTTTAATCACACTTTTTTATTTTTAACCTTTTTTTTTACTAATCTCATATTGTAACTTTCATAAAGAAATTTTATTCATTAAATGATCCGAAAGTTTTCATGAATCTTTGAATTGTACTTTTCATTAACATTTCAGGAGTATACATTCAACATCAGTGAAACACTTAGATATCCAAGCACAGTGGGATTTGTGAAAGCTTCTGACAAGGATTCTGGATCTTATAGTCAAATCCATTACTCCATTGAAGGATTGGGTAACAATAACTTTATGGTGCAATCAAATGTAAGCTGAAACCTGTTTAGTTTTTTACACCTAAAATAAGTAATATTACCTATGATACTATTATACCAAACTTTTAAATTAGAAAGATCTTAGGGTCTTACTCCATCTTTTCTGCTTGGGGAATTTTCTCAATCTCTATTAGATGGCCTTGTATAAAGAAGCATAAATGAAAAGGGCTCAAGCGCTCTCTATGTTTTTTTTCTCATTATCCACAGAGAATCGGCAGCCTGGATCTAACAATATTGGTTACTAGAAGGGAATCCACCTACAACAATAATGCTCTCGTTTAATTTTCATAATGAATAAGTAAATTTTTTAATATATAGAAAAAAAAGATATAATTAAAATTTTCATTTTGATAATTTTAATTAGCTAATGCGATTACAATTGGTAAAATATTTCTGTTAGAAGTGTTGATCCAATTAAAATCACTTTGCCTTGAAAATCACTTTTCAAAACTTGAGGTATCCTGCTAAAATTGAACACCAACTTCTGGCAGAATTGGGTCGCATTGAATAATTGCTTTGAATATAAAAGGTCATTGTAGTACAGTAACAAATAGTAGGAGAGAAGATTTTCATACCTTAATTTTCTCAACAAGAAAGGCCTGTTTACCTTGAATATATATATATATATATATATATATATATATATTTGCCTAAAGAAATTTGAAAACGTGTAACAATACAAATACCACTATGGGCATTTAATATATCATACAAAAAGCAAGTAATATTAATAATAATAACACCAATAAATCTACACTTTAACAAAAACGTTCACGGCTTCTTGCACTTTATATATATATATATATATATATATACTATTATTATTATTAATTATTACTTTAGAACATGTACAAACTACAAACTACTACAAAATTTTCTTTTGACATTGAAAAAACAATGTCTCATCAGGTAGTTAATATTTTTATATTGAACACGGTTTTAAATTAGTGTTTTGAACTTTACAATTATTTTCTTTATTTCTTAATCATTTATATATATATATATATATATATATATATATATATATTTTAAAAGGGATAAAAAGTGCATGACAAAAGGGGAAAAACTTATCTTGTGACACATTTCCTCATTTAGAATATCATCAGACAAAATTTGTATTGCATAGATCTTCTATTCTCAGTTTGGAATAATTAAAAAGACTTTTAAATTTTTAAATGCAGAATTCATAGCATCCTTCATTTTCATGTGTAGTCACATCAACATAACAAATTTAGTCCAATGAATTTTTAAAGGGCAAAATGTGTCAGAAGAAAATTTTGTCATACATTTTTTCCTCAATATTGTTCTGGATAATCTTGGAATTATTTCGAACTTTTGTTGGTTGATATAAATATTATAATAGACACAACGTTTTGACCAAATACCCTCTGGTCATCATCAGATGTTCATAGGTGTTTATATCAACCAAGATAAGAATAAAATTTTGAAATAATTCCAAGATTATTGAAAATTACTCATCTCAGAAATAAATACAAATCGTTTTTGATATATAAAAATATATATCATTATTTCACACACATACACACACACACACACACACACATAGTGTTAAATTGTGATAATGTTTAATGCCAAAGTTATTGTTTTTACAGTGATTTTGCTGATAAAATATGTTTTGGCAAGCAGGTTTTTGACTGCAAAGTGTTCGATATCAGGGTGGAAATAGAGCATTGATAACCAGAAAATTATTGACACTTGAATTGAGCTAGTTCATACTGACTTTGAAGTTAAGTGAGGACACTATTATAATATTCACACTCATCAGTGCTGATTTATATGTATATATATAATAAGTAAAGAACAAGTCGGAAAAATGTGTCTTTAATATGTTTCACTTTAATAAGCTTCTTCAGTGATTTATTAAAGACGAACGAGTTGAAAATTCAAGAGGAGACATTATACCATTTGTTTTATTGGTCAGATTTGTGTCACGTGTCATAAAGCAATGGATGAATACTAAATACAGAAAAAAAGAAAATATATATATACAAAATTAATTATATAATTAGATTTGTTATACAATTAAAAATTAAAAATACATAGCTACACGGAAATTTCTATGTTTCAAGATATTTATCTCATCATCAGGCAATGTTAGATGTTAGTTGTGAAAATGATTTTCATTTAAATGCAAGAAACAATACATTTGTTATTTATAGATGTGGGAAGGCATAAAATTTATATGTGTGTGCTCCTTAGTTAGACCAAAAATATAAACTGTTTTCTTTCTTTCTTTCTTCATCTCTTTCCTTTTTTCTATGAGAAGAGGTCAAGATAGGAAAAGCTGAAAGAAAATTTTTGGTACAAGAATGGATACATCAAGGATCTATAAAAAATAGAATTAGGTTAAAATTATTTTGACACTTTGACCAATAAGGATGAGAAGAAAGTATGTATTCCTTAAAAATAGAAACTACTTGTCAAATTTTAGAGTGAATCTCTATTCTGATTAGTTAAATGGAACAAATAGAAATTTTATGTCTTCCCATATCTATAAATAACAAACATTGTTTCTTATATTTAAATGAAAATCATTTTTACAACTAACGTCACCTGATGACGAGATAGAAATCTCTCAGCATAGAAATTTCCGTGTTACGATGTATTTTTAATTGTATAACATATATATATATATGTGTGCATGAAAAGTGTATGTATATAATTATATATATATATATATATATATATATATATATATATATATATGCTATTTGTTATATATATTATTTATATGTTATATATGCGTGGTACTTACTTAAAAGCGCTCAATATCAGTGATAGAGTTGACATATTCTATATGAATATATATATATATATAAATTCTTAAAACTATTATTCTTATTTTGACCTAAATTTCTTTGACCAATGAGGATGAGAGAAGAGAGTATGTATTCCTTAAAAATAGAAACTACTTGTCAAATTTTAGAGTGAATCTCTATTCTGATTAGTTAAATGGACCACAATAAGACAATTTGCTGTATCACTGTAATTAAATTTCTTTTAATTTGTTTTTTCTTTTTTATTACTGTGTTTCTCCATGTTTGACATACAATTGAAGCTTGCCTTCACTGTATTAAATGTTTTATTCAATATGTGTACATAACATGGTGGGTAGCTATTTAAAAATAATTTTCTTTGATTTTTCTTTATCTCCAGGGTGAAATAATAGTAAATAAAGGCATAAACTTAGATTATGAAACCAACAAAGTCTATCTTCTGCAAATCGTTGCAACCGATAACCCAGCTGGAGATACGCATAAAAAAGCCCGGGCCAGAGTAAGTCATTTTGTTTATTACTTTATTCTGAACATTATTTACATACACGCTAGTTACATTCAGACTTTTGGCCTCAACTATATGAGGACAATTACCTGAAAGCAAATTGTGTAAATAGTAATTCCTTATCCTAGGAATTACTTATATGAAATTGTGGTGATACCGATTAAGCAAAAGCGATGGACCGGATGTTTGCTCTCTCACAACCAAAAAGCAAATGACCAAAAGTCGTTGTTGCGCGTCCAGGTTCACGCAGATGTTCCGGTTGAAAAGTAAAAATTAATCAAATATTAAATTTCCATTTTGCGAGCCTACGCAAATTTTATTTTTCAGCCAATGGGAAGCCCAGAATCAAATACAAGTGTGAAATTCCAAATGAGCTGCTGTGATCCAAAAAGAAGATATAAAAAGCGGACACAGACAGACCCCAGCAGGCAGACTTCAAGGAGAAGAGTGTCATCAATATCCCCTTGACCTAAGTCAAGTGGCTACTACGCTTGCCTCTTTCCTTCTTCCCTGTCTCAAAACTACTTACTGACCTAAAGAGCGACTATTTCAAAGACATTCCTCAATTACACGCTCCCCACATTCCTAAGCCTTAAATCTTTTCAGCATATATATTGCTCTGAATACATTAACGTCCGTTGTACCCATATTCAAAGACTGTTTCCTTACTTACTGACTTACGGACCCTAGGAGTGGAAAGTTCAAAATGAACATTCCTCACATATCTCCGCTCTATTTTTGATTCCTTAAGCACTAATTATCTTTTCACCATTATTGCCATAAACAAATTTTAAAGTCGTGTTCGGATCACGTCGGAATAACTCACTATAAATTGGTTTACCACGACATGATTTGAACACGCACAAAGACATTTCCACCAGAATATAACTATAAGTAATATAGAAATTTTTTATAACACAACATGATATATATGTTTCCCCAAACAATGGGCTACATAGGTTTCAACTCTGTGGAGGGTCACATTTTAAGAAAACACAAGCTGGTTGACAATAATTGAAATAGTTTAAAAACTGTGATGCCTATTGAAACATGTGTATCCACTGAAATATAATCTATGTAGTCAGGGCTGGTGCTCTACTACTCTCTCATTCGTCCATGTATGGAGTACTGCTGCCATTTATGGTCAGGCACCCCTGCCATTCTCCTCAGTGTTCTCGACAGGCTCCAAAGGAGAGTCTGTAATGTGATAGGTACTGATCTGGCGGCTCGACTGCAGCCACTTCCCCACCGTTGAAATGTGGCCTCCCTTTGTCTGTTCTATAAATACTTTCATGGCTTCTGCTCGGATGAACTTAAGTCACTGGTGCCTCCTCAACAGGTGTTTACTCGTGCAACCAGACTGGCAACTGGGTCTCACCCATTCACAGTCAGGTTAGTCAAATGCAGATGACAATTCTACTCCTGCAGCTTCTTCTCTCGCACTTCCCACCTGTGGAACTCGCTCCTATATTCTTGCTTTCCTGACAGCTACAACCTCCAGAAATTTAAATGCAATGTCAATACTCATCTATTAACCACTGGATTCTAGCTCTCTCCCCTCCCCTGTATAACCTTCCCTTTCTCTCCACCTATGTATCTGTCATCGCACCTGCTTTCTCAGCTTTCTATTGTTCCTTTCTAACTAGTTTGTACTCCTCACTCTTTTCTAATTAATCTTTTTACAGTTATGTAGCCCCCCGCTCATCAGTGGCATTTCTGCCTTGCTTGGGGTGAAATGATTAAAAAAAAAAAAAGTAAAAAGAAAAAAATAAATCAACAATGTTTAACAGCAATTTTTAACACCAACATGAAATGGTTCTGGTTAAAAATTTGAATATTTTAACACATTCAACATTACAAATAAAAAATATTGAATTTTACATAATATTTTTTGTGGCTTAGCATGAGCAAAACAAATACACACATTTAGACAAAAAAAAAAAAAATACACAACCATCTGAATGATCTCAAAATTCTGCAAAAATTTTCATCCTTTAATAATTGGTTGTGCTTAGTTTAATTTTTAATGTATATAAATCTAGATAGAATAAAGAAAATGTTGATATGATAGTGAGGATCACAAGGCACTACCTGGATCCCAATCAAGAAGGGTTGAGAGGAGTACCTAGTTAGCCCTGTATGTCGTAATAACATTTCATGTTGGATTATAGATGAAAATCCATAAGGTTCGTGGAAATTATTTTGATGAAGTTTTGAATATGAAAATAAAGTTCGTAGAAAATGATTTTGTAAATTCTTAATGTGAAATCTGCTTTCTTCTAAAAAGTTAATTTAGTTTTGCTCTGCTGTGAAGCCCTCCATAGTTGAGTGGTTTAAAAGCATATGAGGCTATACAGTGAGTTCTTATATGAAGAGGGATACAAGTTTAAACCCAGCTGAAGGGTACAATCTTTTTATTAAGTACTCTCAAAAAACCCATACTCGTGGATGAAAATTACGCTCTTTAAAGATGAAGATGTGTACATCCACTGAACATAATAGTAATAAGAGATAATATAGTTAATAATATATTTTGATTTGTATAATTTAATCCCCTCAACCTCTTTATAATCCATTAGGTTGAGTCATAAGTAATTTCCAATTTGAGGAACCAACTGTAATAATGAATGTATTATCCTCAATACTAAACATATGTGGCACTTAAGACCACCAGATGGTCACAAAGAAAAATCTTATTCAACAAAAATACACTCTCCAGTGGCATTCACAAACAAAAAGACCTTCATTAGGTCCAATAGATGCCATTCTTTTTTAATAAAATTTCTCAAATATTCAATGATGGTAGATAAAATAAAATTTAAAATACTGTTTAAAAAATAAATAGAGTGTCTACTGAAGTTTAGGCATCCACTAAAAAAAAATAACAACTAAAATTATAAAAATATGTTGGATTAATAAATAAAAATCTTTTTTTTCTTTAAAGCATAGTATAATAATACCTTGAAGTTGTGATAAAAAAGCATTATCAAACTTCAATTGGGAAGGCATAGCTAGACCATTTATAATATCTAAGGAGGGATAGGTCTTCTTTCAAGGGAGGCAATCGTCATCAAGAGAGGTAACTCCTGTTGATCAATACCACATTTAGAAAATTATAAAAAAATTAATTATATCAAGAGTGCATATGAACTTTAATTATACTCGGGTTGAAGCCAATTATGTCAGCATTGACAAGAAAACGGTTTAAATTGACTTCAGCATTAACACCAGAGTCATAATCTTTCAAATGACACTCCTTTAAAGACAATATAATTCAGAGGAGCATTCAGAAAAATATTAACAAAAATTGAGAATTGAAAAAAGTATAAAAATAAATTTAGTAAGTATAATGGTCCTTTGTGATGAGGATATTTGTCTGAGTTGTAAAGTAAAAACAATGCAAATTAGTTGTGCTTGACTAAATTCATGATTTTAGAACATTCATCTTTTGATATGATTTTATTTCATTTTCTCTTTTTTTTAATCAATAGCTTACAATAAATATTCTGGATGTTAATGACAACTCGCCTATATTTATGGAATCAACATACAAATTTTATACAACAGAGATGACTGATGTTGGTGACTCTATTGGAACTGTATCAGCAAAAGATATTGATTCTGACTTGAATAGTCTTATTGAATATTCCTTAAACCCAATATATACTGATGATCGTAAGTAAATTATATCTTTTTTGTTGAAATTAGATGTATATATTCTTTCAGTAAAACATAATTGCATTAAAGCCCAATCAAACTACTATATCAGTTGCTATGTTTTTCGCACCCACATACACACCAAGTCATTTACTCATCTGCGATTGGCTAATAAATCACTACTGTTTTTGTATAGGACAATTTAGCAATTGTAGTCGCCTTCGAATCTTTTGGCTCTAAAGCCTATTTACCTAATCTGTTTAATATGTGTATAGTGATTGGTTAATTTTTAACCAATCACATATTTTTAATGTAAAATCAAGTTTTCCTGCAGTTCATTTGGGAGCCACCTCTTCTCTTTATATACGGTGACTTTTCATATGTTCGTTAGTAAGACACCAAGCTGCGAAAGGAATCCACGTAAGTCTTACTCAAACACTTTTAATGCACACACAGACACAAAATTCTGTAATCACAATTTTCACTCTGAACATTTCGCCAAGAACTTCTCTTGAACTTTTGACCAAAACCTGCGTTATACACAATCACATTCAAAGTAATTATATTCTTTGTGTTATTCCTTCTTACATGCAAATATTTCTAACACTTATAGAACATCTTCTCACAAGAAAGAACTTTCTTCGCTCAGTTGACTTCGATTAACAAGCAGTCAAAGGGGAACATCTTTTTTGTCTTACTCTATGTGTACTAATATAACATGCTTTGTTTTATTCATTGTTGTATTTGATTGGATATACATATATATTTACTAGCAGTATAGCTCGGCGTTGCTTGGGTGTAATGAAAGCTTTAAAACTAATCAATGGTCCTGGAGCTTAGACTCAGCTTAAAGAATATTTGTGTGACGTTTGGTGAGAATTAGATAAAAATTGTGGATTTGTATAAAGGACATACTGACAGATAAACAGACACACACACAAACATCTTGCCTTTTATATATATATATTCTTGATTTTCTGCACTATTGTAAGAACTGCAACCTTGAAACTTCTGAATATCATTTCTTATGTCTTTGTCTATGAGTGTATCAAATTTGATTAAAGTCAGACTACTCCTTCTATAACCCAATTTTTTCGATTATCGATTTTCAATATTTATTGGGGGTACCTTGACACAAAACCTAGCTAAGAACACTCTCAGATGCTTATAGTACAACTGTGTAAATTTTCAAGAAAATCGGTTCAGCCATTTCAGAGTCTATAGGTAACGGACATACACACACACAGACAAATTTCCATTTATAAATAAGTTTAGATTGGTTACAAATTGGAGTTGTTGTCTTTATTATCTTGAATCATATATTAGACGAGTCGTAATATGTATCATGAAAGACCTAAAATCCTCTGCACTACACCCAGCAACAAGGCTTTTGGTCTGGAGATTAGATATTTGAGGAGCATAGAACCATCACTTAATTACTGTTCTTTCTAGTTTAATTTGGACCCTTGGTGATAACACCTGTTAGGGTCCTATGTATGGAAAAATAGTTAACCCCAAATCTGGGGCCAAACACTATGAAAATACAAAAATATATTTTTATAGTGAAAATACTAGCAATACATTTTTATAGTAAAACAAATTACCAGTAATAAATCTTTGAAAAAAATCACCAGCCAGCAATCCATTTTTGTTAAGAAAATTACTAATTCTCCAAAGAAAATTAAATTTTTGCATTAATATACTGCTTAGCAAACAAACAAAACCCAACCAAAAAGAGATAAAAAAAAGAACAAAAGAAAAACAGACACAGGTGATTGTGAGAACTCGAAGGATTTGTTAAAATAAATGGTGAAAATCATAAATATATATATTTATGAATTTTACCATTTATTTTAACATATATATATATATATATATATATATATATATATATATAATAAAAAGGTAAGGATTTGTTATTAGTGAATACAATCTTAATAAAACATATATAGATGACACTGTGTTGATGACAGTTACAGAAAGAAAATTGCAAGAACTCCTATTTTTCTTTTTTTACAATGATGTTCACCATATACAAGACCCAAGAGCCACTAGGGGTAGAGGGTTACTGAGTAAGAGGCACATTTTATGTGGATATGTAGGGAAGATAATGGCTGACTCTGAATTTGAACAGATTGAATAAAAAAGGAAAAATTGTGGTTCACTACAATGTGCAAGTATAGCAAGTTTTAGCCATGAAGGTTAAAACTGGTCGAACTAAAAGACATCTGATCACTTCCCATAAAAGTAGTGATAAAGCAGTCAGAGACTTGTGACATTTTGTCCGTGCAAAAGGGATGGTAGAGTGTAAAATATTTAATTACTCACAGGGACGTGGAGACAAGTTTAAACTAAATTGAGATTGGAAAGTGAAGACTGGGCAGCTCCTGCCCATATATGCTAGCAATCCTAGACAAAGGAGAGCATGAAGAATAGACTATCTACTGAAGAAAACAACCAATCTTTTAGTCTTTTCCAATCTTTTACTCTTTTTTTTTTCAATTGGAGTAGATAGACTAAACTATCGCCCGGTTTACACTCCATCCATGTCTATTGAACGGGTGAAGAGGCTCATCCCTTGTTTCCTGTTTAGGATGTGGTTTCCGGATTTCTCTTTTTCAATCTTTTCACTCTTTTCTTTTTTATCTTTTTTTCAATTGGAGTAGATAGACTAAACTATTGCCCAGTTCACACTCCACCCATGTCTATTGAACAGGTGAAGAAGCTCATCCCTTGTTTCCTGTTTAGGATGTGGTTTCCAGCTTTCTCTCTTCTAATCTTTTCACTCTTACGTAGCCCCCGGCACATCAGTGACGTTACCGCCTTGCTCGGGGTGATATGATTAAAAAAAAAAAGAATGTATGATTGTTAGATCAAGGCGCAAACTACAAATGTAATATATTACTTTGACCAGCAAAAATATGATTGACAAAAATGGTGATGATGAACAGAACATCAAAGACAGAAACACAGCCAATAACAAAGATCTGATTGGCATCAAAGGCAAAAAAACACAGGCAACAACCGGTTTAAAAGTCGATAGCCAGCAATGGTAAATTGGTTGATTATCAATTTTTTTTCCACTTTTTTCAGTGCAATCTTATCGATTAAGCCCTAAACTTTCTGATTGACAAAAAACATTTGTAAAAATTTCAACATTTAAACAATTTCTGGGGTTCAGTTTTTCCTACAACCTTATAGTAAATCGATCCTGTGCAATTAACTTTTTTGCTTGCACATATTCAACAACTGAATCCTTTGCAAAATTTTTGAATAAAGCCATTCTTGGTCTTTCCGAGGAAGATGCCATCGTAAGAATTAAAGATAACTTGAAAAAGACAAAAACAAGAGCAAAAACTCGTCCCAAAAATAAACAAAATAAAATGATCCCAACGCAAGGGGTTCCAAAATGGAGGATTAGTTTACTATAATGTTATTTGAGAAAATGAGCCCCCACTAAAATATTTTAAATATTGAAATTTTTCCAAATTATTATTGATAATTGGAAACTTTATGTAATCATTGATAAGATTGTGCTGAAAAAAGTAAAAAAAACAAAAAAACAACAAATTTAAAGGCAGTGGTATTCTCCTTCAGGTCCACCAATTTTAAGTGCCATACGTGATACACGATTGGGCGATCATGTCTCAAAAGAGACATGACTGACTGGGCAGAAGATTATCCCGCAGTAGGTTGCCATTGCTTTCTGCGGTAGACTGGTTGCCAGCCAAGGCTATAGAACACAATCTGTCCTGTTATTTAACCCATAACGGGAAGGAAGAAACGGATTAATACCTTTCCCAAGGGTATTTGCATGTAAGTGAATGCAATGAATTCACTCGGCTCCCCGATTTCTCGTTCCGAGCCGATATCCACTGCACCACAAAAGTTGAAATCTCTTCCAGCTTCCTGCTTTCCTACCAGCTACGATCTTCAAACATTTCAATGTAGTGTCACTTGTCAACTTCTGTCTCCATGAATACCGTTCTTTTATTTTCTTCTTTGTTTCTTTCCCTCTCAGTGATCTCTTTTATCTTTGTGGCTTTTATTGTTTTACTTGATGTGAAATGATTTTATTTTAAATTATTAAATGTTTGGGAAGAAAAACTTTGCTGATTCTCTTTTAATTTCCTAAATTTTTCTTTAAAAATACAATAGGTGTACCAATCTTTCGTATAGAACGCCAAACAGGTGAAATCATTGCAAACACAAAGTTTGCTAATGTTGTTGAGAAGGATCCCATAACATTTACAGTGTTTGCAAAAGATCAAGGCATTTCACCAAAAACTGGGCAAGCCACTGTAATGGTACATATTGCAAGTGGTGTTTCGGACCGACCTAAGATACTTAAACCATATACAGGACAGAATATTACTATACCAGAGGTTGGTATCTCTTTATGTATTGCCGTTTTTTTTTTCTTTGAAATTACTGTCACTAGTAATTAGACTCTCTCTTCCTTTTCATTCAAGATTTAGTTTAAGATTTTTTAAATGTTAAAACTAAAATTTTTTTCCATGAACTTTTTCAGCCCAACTTCCTTTTCTTTAATATGCATAAACTGTGCATTGAAACCATAATGAAGTGATTGTCCATTGTCTGTCTCACAGATTTTAATTCAATAATAAAGTAATCAATAATGAATAATAGTAAAAGAGTTAATGAACAAAGCTATAAAACACTTAAACTTAACTGCATTTGGATCCACAATTATTTCCACTCAATAGAATCTAGAATAATTTGAAATATAATCATTACCGCCCACTCAGTAATTATTAGGATAATATAATATACCTTCTACCCATAATGCACCATTGACAGTGTAAACTGTCAAGACAAAACAGAGCACACATGGCCTGAAAATTGTGTTTAAACATGAAACCGTCACCACTGGATGTTCACCTCTTTTATATTTGCCCTCGTTCTCACTCTGACTTTGAGGACTTTAATCCATAAATACAGCATACTATAAAACTACATTTTCATCATGTATAGTACTGTGCAAAAGTATTAGGACAAGAACTATTTTATCTTTTATGAGGCATCAAAATAAAGTTTAAAATCACCCCTGTCCTAACACTTTTGCACACTACCGGTTGTGTGCAAAAGTATTAGGACAGGGATGATTTTCCTAAAAACCTCACTGAAATTCAAATATAGGGTGAAAAGCCAAGTAAATTGGTAATAAATATTGATTATTATGTAAAGAAATGTATTAAAAAAAATTTATATTTAATTATTTCTATTTTCTATTAAGCAAGTTATTTTGAAACTACTCATTATTCTATTATCCTTGGATATGACTGACTTTTTTCTTATTCACCCCCTCTCGAATTGATAAATCTAATGTTACTTCACAAGACACACTTTGGGAACAAATAAAAGCTGCTTGGCAGGAGATATCATTAGATACATTGAAGAAGCTTGTGATGTCAATGCCTGACAGAATGAAGGTTGTGATCAAAGCAAAAGGCTATTATACTAAATATTAAATTTATTTTGTAACAAGTATTTTTCTTGTTAAGCATTTGTTGAGTAAATCAAATAAAATTACTTTAATTAAATTGCTTATTTACTGTCAATATGCCTCATAAAAGATAAAATAGTTCTTGTCCTAATACTTTTGCACAGTACTGTATATCTGCACATTTATGTAGAGGAGGAAAACGTTGAGTTTAGAATTCCCTGTATGTTACCTAGATTGATGTAAACCAAATTAAAGTCATAGGGAAAACAACAGTTGGGTTGATGTAATAACAACAATAGTGATGAGGACAATAGTCTGAATCTAAATAGTGTAAAAAACAAGTCCTCATCTCAGAAATTTTAACAGAAATTAGAAATAACAGATTTGCTTGCTACTTTAATCTGACAAATTATAGAAGAATTAGCATGTCTGTGCAGGGCCCAGAAGTTTTTCCCACCTGAATCTATCCTGCACATATACAAATCTACCATCCGCCCGTGTATTGAATACTGCTGCCATATCTGGTCGGGTGCCCCTGCTGCTCTCCTTGGGCTTCTTGACAAAATACAAAGGAGAATCTGTAACGTGGTTGATACTGACTTGGCAGACCGGCTGCAACCACTCTCTCACCGTCGTGATGTGGCTTCCCTGTGCCTCTTCTACAAGTACTTTCATGGCTTCGGCTCCGATGAACTTAGATCACTGGTGCCGCCTAAGCACGAATTTACACGAGATACTAGATTAGTAACTAGGTCCCACCCTTTTACAGTTAAACAGATAAGATGTAATGGTAAATTCTACTCCAACAGCTTCTTTTCTCGCGCTTCCCGCCCGTGGAATTCCCTTTCACAAGTCTGCTTTCCCGACAGCTAGAATCTCCAGGTGTTTAAATGTAGGGTCAATAGACACCTCCTATCACACTAACTTCCAATTATTCTCAGAACACTCTCATCTACCCAACCCTCATTCTTGGTATCCTTACCCGCCTATCACCCACCCTCTGACATTTCCTATATTTAACCATCCTTTCTCCACTCTATGTTGCCCCTTGCGCACTAGTGGCAGTGACATGCCTTGCTCGGGGTGAAACGCTTATAAAAAAAATTCAAAAAACATTCAGGTTAATAATATCATGTCAAATTGGGTTGATCCAGATAATAGGTGCACTATGAAAGAAAGATTTATTCCCCCATTTAATTTCTTCCGTTACTAGCATTATCATATTTTTCATTTCTTTATCCGTTACACCCAATGGTGTGTAGGGCAGCAACAAAACTTCTCCACCTCTGCCCATCTTGGGCCAGACTAGTCAATGAACCCCAAGAGTACTGCATGGCTTTCATCACATTCTCCACTGTACTTCTCCATATCGTTCTTGGTCTTCCCCGCTTTCTTTTGCAATCTGGGGGGTCCAGTGCAGTGCTGTTCTTGTGATTGACTGTGGATCTTTCCGGAGCACATGCCCAATCCATCTCCACCGCCTTCTTGTAAAGATGGTGCCCATGTTCTCTTGCTTGCATCTCTTCAACAGGTCTTCATTGGAGATCTTCTCTGGCCAAAAAATTCTCAGTATTTGTTGGAGGCATATCATATCCATATAACAAATTATATTATGCACGGAAAAGAATAATTTGAAGAAAACGAATGACAAACATACTTTTTTTATGCTGCTAAGTTGTACACAAAACTATATACACATATTTACATTTGTCCCCATACAGAGAAAATATAACACATACATGCAACAACAAGCAGTATGAAAAGTAATAAAAAAAAGTGAGTCTTGTGTATAATAATTCATAACGGGAACTGAAACTGCCAGAGACCCTTCTGTGCATGTGGAGAAGCCCTATTTCAGATTCCAGATTCAAGTAGGCTGGAATCATCATCTATTTTGCTAGTAAGGACATATTCGAAAAATAGGAAACATCTTGGGTTTTTTCCAAAATGAAGATTGCAAGCCTGAGATATATTCTATATCTAGTAAATGTATATTTCTCCATAGGAAAATGGTGCCATAATCTTGTAAGTTGCACTGTATGTTAGTGGGGTGGGGGGTTAAAAAAGCGGCAACTGCAACTCCCATATACCGGGGAAATGCCGCCATTAGAAAGCTGATTAACTGACCATTTTTGAAGTGTAATCACTAAGCAGCCATCACATGACTTCATTTTGGCCAAAGGGAGATCATTACTTTTTGTATCTGTTTTTTACATGTTTTCTTCATGGTTAGATTTAGTCTGGAGATTTTCTCTTCATTTCTAAACCTGAACCTTAATCTTAGCCTCCTCTACTCTGCACAAACAATTTAATTTTTAAGTCGGTAACTGAATGCATAAATCTTTGTTTCTCTTTCACAAAGTAAATGGATGTAAATAATTGAAAAATATTTTGATATGATTTCTTATATTCTTTACAGAATGAAAAAGTTAATTCGATAGTTTTTGTGATGGTCGCAAAATCTCGAGAAAATTCCAGCATCATTTATTCATTGAATGAACCTCCAAATGCTGAGATCCGAAAGATTTTCAAGATTGATAATAAAACAGGAAGTGTTACTCTAATTGCACCTTTGGATTATGAAACACAACCAAGCTATTATGTAAGTAATACGGTCTGTCTATATATTGTATCAAAACTAAGATACAGATACAATCAGTATATATATATATATATATATATATATGTGTGTGTGTGTGTGTGTGTGTGTGTGTGTGTGTGCGTGTGCGTGTGTGTGTGTGTATTGTAAGGGGCGTGGGTCATGTCTGGCACAAGGCCAATTCCAAACATAGCCAACAATACTCAATCCCTGCGTTTAAAGATATCAGGTTGTGGAAAAATATAAGTGGAATTGCTGTTAATGCTATATATTATTTGTGAGAAGAAGAAGATGTAAATATTCATTGAGAAAATATGTGTGCAATTGATTTGCAAACTTATACGTAATGTTTTTAAAATGGTTCCATTGCAGTAGTTTAGTTTGTGCATTTGATAACAGTAAAATGTTGAGTCTTTATGTCACCCTCTTTTTAGTAGGTCTCGACAGGTTGAAAGAGAGAGAAGGCAAAACGAATAAAGGAGTAATACTTAATACATCATTACTGTTGTCCACTTTATTAGCGTAGTGTGAAAATGAAGAAAAGGACATTAGAAGAAGAGTTCGAATGGTGTGACCTATGTCCTGTTTGGCGTGGATTGAAAAAACAGAAAAGAAAATTGGCAGTGAGGGCGAGTCAGCTTGAAGTTTCTTTTTTACATGATGAGATGCTGTCAGCTACTGCTTCCTTCTGACGGTATTTACCAACCTTCCCATGCAAGGTTAGATGTGACACAAGGTCATTTTATAGTGGGTCTTCCCGGCCATATAGCCAGGCCAAAAAATGTCTATTATTACTGAGTTGTGATTCTACCCTTCGGCAGAACCACGACTGGGTTAGTGCTCTCTGAAGGCAGAGAGCTGACAGTGTCATAGTAACAGCAGCAAATGCTGTGACTGGTCAGAGGACCTCCTTAAATATTGAATTCTAGTCACATGAGAGGATCCCAGGACAATTTTTTCTTTACCTGTGAAAAAAACCGTTTTGCTGATGTATTTTTGAATTTCTCGATTTGTCCACCAATTAGGATTCAGAGTATCGCTTTTCACACTGACTTGTGAAAAAGAAAAGCTTTAAGCCGTTTGGATCCTCTTTTGCGAATATGCAATTTTACTTTGGGTTTTTCCCAAATGGTGTAGTCGTTTGAATTTGATTTTGCTGGTGTGAAATTTATTTTATGTTTTTGATGAATGATATAGGATTTGTATCCTATAGTATATATTTATTTTACGCATTATTTTCAATGGATACTTGTGTTTGAGTGGATAGCCTGTTTTTTCTATAATTAAACAGTACATTTTATAAACACCAGCCTGAATATTTGAGAAATCTTGTTAGGAAAATATCTGTTTTCTAGCAGAATTCAAACTCCCATATACCAGGGAGATGCCACCATTAGATCTGACATGTCTTATAGGGGCTATGAAATGATGAATGAGAATTAATGCTAAGGAATTTGGGAGTGTGTAAGTAAGGAATGTCTTTGATGTATTCGCTCCTTAGGTCAGTAAGTAGTTTTTGAGGCAGGGAAGAAGGAAAGAGAGATGAAGGGAGGCGAGCATAGTAGCCGCTTGACTTTTGGTCAAGGGAGCTACTAATTACTCTCTTCTCCTCGAGTCGGTCTACCTGTTGATGGTTTCTGTATCCGCTTTTTATATCTTCTTTTTGGATCACTGCAGATCAATTGGGATTTCACACTTGTATTTAGTTCTGGGCTTCCCATTGGCTGGTAAATAAAATTCATGTAGGCTCGTGAACTGGAAATTTAATATGTAATTAATTTTTAGTTTTCAACCGGAATATCTGTGCAGAGCCGGCAGGGCAGCGACGACTTTTGGTCATTTGCTTTTTGGTCGTGAAAGCGCAAACCTCCAGTCCATCGCTTTTGCTCGGTATCGCCACAGTCTTACCACTTGTTAATACTTGATTGTGAACAAAATATCAACAAAATTAAGCTATATACTCAAAACATATATCTAAAAAAAGTTTAAATTTAAATTTAAAATATAAGTGTCCCCTCTTCTTTATACTCATATATAGTCGCATCAGTGTAAACATCACTTTAGTCTGATAAATTCCTAATGGACAAAACACATCACAAGAAATTTTTCCACTTTGTCATATATTTTCCTAAAATTGATCTCTCTATATGATCATTTACTGTAATCCAAACATATCATTTGTATGTTTAATAATAATTCAATCAAAACAGTTGCCATACAGTGGATGGAAAAAATAATGCAAACAACTTAGTACCATAATAGCATAATTTGGAAAATTTAATTAAACTGTCAAAAGCTTGTCTATTTTTATGTTTGTTGATTTAATATCAGTAGTACTTCATTTTTTATACATATACATATATAGTAGCAGTATAACCCGGTGTTGCTCAGGTATAATGAAAGCTTTAAAACTTATCCATGGTCCTGGAGCTCAGACTCTTTGGACGTTGGCACGAAAGACTAAAAAGCAATAGTTGTTTCCAGTTAAAGTGAAACCGTAGACTGAAAGAAAAATGAATGGATGTAAGTCAAATTTTTATTTCTTGCTATCGATATCAAATAAGTTTTTTTCGTTGTAAACTGAATTTTGAAGGTTAAATAAGTCTTCTGAGTAAATGGTATCATGGCTGAGACTAAGAACTACAATTATACCTACTTAGAGCCAAACCCGAAGCAAAAACTAAAATAAAAGGGCTGAAAAAAATACAGACATACAGGCAGATAAACACACACACACACAAGCATCTTGCCTTTTATACATATATATTATTGATTTTCTGCACTATTGTAAGAACTGCAACCTTGAAACTTCTGAATATCATTTCTTATGTCTTTGTCTACGAGTGTATCAAATTTGATTAAAATCAGACCACTCCTTCTATAACCCGAGTTTTTCGATTATTGATTTTCGATATTTATCAAGGGTACCTCGACACAAACCTAGCTAAGAACACTTGCAGACACTTATAGTACAACTGTAAATTTTCAAGAAAATCGGTTCAGCCATTTCAGCGTCTACAGGTAACGGACACACACACACACACACACACACACACAAAGTTCCATTTATAAATAAGTTTAGATTTAGATATATATGTATATATTTTTTATAAAAGATTTTAGATTATCACAATGGGTAATACATATTTCACTGCATCCTGATGTTATTATCGCGGCTTGTCAGACCCAAATGGTACAACAGTTTGTCCTCAAAATATCCCCAACCAAAAAATTTGTTATTTACGAAAATTTCTTGCTCATTTGAAATGAACCCCAAAGAAAGAAAAAAGCAAGGATAAAGGAAAGATAGATGATTGATTAATGTAAAGAAGAGAAAAAAGAAAAAAGGGGAAACTGAATGGAAAGCAAGAAGAGAAAAAGAAAGGACAAAGAGATACAATAAAATGAAATACTGTATCACGAGAAATAAATGTTGACCCCATTTATCGTAACAGCGTCTCAAACCACCCAACTGTTCTCTTAAAAAAAACATGGAAAAATTTAACTATGAAATTTAATTTCAAATATACTGGGATATATTTACAGTACAAAAAAATGTACATCATAATTTTAATACAATTTGAAAAAAGTAACTACTCTTCAGTCTGTTAAGTGCCATACGTGACACATGCTTCGGGCGAGCATGTCTCAAAAGAGACATGACTGACTGGGCAGATGATTATCCCGCAGTAGGTTGCCAATGCTTTCTGTGGTCGACTGATTGCCGACCAAGAAGGCTATAGAACCCAATCTGTCCTGTTATTTGACTCATAGATAGAGGTAGAAGTGATGTATTATATTATTAAGTAGTAATTAGTGGGGGATCAGTTTATTACTTCATAACAATATAGAACTAATCCCCCACTTTATGCCCAGCAGAAGCCTTAATCATATTTTCAACTATTATATTCAATCAGTCAGTTAAGTGCCATACGTGAAACACGCTTTGGGCGAGCATGTCTCTCTCGAGACATGACTGACTGGGCAGAAGATTATCCCGCAGTAGGTTGCCATTATTTTCTGTTGTAGACTGGTTGCCAACCAAGGCTATAGAACCCAATCTGTCCTGTTATTTGACTCATTGATAGAGGTAGAAGAGATGTATTATATTATTAAGTAGTAATAAGT
Organism: Ascarosepion bandense; assembly: GCA_037127315.1. NCBI lineage: Eukaryota > Metazoa > Mollusca > Cephalopoda > Sepiida > Sepiidae > Ascarosepion > Ascarosepion bandense. The sequence continues at coordinate 1,527,502 of JBBBDQ010000882.1, forward strand.
GGGGGATCAGTTTATTACTTCATAACAATAAAGAACTGATCTCCCACTTTATGCCCAGTAGAAGCCTTAATCATGTTTTCAACTATGATATTCAGTCAGTTAAGTGCCATACGTGAAACACGCTTTGGGCGGTCATGTCTCAAAAGAGACATGACTGACTGGGCAGAAGATTATCCCGCAGTAGGTTGCCATTGCTTTCTGCGGTAGACTGGTTGCCGCCCAAGGCTATAGGACCCAATCTGTCCTGTTATTTAACCCATAACTGGAGGGAAGAGACGGATTAATACCTTTCCCAAGGGTATTTGTGTGTAAGTGAATGCAATGAATCCAGCTGGAATTTAAACTCAGCTCCCCGATTTCTCGTTCTGAGCCAATATCCAATGCACCACACTGCACATCTGTGTGGTGCTCTGACTATTATTTTAAAAATTAATACTAATTTAAAGAATAAAATTAAAATAAGTAAAAATACTAAAATTAAAAAATATAAATATAGAATCAGGAAAAATTAGATAAACCCAACAGAAGGGGGAGATGCACAAAAAGAAGGAAAGAAAAAGGAAGAAATCACGATAGAACGGATTTTAAAATAATTAAAAAACGCTAGGTCGAAACTGATGTATTCATATTCACTCATATTCATTCTTAGAAACGCGACAAGGGATTTACCCTTAAATTAAAATATACCGACCATAGGGAATATTTATGGTGAAAAATAAATCATAAATCATATATCCTAACATAAATTACATTATAACCACTAGTAATAATTTATTCTAACTATAATTAAAATAATAACTCCCAATAAGAAAATATATTTTATTAAAATACAATCTTAAAAAATATCTACAATACTAGAAATATTAATATAAAATAATAATAATGATAAATAATAATAATAATAACAAATAAAACAATAAAGAGATAACAAATATATGTATACATACATATATACACATACACATGTATGTATGTATATATATATATATATATATATATATATATATATATATACGAAAAAAATCGCAAGATCGCCAAGACCTACCGCGGTTTCGCACAACGGCTCGTCAGGGCAAAGGCAGACCAAGGACTAATCAAATAAATAGACACCTATTAAAGACTAACCCATTTGGGGGAAGGGGTTGTTTGAGGAAAAAAAAAAAAATTGGGGGGGGGGTTCACATTAAGGTCCGATACACTGCGCAAGAAACTTTATTCTGTGCATTCTCTACACTTATTTAATATTTCTGTTTTAGCGTTAATAAGTTTGTTGGCAGGTTCAAATTTAGCTATTGCTAGCTTCTCCTCGTCACATACCCTACAAAATTTATTGTTTTTATTATCGTTAGGGCACTTTTTTATTATTTCCCATTTCAGAATGGGATCCTTTTTAATTTTGGCTTTTATTTCCCATACATAGGTAGATAATGCTGTGCTATGCTTATATTTCTCGTTTTTAAAAGAAGTTTTATGGTTATAAAACCTACTTTTAAAATTATCATGTGTTGATCCTATGTATGTCTTGGGGCTTTTGTCATTTTCGTTAACATAAACTTTAACTTTATAAACTACGCTTGTCTGATTGCAATTACCTCTAATCGGGCAGTCCTTTTTAGTTCTACAATTAGACTTATGTTTATTAACGTTATTATTACTAGGGGCCGTAATATTATCTTTTAATTTACTTTTGTTGGTATTGTTAATGATTTTACCGATATTAGGTAAACAGGAATAGCTCAATTTAATAGTGTTCCTGTTAAATATTTTTTTAAGTCTATTATCTGAATTGAAATGTTTTATCTATTAACTTAAAAAACATTTTTCCTATTTTGGATTTGACTTCATTATTGTAGGGGGGGTTGAACCATATAATTTTTCTTGATCTATTCTTACGGGCTTTTTTGTTTGCACTTTGATCCGAAAATTCTAGCATTTCTTGGTGTCCACTTTTTTTTAACGCAATTTGATAAATTTTTTTGTGTTTTTCGAAAACTTCCCTACGAATTTGTGGACAATCTAACCTCTATACCTCTAGGAATACATTTAAGGATGTGTGTACATTTTCGTGTGTTTTTGCTCTGCGTGACTGCCTTTGTGTTAACCCTTTTGGTTTGTTTAGTATCGAGCACTTTTCTTTCCTGGTGGTTCGTTACGTTTGAGGGTTTTTTTTCTTTGCTGTGAAGAACCGTATGTATTGTCGGTCCGACGCAGTTTTCTTTTTTTTTCCCCTCTTTGTCCAAAGCTCTATAGCCGAGGACAACAACGGAGTTAGATTCTGCTGGTTATTCGTGGTCTTTAAAAATTACTTGTGTAACATTTTAAGATTAGAATACGTACAGAGTCGGTTTTATTATTATTATTATTATTATTATTATTATTATTATATATATATATATATATTTATTTATATACATATGTACCTATATATACATACATGTATCAAACAAAATTTCTCTAGGACGTAATAATAATAATAATAATATTCATTCTATCACAAAA
>JBBBDQ010000882.1:1535000-1895000 GCA_037127315.1 Ascarosepion bandense
GTTAAGAGATGGGTATTGACATTGACTTTAAATTCCTGGAGGTTGTAGCCATCAGGAAAGCAAGAATCTGGAAGCGAGTTCCACAGGTAAGTGTGAGAAAAGAAGCCGCTGGAGCATATGCATATTATAAGAGTTTTATGATAATAATGTTTCTATTAATCTTTTACCAATATGGTTAAAAGTTAGTTTTCAGTGAGTGATGACTATTGGTCTTAGTGAAGGCCACACTTCTTTGAAACTAGTAGACAGGTGCTACAGAATTACAAATAAAATGGTCTTGAGAAACCTATTTTCCTGAAAAATTGTATTTAAGAGAAATATTTTATAAATTGCAACCAATAGAAGTACTGGCGGCTCAATCAATGAGCATCAAATGTTTCCTTAAAAGGAAATGGCTAATATTACTATTATTATTTATATTGACAATTATTTGATTTCTATTATAGAAAATAAAATGTGATCACTTCAAAATGTTGAGTACACAAGAAAAATATATTTTAGAAGACTTTGAATCTGACAATGTTGCTGTGAGATCTGGAAAAAGTGACTTGACATGAAAAGCATATTTTCCTAAAAAAGGTTTTAAGAAGAAAAACGAAACTGCTATCTATCAACCATCACAGGCAACCTCTCCTGCCCCCCATAAGTATGGACCAAATAAGTCTCCCTGAAAGCAATATACTGCGCCTCCTCGGCCTTACCCTATCTTCCGATCTCAAGTGGAATCATTACATTGAGTAAATAGCTAAATCCACTGCTAGGAAGGTTGGGTCACTGTGTCAGACCAGGAAGTTTTTTTTCACTTGAATCCATCTTGCACATATTCAAATCAGCCATATGTCCGTGTATAGAATACTGCTGTCGTATATGGTCAGGTGTCCCTGCTGTTCATCTGAGTCTTCTCAACAGGCTCCAAAGGAGAATCTGTAATGTCATAGGTCCAGACACCAGCCACTTTCTCACCAGTGGGATGTGGCTTCCCTCTGTCTATCTACAAATATTTTCATGGCTTCTGCTCCAACAAACTTAATTTACTGGTGCCCCCACCACCACCACCACCACAAGAATTTATTTGTGCAACCAGACTGACAACAAGGTCCCACCAATTTACAGTTAGATCAAACAAATGAAACCAACAATTCTACTCCAGCAGCTTCTTTTCTCACACTTCCTGTCTGTGGAACTCCCTTCCTTATACTTGCTTTCCTGACGGCTACAACCTCCAGTAATTTAAATGCAATGTCAATACCCATTTCTTATCCACTTGACTCCAGTTCTTTCTACATCACCCTGTATATCTTGTTCTTTTCCTTTATCGCTACCTTCACAACTGTCGTCCGACCTGCTCCCATCTTTCTCTTGCTCTTTCTCTGACACCCTCTGTAACTGGTTCAACTTTCTATTCACTCTTATTCTAAACATTTACTCTTATGTAGCCCCCTGCACATTAGTGGCAGTACTGCCTTGCTTGGGGTGAAACGATTAAAAAAAAAGGTGTAAGACTTTGATTGTGGAATTTAGTTATATTATAACAGAAAATATATTACCGATACTTTAGGGTAGATATAAGATGAAATTTCATCTCTCTTCCTGTTGTTAAATGTAAGTGTTCTTTTCATTTCTATTTCCTCCCAAACTTTGTTATTGCACACATGTTCCATTCGTGGCATTCTCAACATCCTTCTGTAGAACCACAATTGCTTCATGTTTTTTCTTCATCCATGATGAGTTTTACAAAGAACCAATATTACATAACATTTCATTACTCTTTTCTATGGATTTGATTTATAATCTCACATTATTTCTATTATTTTAAACATTATATATACATATATATATTTAGTGTATCAAGGCAGCAAATAATTTTCAAAACATATACTGTTAAATATAAGAGACAATGAATGTCTATTATGTGTAATCATGAATCGTTCTAAATGTCGTATTTTGGCTTTAATTTCAGTTGAAAATAAAGACAAAAATTCTCCAACATTTGGATAATTTTTTATTAATTTGGTTTTAAGCTTTCGGCTCATATGAGCCGTCTTCAGAGAGGTTATTAAAACGGTAATACCATTGCCATTGCCTAGTGGAGTTTTATGTCAACACAAAATAAAATCGTCGGTGATGGTGGATGTTATTGTATTACCGTCTTAATAACCTCTCTGAAGATGGCTCATGTGAGCCGAAAATGAATAGCAGGAAAACCCAACCAGATGTAGCAACTGTATTCAATGCACAGATGAATGGTAGATTTATAAATGTGCAAAATGAATTCTGATAAGAAAAACTTTCTGGCCCAACAGAGTGACCCAACCATCCTAGTTAGTGGTTACACATGTTTGACTAGACATTCCTACTTTTTAGCTAGTGTAAATCTACGTTTATAAAAAATCTATGTCTTTGTTGTGAAGTAGTTTTCGCACTGAAAGTTATAATCATGCTATGTTGGTTGCTAATCGGCTTAACACACCCTAAATGTTAGGAACTTGGTAATCTTCTACTAAAAAGCTGACTCCTTAGTATTCAGCTAACTGCTGACTAATATCAACTGTCTAGTAGCTATACTGAACTCCAATAGAACTCTAAAGAACTCTAAAGTACTCCTAGAACTTCTAAGTACTCCTATGAACTTCCCAAGAACTTCTCGATTTAACTTCCTGCTAACTCTTATTAATATAGGAATGAGAGTTCATTATCTGAGGAATAGGTGTGTTTTACCATAACCGTCTTAATAAAGAAAATATACTTTCTGGTATTGTTTGAACATGCATATCCCTTTTGGGGGGAAACTATCATTAAACTAAGTAAAAATTTCAAAGTAATTTTTGAAAAGCATGGAATCACTTCTTAATTGCTATTGTTTCCATGTTCAACCTGACCCTGGGTGGTATCATCTGTTAGGATCCCATCTATAGGCAAATACTAACAAAAAAAAAACACTTTGAAAGCATAAAAATACAAGTTTATAGAATGACCAACAATTCATTTATCTGAAGTTTTATAGCATTATGTTTAAAATAATTTGTTGAAGCCATAAAATTGTGTCCAAAATATTTAGATGTTGGCATTAAATAATCCATAGAGGTTGATAAGCAAAACCAACCAACCAAGATGAAAGAACTTTTTCATGACATTAATTCATATAATATCCTACAATTTCTTGAAGAAATCAAACAGCATTCACATATATCACTGCCTCTAGTAATCTTGTCCACACAAACATATATTTATGCAAATGCTGAGTATCATCTACCATGTATTCAATTGTGAAAGCAGAAAATCATGTATCATATTTTTTTACTTTAAATCTCCCAAGAAAACTAAATTCTGGCATTAAATGACCCATAAAGATATTGATATGTCATTAAACAAATCAGTCAACCAGAAAAGAATTCTGTATAAATAAACTGTTATTCAAATCACTTTGGTGTTTATTCATTGCTGATATTAATTTTATACGTTCAGTGTTGAATCGAATATCTGTAGTTAAAAGTGTAAAATTATGTACAAGATATTTAGATTTTGGCATAAAATAGCCCATAGATGTTGATATACCACTAAACAAAATTAACCAAACATATGATATTAATCTATATAATATCCTACAATTTCTTGAAGAAACCAAATTGTCTTCTTGAAGCCTATACCTGGTAACTTTTATCTTCATATTTGAAACATATACAGAGTAATTTCTCAGAAACGAATAAAAATAATTTATAATCTGACATTGTTTTTATCACTTCGAATATCATATTTAGTGAATACGTGTGTTCAAGTAGACATCCCTGTTAGAGCCTGTAGTCAGATCAGTCAGTTAAGTGCCATACATGATACATGATATCTATCTATCTATCTATCTATCTATCTATCTATCTCAGTCTGTTCATTATCTATCTATCTATCTATCTATCTATCTATCTATCTAATTCTGTTCATTATCTATCTATCTATCTATCTATCTATCTATCTATCTAATTCTGTTCATTATCTATCTATCTATCTATCTATCTATCTATCTATCTATCTATCTATCTATTTATCTCAATCTGCTCTTTATCTATCTATCTATCTATCTATCTATCTATCTATCTATCTCAATCTGCTCTTTATCTATCTATCTATCTATCTATCTATCTATCTATCTATCTATCTATCTATCTATCACAGTTTGTTCTATTCTTCTTATTTATTTATCAAGGTTCCTTCCTTCCTTCCTTCCTATCTATCTGATGAAGCAAACAAAACCTTTTCCCCTTTGTCAATATTTTTCTTAAAATTTTTTGTTTGATATTTAAAAATTTATATATCATTTTCTTATACATATATACATATTACCATTATTTTTATTTTTCAGTATGAACACGTTATTTCTGCTAGTATTCAGGAGAATTATGCAATCAACACCTATGTTGCCAAAGTAAAAGGTTGTGATAAAGACCAGTCCCCTTTCAACACTATGCGGTATCTCTGGAAAAATGCTTCTGGTTGTAAGTTATCACATATGGCCTTTGTATCTTTTAATTCACTTATTGAATATTTGGTAATTTAGAGATGAGCTATTCCTATTCAAAACGTTCTTTGATCACATTTCTTTTTGTTATCATAACACCTCAGCTAATCCATTTTGTTATCATGCACAGGTGAACATTGAACCTTGTAACAGAATGTTATGTCCTTGAAAGAAAAAGTAATAAAATTAACAAAAATTGAGTCAAAATTAAGACTAAATCCATCCCATAATAGTTGTTACATTTGCATGTTTCCCCACTTATCAACAACAATTTCTAAAGATTGTGCTTTTATACTGCAGAGAATTTTGTCTTATACTGAAAATTGGCACTAGTAATTTATTTCAAATAATCTATGGTGTCTTCAGGCTAATTATTCTCAGGTAAACACAAACTAAAACATTCAAAATTGCACCTGTCATATTTATCTACTTAAGCAGATATCAGTTAAAAGGTGGAGAATTTAAGAACTTCTTTTTCTTCTTCTTCTTCATGTGCCGTGTCTCTTCAGAACATAGGTGATCATGGATTTCCACTTGGCTCTGTCTCTTGTTGCTCTCAGTAATTTTTCTCTTGGTATCACTTCCAAGCCCCACTCCTTCAACCATTCGCTCAGACATAACAAGTACAACTTGCACTGCTTTCCCCTATCCCTTCTTCCATTTATCCAACCTGTAAGTATCAAGTTCTCTAGGCCTTCCTTCCTCATTACATGTCCCAGGAACCTCATTTGTCTCTTTCTGTTATTTATGATCAGTTTTCTTCTTGTTTGCATCCTTTTTAACCACTCATCATTGCACACAAGCTCTATCCATGGTATCCTCAGTATCCTCCTGTAAAACCCCATTTCTGTTGCCACAAGCCTCTCCTTCATCTTCGATGAGAACGTCTAGCATTCACATCCATACAGAAGAACAGATATCACGTGACAATCCAGCACTCTTTTCTTTGTTTCTAATGAGCTTTTCTTGTTTTTTAGTACTCTACTTCAATAGAAAATAACAAATTATATTTAAAAGGAACACTTCAATTTAAAATGACAAATGATATTTAAAAAGAACACTTCAATTTAAAAAGACAAATGATATCTAAAAGGAATGCTTCGATTTAAAATTACAAATGATATTTAAAAGAAACACTTCAATTTAAAGTGAGAAATAATTTTTAAAAGAAGACTTCAATTTAAAATGACAAATGATATTTAAAGGAACACTTCAAATTAAAATGATAAATGATATTTAAAAGGAACACTTCAATTTGAAATGACAAATGATATTGAAGAAAAACACTTCAATTTAAAATGACAAATGATATTTAAAAGAAACAGTTCAATTTAAACTGACAAAAGATATTTAGAAGGAACAATTCAATTTAGAATTACAAATGATATTTAAAAGTAACACTGCAATATAAAATGACAAATGATATTTAGAAGGTACACTTCAATTTAAAATTACAAATGATATTTCAACTGAACACTTCAATTTAAAATGACAAATAATATTTAAACTGAACACTTTAATTTAAAATGTCAAATGATATTTAAAAGGACCATTTCAATTTAACATTACAAATGATATTTAAACTGAACACTTTAATTTCAAATCACAAGAGATATTTAAAAGGAACATTTCAATTTAAAATAACAAATGATATTTAAAAGTAACACTCCAATTTAAAATGACAAATGATACTTAAAAGGAACACTTCAATTTAAAATTACAAGTGATATTTAAAAATTAACACTTCAATTGAAAATGATAAATGGTATTTAAAAACAACACTCCAATTTCAAATGACAAATCTTATTTAAAATGAACACTTTAATTTTAAATGACAAATGATATTTAAAAAGAACATTTCAGTGTAAAATTACAAATGATATTTCAACTGAACACTTCAATTTAAAATGACAAATGATAATTAAAAGAAACACGTCAATTTAAAATGACAAATGATATTTAAAAGGAACACTTCAATTCAAAATGAGAAATGATTTTTAAAAGAACACTTCAAATTAAATGACAAATGATATTCAAAAGAAACGCTTCAATTTAAAATGACAAATGATATTTAGAAGGAACACTTCAATATAAAATGAGAAATTATATTTAAAAGGAATGCCTCAATTTAAAATGACAAATGTTATTTAAAATAAACGCTTCAATTTAAAATTATAAATCATATTTAAAATGAACACCTCAATTTAAAATGACAAATGATGTTTAAAAGAACACTTCAATTTAAAATTATAAATGATATTTAAAAGAAACACTTCAAATTAAAATGACAAATAATATTTAAAAGCAACACTTCAATTCAAAATGAGAAATAATCTTTTAAAGAACACTTAAATTTAAATTAGAAATAATATTTAAAAGAACACTTCAAATTACAATGACAAATCATATTTAAAAGGAATAGTTCAATTTGAAATGACAAATAATATTTAAAAGGAACACTTCAATTTAAAATGATAAGTGATATCGAAGAGGAATACTTCAATCTAAAATGACAAATGATATTTAAAAGGAACACTTAAATTTAAAATCACAAATGATTTCTGAAAGGAACACTTCAATTTAAAATCACAAATGATATTTAAAAGGAACAATTTATTTTAAAATGACAGATGATATTTAAAATAGAAAATTATATTTAAAAGTAAGTATTTAATTCAAAATGACAAATCATTTTGAAAAGAAACATCTCAATTTAAAATGACAAATGATTTTTAAAAGTAACACTTTAATTAAAAATTACACATGATATTTAAAAAGTAACACTTCAATCTAAAACGACAAATGATATTTAAAAGGAACACTTCAATTTGAAATGACAAATGATATTGAAAAGGAACATTTCAATTTAAAATGACAAATGATATTTAAAAGAAACACCTCAATTTAAATTGAAAAATGATATTTAAATGGAACACTTCAATTCAAAATGAGAAAAATAAAACTGTTATGAAACAAATCTCATATGCTAAATGTAAAAAACTATTACAAAACAAATTTCATATGCTAAATGTAAAACTATTATGAATCAAATTTCATGGGAAATATGTAAAACCATTATGAAACAATTTTCATATGCCAAATGTAAAACTATTATGAAACAAATTTCATATCCGAAATGTAAAACTATTATGAAACAAATTTCATATGCCAAATGTATAAACAAATTTTATATGCCCAATGTAAAAATTATTACGAAACGAATTTTATATGCCAAATGTAAAACTGTTATGAAACAAATTTCATATGCCAAATATAAAAATTATTATGAAACAAATTTCATGTGCCAAATTTAAAAATCACGAACAAATTTCAAATGCTAAACTTATAAACTATTGTGAAACAAATTTTATATGCCAAATATAAAAGCTATTATGAAACTAATTCCATATGCCAAATTTAAAAACTATTATGAATCAACTCCATTTGCTAAATGTAAAAACTATTATGAAACAAATTTCATATACTAAATGTAAAAACTGCTATGAAACAAATTTCTTATGCCAAATGTAAAACTATTTTGAAAGAAATTATATATGCCAAATGTAAGACTATTATGAAACAAATTTCATATGCTAAATGTAAAAATTATTGTGAAGCAAAGTTTATATGCCAAATATAAAACAATTATAAAACAAATTTCATATGCAAAATGTAAAACTATTATGAAACAAATTTCATATGCAAGATGTAAAAACTATTAAGAAACAAATTTCATATGCCAAATATAAAAACTATTCTGAAACAGATTTTTTATGCTAAATATAAAATCTATTATGAATCAAATTCATATGCTAAATGTAAAAACTATTTTGAATCAAATTTCATATGCCAAATGTAAAATTATGAAACAAATTTCACATGCTAATTTTATAAACTATTATGAAACAAATTTCATATGCTAAAATTATAACAAGAAAAAACTTCTTACAAATGTAAGAAATGTAAAATTATTATGAAACAAATTCTTTGTGCCAAATGTAAAAACTATTATAAAACAAATTTCATATGCCAAATTTAAAAATTATGAAACAACTTTTAGATTCTACATATAAAAACACTTATGAAAAAATTTATATGCCAAATGTAAAAACTATTATGAATTAAATCTCATATGCAAGATGTAAAAACTATTTTGAATCAAATTTCATATGCAAGATGTAAAAAATATTATGAATCAAATTTCATATGCAAGATGTAAAAACTATTTTGAATCAAATTTCATATGCAAGATGTAAAAACTATTTTGAATCAAATTTCATATGTTAAATGTAAAAATTATGAAGCAAATTTCATATGCTAAATGTAAAATTCTGAAAAAAATTTCACATGCTAATTTTATAAACTATTATGAAACAAATTTCATATGCCAAATGTAAAAACTATTATGAAACAAATTTCATATGCTACATGTAAAAACTTTTATGAATCAAATTTTATTTGCCAAATGTAAAAACTATTATGAATCAAATTTCATATGCCAAATTTAAAAATTATGAAACACATTTCATATGCTAAATGTAAAATCTATTACAGAATAAATTTCATATGTTACTAATTGAAGCCAAACAAATAATATCTTCCTAGAATCTCTCATACTTTTGCTGATTATGTACACACCGTCTCTTGGGGTTGTTTTTCTTGCTCTTTTTGGACTGCTGGATCTAGTTTGTTTCTTCACCTTGATGACATGACTGACAATCAAAAGGCTCACACCAACAATGCCTGCAACGTCTCTGTAAGGCTTGCCAGTGTGTCCATGCACTGGTACAATTTTTGTGTACTTCCTTAGAGTAATGTCCATCACAATCTGTGGCCATAGGTAACCTAATCGACAGTCGAAACAATAGTGTCTGGGCGTGATAAAAATCTGATGCAATCATAGATGATGTAATATTTTTCAAAGCCAAACAAATTTCATCACACACTCTGAAAATAGATTCATATTACTGCACACTACTGCAAATGATCTAATCTGAAGAAAAAAATAGAAACTGATTACACCTTATCACTCTAGTGGGTCTAAAATTGACAATATGGTTCAAGAAAGAAACTCAAGTGGTTGTTTTAATTAATTTGAACAAGGTTGTAGGATACTAATATTGTAAGTTAAACTAGAATTTTATTTATTACAGGAAAAACTATAAATTTGTCTACATTTATAATTATTTATTCATCAATATTTGTTTCATAAAAAACTATAATTTTACTTATTATCGGATAAACTAAGAATTTTACTTATTACAAGATAAATTATAATTTAACTTTAATACAAACTATAATTTATTATAGGACAAACTATAATTTTTAGTTATTATAAGACAAATAATTTTACTTACTATAGGATGAATTATAATTTTACTTCATATGAAAAGCTATAACTTTATTTATTATAGGAAAAATTATAAATTTTTATAGAACAAGCTATAATTTTACTGATAGGATAAATTATAATTTTACACATTATTGCACAAACTATAAATTTTATTTATTTATTTTATTTTTTACAGTATGGTTTACTCTGTACAAGGTGTGGGGGCCACTCAAGGTAGAGGATTACTTTAAAGAGGAATTTATATAGATAGATGGGGATGATAACAGTTGACTCTTGGCTTGAATAGATGAAGAGTGTAACGATCAAGGAAACATCTTCTTGGGAGTTTGTTTCAAAAGAGTCCTGGTTTACAGAAAGAAGCTTTTTGAGTGGAACCTAATTCTCACTGATGGAACACTCAAGGAGTGTGAGGGGTTTGCTACAATGTAAATGGCATGGTGGTTCCTAGCTGTGAAGGTCAGACCTCTCCGAACCAGGTGATGCAGTTCGTCAGAGCACTTTCCATGGTAGTAGTGATAGACTTGCTACATCCTGCCTGTGAGAGTGTGAAAAATAATTCTTTCCCCCCCCCCCCAAAAAAAAAAACCAGAGATACTTTTAAATTTATCAAGACTGGGAAGTGAGGTCTGATCTGGCATGATAGCATGACAAGTCAGGTACCTACTGGAGCAGTATAGAGAGCTGATCATTTTACCTGCATCTTCAGTGATGGATCATATACAGGAATTCCACTTGTGAGTGTGAGGCCCAACATCCTCTCAAGACATGGGGCCTCCTTGAGGGGACATCTGTTCTTCAAGACTGGTTGTAGTTTGGGTTCTGATTGGCAATGGTGTAATTTTGATTTTGGAAATGTAACCAACCAGTTTTTCCCCCACTGGGAAGTTAGTGTTAGATCAGAAGAGAGGTCAGCTGCTAATTTCTGATCGGTAAGAGTTTTGTAGGTGTGTCTGTATATTGTCCTGTTATCATCATAGATGTTTACAAATAATTGGAGTATATTTTTAAATAAATCATTTATGTAAATCAGAAAGAGGGTTTGTCTGAGAAGGGACCCCTGGGAGACACCTGCATTGACCACTAAAGCCTCCGATGATTGGCCATTAATAACTACCCCAGGGATCTACCTGTTAGGAAGGACTTTATAATAGAGAAAACTCTTCCAATGATTCCATAGCTAGAGAGCTTGTGTCATAAACCTTTGTGCTACCATTCTAAAGATCTTTGTGATATCTAATGCTATGGTCCTTTTGTATCTCATGGTAATTAATGCACCAGCAGTTGAGCAAGCTGATTAAACCTCATACTGCTCGTCAGAAGAGGTTGTTCCTGTTCAGGTGTCCAGCAACTTTTTTATTGATAATGGCCTCAAAAAGTTTGCTGATGATACTGTGGAGACTAATGGGTCTGTACTGAGATGGAGAGGATCGGCTGCCTGCATTTTTTAATATTGTACATGCTTGGGATAATATTATAAGATAAATTATTATATTGTACATGCTTATTTATAAGATAAATTATTATATTAGGACCTGGAATAAGTTATCACTGTTTTCCAACAGATAGCATTGCCAGAGCTGTGTACATTAGTTTCAGATGATAAAACATCTATAAGGAAGTATTATAAGCAAGCTTGAAATTCAGTTTATGTCATTTTACTGAAGTGTAAACAACTTTGTTTTTATAGCATTAAAGATTGCATGCCAAAGAAAGTGTATTTGTGGGGAGTTTTAGTACACTACTTTATTCAAAAGAAATCTGCAATGAAAGCATACTGAATTACTGCTGAGACTAACAGTGACCATTTTCTGTCAGAAACAATATGCAGAGTTTGGTTGAGATCTTTCAAAAATAATGATTTTGATGTTGAAAATAAAGAACACTAAAGGCATTACTTGATAAAGACTCATGTCATGCTCAAGCTAAACTTGCAGAATCATTAGGAGTTGATCACACAATAGTTCTGAAACACGTGAAAGCATTAGGAAAACAAGGACATAGGGTGCCATAAAAGTTGAAGCCAAAAGACGTCGAATGGCATCTTATCACATGTGAACAGCTGCTTCAACAGCAGAAAAGGAAAGGTTTTTTGTATCATATCTTGATTGGTGATGAAAAGTGAATACAGTACGACAACCATAAGCATAGAAGATTCTGAGGTAAGCCTGGCCATGTATTGACATCAGTGGCAAAACCGAATATCCATGATTCAAAGATTCTTCTCTGCGTTTGGTGGTATCAGCTGGGTGTAGTTCATTATAAGCAGCTCAAACTAACCAAAACCATAACAGAAGATTGCTATTGACTTCAATTGATGCATTTAGGTTGAGTATTGAAGAAAAAAATGGCTGCTATACGAGCAGAGATGATAGGCCACATGTTGCAAAATGGATGAAATTCGACTTGAAAACGGAAATTCCTACTCCACCCACATTGCCTGTCTGATTATCGATTATTGATAGCACATTGATGACACATGGCCTGGCTGAGCAGAACTTTCATTCTTATGAAGGTACCAAAAAATGGGGTGACTTGTGGTTAGCCTCAAAAGACATGTCCTTTTTCCAATATGGAATTCAACTGTTGCTAGTATATAAATTTAGCATCTGCCCGTGTATTGAATACTGCTGCCACATCTGGTTGGGTGTCCCTGCTATTCACTTTGGGTTTCTTGACAAAACCTAATGACGAATATGTAATGTGATCGATCCCGACTTGGCAGCTCAGCTGCAGTCACTCTCTCATCGGCGTAATGTGGCTCCCCTGTGTCTTACCTACAAATACTTTCACGGCTTCTGCTCCAATGAACTTAACTCACTGGTGCCCCCTAAGTATGAATTTACTTGAGCTACTAGACTAGCAACTAGGTCTCAACATTTTAAGGTGAAACCGATAAAATGTAACCGCAATTTCTACTCTTTTCTCGCACTTTCTGCCTGTGGAATTCCCTTCTATATACTTGCTTCCCTGACAGCTCCAATCTCCAAGAATTTAAATGTATAAAGTCAATAGTCATCTCTTATCTCACTAACTTGCATCTTTTTCCTCATGTTCTTTTCTCTATCCACTCCACCTCCATCACATCAGTATTCTCATCCTTCTATTACCCTCTTCCTGACACCCTCATAACCTGCTCCTCTTTCTCATCACTTTCTCCCTATGTAACTTCTTGTGCACCAGTGGCAGTAAAACTACCTTACTTTGGGTGAAATGATTTTAAAAAGAAAAAGTAGTGGCTAGCAATAGACAATACTTTCAGTAACAGGTTTCTTCCTATTGTTTGTAAATAAAACATTACTTTTCATGAAAAATCAGTGAGAACATTCAATTTATATTTATTGAATTTCAAATACTGAATGTAACATCTGTTATAGAACAGATGATGCAATAATAAAATACTTCTTTTTTTGTATTTTGTAGGTGCCAATTCCAAGACTAACTTTTCTGCCTTCATCCTGAACACAAACACTGGAGTAATAGAGAGCGCAATAAGCTTTGACTATGAAAATGTCAAAGAATATTTACTCTGCGTTTGTGTCATACCAGCAACACATCAAACAAATATGTGTGGAAATGATGAAAATCAGGTACAAAGGGTCCTTGTCAGCATTCAAGATGCCAATGACAATAAACCAGTTTTTCCTGACAAACAGGTGTTTGCAGGTAAATATGGCATAGTAAAATGAAATACAGTAAAATTGACTAATAATAAATTGACTAATAATAAATTGACTAATAAATTGACCAATAATAAATTGACTAATAGTGAATTGACTAATAATGTGGAATGGAATTTTTGTTTTTTTCTATCAGTATTTTTGAGGTAACGTCTCTTATGAGCTTTTTTTTCTTGTGTCTAACCGTATGAATTCAAGCGTGAAAACTGAATGCATGGTCATCAGCAAAAGGTGCAACCCAAAATGCCAAATACAGGTAGGGAAGACCAGAATCAAGCAGGTGCAAAAATTTAAATACCTAGGAAGTGTTCTAACAGGAGTGGAAGATGCGACACAGAGATCTGAAGATGAATTGACATGGCAAAGGACACTTTCCAGAAGCTTACTAAATTACTAACACACAGGAAAATTTCCATAGAAACAAAGAAGAGAGTGCTAGATTGCTATATGATGTCAGTTCTTCAATACAGTAGTGAATGCTGGACAATATTATTGAAAATGAAGAAAAAAACTTGAAGCAGTGGAAATGTGGTTTCTACAGAAGGATGCTGCAAATATCATGGACCAAGCATGTGAGCAATGATGAGGTGTTGGAAAGAATGGCAAGGAAAAGGAAATTAATAGTGAGCATCAGGAAGAGACAACTGAAGTTCCTGGGACATGCCATGAGGAAGGAGGGCTTGGAGAACCTGATACTGACAGGCCAGATAGAAGGAAAGAGACAGGGGAAGGCAGCGGATAACATATTTGAAGAGCCTGAGCAGGTGGATGACGGAATGGGGGTTGTGTAGTGTAACAGGAGAAAACATACTAAGAACCACCAAGGATAGGAAGATCGGCTACGTCCTGAAATGACAGGGCACATAGAAGAAGAAGAAGACTAGATTAGCATCATCTAGATCCCTGTAATTGTCACTTTTACTCGAACAGTTTCTTTTCTCACATTTACCAACTGTGTAACTCCATTCTGGTTACGTGCTTTTCTGATATCTACAATCTCAAAAATTTTAAATGCAATGTCAATTGCCATTTTCTATCTTCTTGAATCCTGTTCATTTTTTATACTTTCTTCACTTCCCCTGT
Source organism: Ascarosepion bandense (assembly GCA_037127315.1). NCBI lineage: Eukaryota > Metazoa > Mollusca > Cephalopoda > Sepiida > Sepiidae > Ascarosepion > Ascarosepion bandense. Next base: position 1,549,624 of record JBBBDQ010000882.1, read on the forward strand.
ACCCAGTCTTTTCTCTCACTGTAACCCCCTGTGCACTAGTGGCAGTCCTACCTTGTTTGGGGTGAAATGATTAAAAACTAAAAAAATGGAAAGCCTATGATTTCAAACAGAAACTTTTAGGTTATTTTTTAAACCAATGTTTATTTTTAATGTAAATAAAAAATGTTAAGTATATAATTAATTTTATGCAGTATTATTAACTATGAATTATTAAATTACTAGCATAGTACCCATAAAAAAATAAAAGGCTTATATACCTATGTAATATATTAATTTGAATAGTGGATGTACTTGACAGGTACATCCGGCCATAGGTAAAGTCGACAAAGTGACAAGGGTGTGGTTGATATCCGGCTGTAGATGATGTCAGCAAAGTGCAATGAAAAAAAAAATCAAGTAAAAACTGTCTTGAAAAGCAATGGATTGCTGAGTGTAGTTGACAGATATATCCAGTCATTGATAAACAACTTGAAAAAACAAAAATGTGTGGAACTTTTAAAACTATATAAAGTTTAGAATTTTAGCTGTAGAGAGAGATCACCACTGGCTTTTGACTCCCAACGGACCCTTCATGTGCATGAACTCTTTCCAACTGCTCCACACAAGTGTCACCAATGAAGAATAAAAATATAAGTTTATATTTTTATATATACAGTACTGTGCAAAAGTATTAGAACAAGAACTATTTTATCTTTTATGAGGCATATTGACAGAAAATAAACAATTTAATTTAACTAATTTTATTTGATTTACTCAACAAATGCTTGAGCGAGAAAAATACTTGTTACAAAATAAATTTAATATTTAGTATAATAGCCTTTTGCTTTGATCAAAGCCTACATTCTGTCAGGAATTGACATCACAAGCTTCTTCAATGTATCTAATGGTATCTCCTGCCAAGCAGCTTGTATTTGTTCCCAGAGTGTGTCTTCCAAAGTAATATTAGATTTATCAATTTTTTTATCCAAAATATCCCATAGATGTTAAATAGATTAGTTTCAAAATAATTTGTTTAATAGAAAATTGGAAAAATCAAATATAACTTCTTTTTAATACATTTCTTTTACTCCTAGTTTTAAATAATCAATATTTATTAGCAATTTACTTGGCTTTTCACCCTGTATTTGAATTTAAATGAGGTTTTTAAGAAAATCACCCCTGTCCTAATACTTTTGCACACTACCGGTAGTGTGCAAAAGTGTTAGGGCAGGGGTGATTTTAAACTTTATTTTGATGCCTCACAAATGATAAAATAGTTCTTGTCTTAATACTTTTGCACAGTACTGTATATATAGTAGGTGCGATTGGTAAATTGTCGCAATTATTTTGATGCCTCATAAAAGATAATATAGTTCTTGTCCTAATACTTTTGCACAGTACTGTATAGGTTCCTAGCTGTTTGTCCAGTTCCAGTGGCAATATATGAATCAGCATTTTAGGGCACCTCGAGGTGGTGTAATGGTTAGCAAGCTTGTCTCGCAAGAACTATTGCAATTAAGTAGTGAGTTCGATCCTCACTGGGTACCCCATACTTTCGGCCTTGTGCCACATCTAAGCTGCGCTTAGTAAATTACTATATGAATCAGCATTTTGACAGGGAATCTGTGAATTTGTCTCTATTTCTGAGATGAGGTAGTATTTACAGTATTTACATTATTTGGACTATTGTACTCATTTTTGTTGCCATTTGTTTGACGTTTCGGTCGTTGCACGCTCTAGGCCTTCTTCAGGTGCTAGGAATTTTGAAGCTAACCCTTTATTACAATCAGTGGAGTATATCATTCTCATTTCTTGTCCAAAGCTTCTTTAGTTATCATGAGTTATCTCCCTCTAACCCTGTAAGTTTCTTGTTCACCACTGCTGTAGCCTGGTATTGAACTCACAACTGTTTGGGTCAAGTCACAACATCTATATCCCCTGGGCCATGTTTTCTTAAGGAAATTACTAGCACCTGAAGAAAGCTGGAGTGTACAACAGCCGAAACATCATACAAATGGCAACAAAGATGAGGATAATAGTCCGAAGAATCTGTGAACTTTGCCAATGAATAAAGGGTAGTATCTGTGTGCTCAATAGTCAGTTGACCAAAGAATTGAACATGCCCTACATGTGACTACACCTGGAAGCAAGAGAGAAGAAAGAGACAAAGAAAGAAATTTTTATATGGGTTATGTCTTGAAGGCTGTCACAATGCGTTGAGTAAAATAAAGGAAGGTAAAGAAGTGTTTGGGTATTACCTATTTATTAAACATTAACATTTCAAGATCAAAAGCTCATCTTCTGAATTGCAGAGAAGCTTTTGTCTGTCCGGGTATCTTCATGGCCTCTCAAAGAATGGCTGTCCCTGGCTGTCTGCTGCTGCTGTATGTGTGTGTGCATGTGTGTGTGTGTGTGTGTGTGTGTGTGTGTGTGTGTGTGCGCGTGTGTATGTGTGTGCATTCTAGCTGCTGTATGTGTGTGTGTGTACGTGTGTGTATTCTAGTTGGGGCCTTTATGGTCTGATAATATCAGTCTGCTTGTGTGTGTGGTTTATCTGATCGTTCCCTTGACTCTTTGACCGGGCTGAAGAGTATCAGTTTCATTACTGTTGTTTTATCTATCTGATTTATCTGGTGGTATGTGTGTATCCATGACTGTGTCCTGTATGCGTGTCTATGTGCGCGTGGTTATTGTAATTTATTCTACCTTATTTTGTATGTATGTGTGCGTGTGAACTTTTTATAGACTTAAAAAGTGATGCCTGACTAGTGTCTTCGGTTAAGCCAGGTGGGTTAACACTCAACTTTTTGTCAAGATCAAAAAACGAGTCAAATTTTTTTAAGTCACACAATCAAAAATCAAGTTAAATTTCTATACTCACTTGATTTTGGCATCTTCATTTAAAATCTTGTGTTGCACTTTTTTTTTATTTTTAATCATTTCACCCCAAGCAAGGCATTTCTACTGCCACTGTTGCACAGAGGGTAACATAGGGGGAAAGTGATGAGAAAGAGGGGTAGGTTACAGGGGTGTCAGGAGGAGGGTAATAGAAGGATAAGAATACTGGTTTGATGGGGGTGGGGTGGATGGAGAAAAGAGCTTGAGAGAAAGGGTGCGAGTTAGCAAGATAGGAGATGACTATTGACTTTATACATTTAAATTATTAGAGATTGTAGCTGTTGGGGAAGCAAGTATACAGAAGGAAATTCCACAGGCGAAAAGTGCGAGAAAAAAAGCAGCTTTTTAATCTAGAAATTGCAGTTACATTTTATCAGTTTCACTGTAAAAGGGTAGGACTTAGTTGCTAGTCTAGTAGCTTGAGTAAATTCATATAGGGGGTACCAGTGAGCTAAGTTCTTTGGAGCAGAAGCTGTGCTGAAAATTATACCATTTGTCTTTTTTAACCAGTAGTCCTTTCTTCCTGCTTTCTTGTCTAGTAGTTCCTCCAGCTTTCTTTCTGTTCCTAATATTTTGCAATAAATTGTCATGTATTTATTTTTTTATTACAGTCATTAATGAAAAGACAGTAATTGGTTCTGAAGTTGTAAGGGTAACTGCTAATGATTTAGATAGTTATCCTTATAATCAAGTAAAATATTCAATTCTGAACATTAACTACCAAGCATCCGAAAGTGAGCCTGCTTACCCAGCTCAAACTACTTTTAAGGTGACCGAAAACAGCGGTGTCATTTTATCAAATCTACAAGGTTATACACAATATGTCCATGGTGAATTCCTCATTAAACTGAAAGCTGAAGATGCACAGAATGCACAGTTCTACAACACAACAAACGTTAAGGTAAGTGTTATATAGGAATAATTGTGTTGCTGCTGACACTTGGTTTTGAACATGGATCTCCAGAGAGCAAAAACAGTTGACCTCGTCTTGAAGTAATTAACGGTATCCTTCTGCTGGAATCATGTGACATGTGAAAACAATATATGTATATCCAGTACTGTGCAAAAGTATTAGGACAAGAACTATTTTATCTTTTATGAGGCATATTGACAGAAAATAAACAATTTAATTAAAGTAATTATATTTGGTTTACTCAACAAATGTTTTAACAAGAAAAAATACTTGTTACAAAATAAATTTAATATTTAGTATAATAGCCTTTTGCTTTGATCACAGCCTTCATTCTGTCAGGCATTGACATCACAAGCTTCTTCAATGTATCTAATGGTATCTCCTGCCAAGCAGCTTGTATTTGTTCCCAAAGTGTGTCTTGCAAAGTAATATTAGATTTATCAATTTTTTATACAAAATATCACATAGATGTTCAATAGAATAGTTTCAAAATAATTTGTTTAATAGAAAATTGGAAAAATCAAATATAACTTCTTTTTAATACATTTCTTTTACACCTAGTTTTAGATAGTTAATATTTATTAGCAATTTACTTGGCTTTTCACCCTGTATTTGAATTTCATTGAGGTTTTTAAGAAAATCACCCCTGTCCTAATACTTTTGCATACTACCGGTAGTGTGCAAAAGTGTTAGGACAGGGGTGATTTTAAACTTTATTTTGATGCCTCATAAAAGATAAAATAGTTCTTGTCCTAAAACTTTTGCACAGTACTGTATATATACTAGGTGCGATTGGTAAATTGTCGCAATTATGTTGATGCCTCATAAAATATAAAATAGTTCTTGTCCTAAAACTTTTGCACAGTACTGTATATATACTAGGTGCGATTGGTAAATTGTCGCAATTATGTTGATGCCTCATAAAATATAAAATAGTTCTTGTCCTAATACTTTTGCACAGTACTGTATATTGGTGAACTTTGTTTCCTGATTTTAGTTTTCATGTGAATAAAAGTTATGCCACCCACATATTCATAGAATATATACCGAATTTGAATATATGTGCTTATCTTTTTTGCTTTGTCATTCTTTTTCCTGTCTGCCATTCCACTGAATCTCTGAAGTATGGTGCTATTATATCACAATATAATAATGCTCATAATGGGGGAAATTATTTGGAGAATAAATCTTTCCTCTGCAGCTCTTTCCCATTACATAGGTTACATGTAATGAATAAGTGAAATATAATGCTTCATAAATTTTTTTTGGCATTTATTTCTTCCTCAGATCTATGTCATTCAACCTCGTCAAAGAAGTCGAATTGTTTTGCCAAGCAATCCCAAGACGAACAGTAAAACAACACAAGAATTGCTGAGGTAAGCAAGTGAAATATTTTTTTATTTTTATCATTCTGCTTTTATATTTAATTAAAATATGAAAATTTCAAAAGTAACCTATTATTTAAAACTAGTCCCCAGCTATGAGTTAAATAGTTAGAATAACTGAGTCTAATAGCCTTGGTTGTCAACCTGTGTACTTCTGTTTATTCTAATGATTACATTGATAGTGACACAGCAGGCAGATAATTACAAAAGCTACTTGTTTGTTAACATTATAAAATATTTGGATAGTGATCTTCTATGTATCATGTCCATTTGTTGTTTAATATTTGGTTACATATCCTTTGGTTAGATATTCTTTTGTTGCTGAATATATAGTTGTATGTCCTTTTTTGGCTGAATATTTGATCGCATGTTCTATTCTTGCCAAATATTTAGTTGTTTGTTCTTTTGTTGATGAATATTTGGTTACATGTCTTTTTGTTGCTAAATAAATGGTTGCATATTCTTTGTAGTTGAATATTTGTTTGAAAAGTTTTTGTAGCGAAATATTTGGTTGTATGTCATTTTGAAGCTGAATATTTGGTTGTATGTCATTTTGAAGCTGAATATTTCGTTGTATGTCATTTTGAAGCTGAATATTTTGTTGCATGTCATTTCGAAGCTGAATATTTGGTTTTATATCATTTTGAATCTGAATATTTGGTTGTATGTCATTTTGAAGCTGAATATTTGGTTTTATATCATTTCGAAGCTGAATATTTGGTTTTATGTCATTTTGAATCTGAATATTTGGTTGTATGACATTTTGAAGCTGAATATTTGGTTTTATGTCATTTTGAATTTGAATATTTGGTTTTATATCATTTTGAAGCTGAATATTTGGATGTATGTCATTTGAAGCTGAATATTTGGATGTATGTCATTTGAAGCTGAATATTTGGATGTATGTCATTTGAAGCTGAATATTTGGTTGTATGTCATTTGAAGCTGAATATTTGGTTGTATGTCATTTTGTTGCTAAATATTTGTTTGCATATAATACACTTTGATTGAGACCCACACAGATTGTGATTTTATCTTAGTCCTAGTTTTTTCATGTTTTATCACCAGCAATAAAATCTGTGAAAGTGTGTTTTTAAAGTGGCTATCCACTTGACTAAATGAGAATAAAATAATGTATAAAGAAAGGAAGACTTCTGGGAACAAGCAACATGAAACCAGATGTTTTCCTGTGGCTTATATAAACAGCTACTGGTGGAATTGTGGGTGTACTGAACCTCCTGTTACCTGGGATAGACTTTCTCTCATGTCAGTTCCAATGCTGCACATTAGCGTTTTCAGCTGCACATCATGATGTTGAGATGGACAGAAAGTTGGTAAGAAGGAGAGTTTAAGAGAAAAGTTAATCTGTTTGTCAAATATGTCAATAGTGGCAGAAGTTGTCTTTAAGTGTTACTGTTGGGAGAACTCATTTTTGCACATAAGAATGGCCTCACCAGATGTGTAAATATAATCCTGCCTATACAGAGTATGGCAGGGATTGAGTGGTTGTCAGAGAGTTAGCAAGGAGTCAGTTGGTCAGTAAGAATATAGACCTATTACCCTGACATACTTCACTACAAGACTGTATAAATTGTTTCTGCACATAGTATTCCTAGTATTCCTGAATTGACTAACCCATGTTCCAGTTTGTATATTTTTGTTCAATAAAACTTACATTTTCTATCTCCATATCTGCTTTTGCTCTTTGTTATTTTGTGTGGTTTCTCAACAAGAATCCACAACAGTTACCCACATAATCACCAATTATGTCGTGCTAAACAATTTTTCTCTCCAGAATCTTACCATTCACCCATGCATTGAATACTGCTGCCATATCTGATCGGGTGCCCCTGCTATCCACCTAGGGGTTCTTGACAAAATCCAACAGAGAATCTGTAATATGATCAATCCCGACTTGGCAGCTTGGATACAGTCAATTTCTCACCGGCGCAAGGTGCCTTCCCTGTGTCTCTTCTACAAATACTTTCATAGCTTCTGCTCAGATGAACTTAACTCACTGGTACCCCCATACATGAATTTGCTTAAGCCACAAGATTAGCAACTAGGTCCCACCCTTTTACTGGGAAACCAATAAATTGTAAACGCAAATTCTACTCTGCAGCTTCTCTCGCACTTCTCGCCTGGAAAATTCACTTCCATTTACTCACTTTCCTGACAGCTGCAATCTTCAAGAATTCAAATATAAAGTCAATAGTCATCTACTCTCACTAACTTGCTTCCTCTCTCTCTCTCTCTCTCATGCTTCTTTCATCGTTTAGTCTACTCTCAGCAGTATTCTCATCCTTCTCCTACCCTCTTTCTGACACCCCCTGTAACCTGTCACTCTTTCTCATAACTTATCTTCTATGTTACCCCCTGCTCAACAGTGTCAGTAAAATGCTTTGATTATAAAAGAAAAAAGAAAAAAACCTCTACCATTTGTCTATACTTAGAATATTACTGCCACATATAGTCTGGTGTTCCTATATATTGACAGATTTTTAATAAAATCCAAAAAAGAATCAGCAATATTATTGACTCTGATCTGGCATCTCAGCTTGAGTCAATTTCCTATAGCCATAATGTTGCTTCCCTGTGACTTTACTATAAATGCTTATATGGTAATTGTTCAGATGAGTCCTTCACATTGGTACCTAGACTTTATGAATTTAAGTGCAGTACTAGATTAACAACAATGTCACATCAAGTTGAATTGGTTGGATGTAGCCATAAATTCTTTACTAACAGTTTCTTTTCTTGCACTTCTCGCTTGTCAAACTCTCTTCCAGTTTCTTATATTCCAGTCAAGTTTGATCTACAAAAATTTAAATGCAATGTCAATCATTATCTACTCTCTTCCTGTATACTCTTCTATTGTTCTTGCTTGTCAAATTCTTTCACACCAAGTGTCTTAGTGGCTTTATTGCCTTGTATGAGGTGAATTCAATCAAAAGAAAAAAATGAAAGACTTTATTATCTGATAAAGCTTATCTGTTAATCACATACACTTTCATGGCAATTGTTCAATTGCTCTTTCATATGGTACCTAGTCTTTATAAATTTAAGTGCAGTACTAGATTAGAAGCTAGGTCTCACCAATTTACAGTTGAATTGGCTAGATGTAAATATGAGTTCTATGCTAATTTTTTTCTCTCACGCTTCTTATTTGTAGAACACTGTTCTGGTTCCATGCCTTTTTAACCAATTTTGGCATTCAAAAATTTAAATAAAATGTCAGTCATTATCGACTGTCTTTTTGATTACTCATTTGCAGCTCTCATGCCTGAGTAATGCTTTTGCTTTTCAATTCTTTCAGGCTCAGTTATTACTTACATAATTTAATTAGTCAAACTAATGAAGAAATTAGTGTGAACTAACCTATTACTTCTGGATATGTGTGTTACGTTAATTCTCGATCCATATTTTTGCTGTGTTATTTAATGTTGATATGGTTTTGTTTTTTTCAGGAAACTGAATGCATTAAATATTGGTCATTTCCGTTTTCAAGAAGTCCACTATCATCAAGGACTGAATGGGATTGAAAACTATGACAAGTAAGTAATGTTTGAAAAACTTGAATCTTCTCATTCTCCTTTTAAATCAAAACATATAATTGTTGTATCGCTGAGGTAGATACGATACAAAGAGAAAGTGTGCTGCGGTATTATTCAGCAGGGTATACAGTACTAAACAGATATACACAGAACAGTAAAATATATACAATGGCAAACAAGACAGAAAAGAGGGGTTTAGATTGCAATAGTCGCCAAAGTAATCAGTACGAATATTACTTGAATAACACTCAAATATTATGTCTAGAATGCTACTATTTTTAACTTAAATAAACCATTTCAGACCATGGGTTGTGCCATAATTGAGAGTGCTGCAGAGGTGTCAGCCACTCTACAACAATTATATACTGCTTTTCACTGTTCCTCTATCCCTCAATCTGCTTTGTGAGTATCAGATTTTCCAAGTCTTCCTTTCTCATTATGTGCTCCAGGAATTTCAACTGCCTCTTCCTGATGTTAAGTACAAGTTTCCTTTTTGTTTCCATTTTCTCCAAAACTTCATTGTTGCTTAGATTTTCAGTCAATGGTATCCTCAGCATCTTACTGTAGTACCACATTTCTGTTGACTGTACCAATTTCTAATAATCTTTAGGCATTTTTGGTCATCCATCATGAGCTGCTCCATGAGATGTTCATAAATTCAAGCAGACTTTATTCATAAGTAAGAAAAGCGACTGAGTGGCCAGTTGATTTTTAAACTAAGGTTGGAAGGAACAGACACAGGTTATTAGTAAATATAGTTTTTGCTATATTTTTTTTTAGCTTTTTTCCCTTGGTACCCAGACCACGTGTTTACTCGTGCTACTATATTGGCATCAAGGTCCCACCTTTTTACCGTCAAAATAGTTAAATGTAATCATATCTTCTACTCTAATAGTTTATTTTCTCACACTTCCTGTTTGTGGAACTCCCTACCATTTGCTTGCTTCCCTGCTAGCTACAATCTCCAAAACTTTAAATGCAATGTCAAGTGCTATCTTCTATCTAGTTGAATCCCATTCTTCTCTTATCCTTTCTTCAACATCCCGTGTACCTTGTTTTTACTCTCATTGTAACCCCTGTGCACCAGTGGCAGTCCTGCCTTGCTTGGGATGAAATGATCATGAAAAAAAAATGTTATTTAATTTTTTCCAAAACTCATTTAATCTTTGAAGTTACTATCTTTTTTTTTTTTTTTTAATAATCATATCGACCCAAGCAAGGCATTTCATTTCCACTGTTTTGCATGGGGTTACATAGGAGGAAAGTTATGAGAAAGAGTGACAGGTTATAGGGTGTGTGAGGAAGTGGGTAAGAGAAGGATGAGAATACTGATGAGAGTGGAGTGGATGAAGAAAGAAGCATGAGTTAGAGGGAGGAAGCAAGTCAGTGAGATAAGAGATGACTATTGACTTTACATTTAAATTCTTGGAGATTATAGCTGTCGGGAAAGCAAGTAAATGGAAGGGAATTCCACAGGCGGGAAGTGCGAGAAAAAAAGTTGCTGGAGTAGAATTTGCATTTACAATTTATTGGTTTCACAGTAAAAGGGTGGGATCTAGTTGCTAATCTTGTGGCTCAAGTAAATTTATATATAGGGGGCACCAGTGAGCTAAGTTCATTGGAGCAGAAGCCGTGAAAGTATTTGTAGAAGACACAGGGAAGCCACATTGCGCCGGTGAGAAAGTGACTGTATCCAAGCTGCCAGTTCAAGATCTATCACATTACAGATTCTCTGTTGAATTTTGTCAAGGACACCTAGGTGGATAGCAGGAGCACCTGACCAGATATGGCAGGAGTATTCAATGCATGGGTGAATGGTAGATTTATATATGTGCAGGATTGTTTCAGGTAGAAAAACTTCCTGGCCTTACATTGAGAACCAACTTTTTTAGCAGCGGATTTAGCTATGGATTCTATATAATCATTCCATTTGAGGTCTGTTGTAAGAGTTAAGCTGAGGAGGTGCAGTGTTTTGCTTTCATGGAGACTAGCCTGATCCATGCTAATGGGAAGTAGGAGCGATTGTCTGTGATGATTAATAGATAGCAGCTTCATTTTGGAAGCATTATAATTCATGAGCCATTTCTTATCCCAGTCCGCCACAGATCGGAGGTCCTTTTCAGCGAGGTTTACTTTGTCAGTCTCAGCAGATTTTTGATCGATGTAAGAGTAAACTGTAGTGTTATCATTGTATATGCCTACTTGGGATCTTATATCTGGGAGATTGTTAATGTAGATAAGGAAAAGCATAGGACCGAGAATAGAGCCTTTTGTTAAAATGTATATTCCTATAACAGGAAATTTATTTTTAAAAAGTTTACATTTTTTGCTAATGGCTGATATCAACCATGGCATAATTGAAGCTAATTTTGCATGACAAAAATTGACACTAAAACAGTAAAAAATCTGCCTTATGAATGCAAATAATTTTTATTGAAGATTGCTAAATTTGTGGTATTTATTTGCAGTTAAGAATAATTGGGAAATTACCCGTTTCTTTATAAGGAAATATTCTCAGTATTTATTGACGAAAACTTAGAGTTACTGTTGTCTGAAATCTTTTTTTAAAACACTTTTTTTAGTGAAATTAAACTTCTCAGAGGTTGATATGCTGTTAAACAAAACTCAAACTCTTGCCTGTGAACTCTCTTCTGGCTTCTTGTTTCCTTGCAACTATAATCTTAAAAAATGTAAATGCAACATCAATCACCATTTTCTGTCTTTCTGACCTTTTTTTTCATTGTCCTTTCAGATCTTTTCTGTTAATTCATCCTAAATAAAACTTTTTATTTACTAAAATTCATACCAAATTCTCCCAGATCAATGCTCTTCCAGTGCACTCCAGTTGACCTCTTCAAGCAACCCAAATGTGGGCAACTCAGGTGCACTATTTCTAAGTATAGGGTCCATGATTGTTCTTACTCGATAATTCAAAAAAATATTTAAAACTATAAGTACCGTGAATATCATTCACCTATGAAATGTGAATAACTTCCTGATTTTTTGGTAATTTTTCTTTTGTGGGTTGGAGTTGTTGTGAGGCAAACCAAACAAATTCTGACTTAAAATTTATAATTTCTTGGGGTGAATTAATATTTTGCAATAAGTAATTTTTCATTATTTGAGATGAATTGACAAAAAGACCCCCCACCTTCCTCCTCACTAACATTTTCTCATTTTTGTTCAGTAAACCCTTTTGTCTTTATGGCAAATAATCACCTTGCTTGGGGTCAGTTAGTTAAGTGTCATATGCGATACACGCTTTGGGTGATCATGTCTCTTTCGAGACACGACTGACTGGGCAGAAGATTATCCTGCAGTAGGTTGCCATTACTTTCTGTGGTAGACTGGTTGCTAACTAAGGCTATAGAACCCAATCTATGCTATTATTTAATCCATAACTGGAGGGAAGAGATGGATTAATACCTTTCCCAAGGGTATTTGTGCATAAGTGAATACAAGGAATTCAACTGGAATTTGCACTCGACTCCCTGATTTGTCATTCTGAGTCAATATTTACTGAACCACAACGCACAAACCCTGGTGTCTTTGTGACATTGTTATCCTGCTTGGGGTAGAAATTTAAAAAAAAAAATTTATGTTGGAATATTTTTTCAAATTAAAACAAAGTTATTTTGAAAAAAAAAGTTTTTAATTGTTTAAGATTTTTATCAAAAAATTGAATTTAAGATTTAATTAGAGTACGATTCATTAATAAATGTTAATCATTCTTTTTTTTAGGACAGATGTGTGCCTGATTATTGAAAAAGATAATCACATTCTGAATCTTGCCGAAAATGAAAAAGTTTTAGAGTCAGCAGAAGTGCAAAAGTTGCTGAGAGAGTATAACGCTCAAACAGAAGGAGTAAGTGAAAATGAGGGTGTATTTTTTTATTGACCCCTAAAAAGTTTTCATCAGTTCACCGATTCCAATTTTTGATATTTTGTTGTTCTTATTTTGTGAGTAAGAATAGTGTTTTTTTTTTGTTGTTGTTTCTGTTTTTCTTTTCAATATTTTGCTTTTTAATCTTCCTTGGGTCTTTCTGTCCTGGTGGAGAATCATCTTGGTCAAACCAAGCTTCGGTACAAGGAATGATATCTTCACACATCAGAGCAACAGTTTGAAAACAGATTGGCTGACATCCAAAACAAAAGAGCCCTGTAACAAAAGTTGTATCATTAAAAAAACAATTTGGAAGGGGAAAAACAACAAATAGAGATAAAATGTGGTTGAGATATGCAACAAAGTTTATATTTTCTGCTGTTTATAAAGTTTGATCATTTTCTCATTATACTGTTCTGATGCATCATGGGAACATTCTATATTCATTAACTATTTTTTATAACATCAGGTCATAAAACAAAGCCACTTTTGCAAAAGTCAAACTAACAGTCATAAACCACATATTAAAGCAGACTGATATCATATATATAAACTATCAATCACACATATATATATACCATAAATACATACACACATACATGCTCTAACACACTTACACACACACACACACACACACACACACACACACACACACACACACACACACACACTACAATTAATGACAGCAGCAGCAGCAGCCAAGAATGACCATTTGTTGAAAGGTAAGAACTCAAGGACAAGCTCTTCTAACATTCTAAAGATGAGATTTTAATCTCAAAATATTAATGTATAATGAATAGGTAAAACCCAACAACTTCTTTACCTTCCTTTATTTTACTAAACGCATTGTGACGGCCTTCAAAACCTAACCATATAACTTTTTATAATCTATTTTTTTTATTGTTAATTACCATTATCTGCATTTTAAAGTATTTTTATGACTTAACTTAATTTTTCTTTTATTGCTAATTATCACACATGCTGAGTTTCTTGGCTGCCAAATATTAATATTATTTCAAATATTTGAAATCAAGTTTCAAGAAGATGGCTACTTGATAATATCAGCCTGGCGAGATGATACCAGTTGACTCAAAAGCCATATCACACATTGATCCAAGCCTTGTGAGTAAACTTGGGTGGACAATATTTGAAAGATGTTCATAGTTGTGCTGGCACAGTGCCACAAGTCATCATGACTGTGCGTTTAAGACTTGTTCACACTGTTAATCACACCAGATTATACGTTCTCTTCTAAAAATTGCAACTAATGTCTGTTCAACATAGTGGCATCATAAAATACAAGTGGGCTCTTTGAAGAAACAAACGTGCCTGAGTGGGTGTCTTTAATAGGTATTGGCTAGCAAATGTATTAAGAAACAAGTAGTCAGCCATTATTATATATGCATAGGGGGAAATTGTTAGTGGGTGGAGGCAGACAACTTGTTTGTTTCTATTTGTAAACACCTCTGCAAAAGTGTGTGTGTGCAGAGTGTAATGGATATTGGTTTTGAATAAGAGATCAGAAAGCACCCCCCAGCTGTGGGTGAAATAGTAGGGCTTGTCTCTGAAGAAATCATTGTTATTTTCCAAAAAATTATTAATGCAATATTCACTAGAAAAAAATCAACAAATTATTCTTATGGTCCAAAATATATTTTGGCTTTAAATTACACATAAAGTGTTAAGTCTTCAAAAAAACAAATCAATCAATGGACACATTATTTTTTAATCAACTCACCCTAGACAAGGTGATGATGCCACTAAGATTCAAGGGATAAAAACGAGTGAAAAAGAATGAGAACACATTTGAAGAAACTGGAAACCCAGCCCTAACCAGGAGACAAGGGATAATTCTCAATACCTGCTCAAAAGAAAGGTGGGGTGGGGAGAGGAATAAATGCTGAATAAAATTTTATATTTGAGGTGGAGATGTCAGAAGTAGAGAACTGTAGGAACTGGAAATCCAATTCTAAAAAAAAAAAAACAAGGAATGAACCTCTACTCCTGTTCAAATGACCAATCATGCTTAATGTCTAAAAATTAAAATATTTGAAATAATATTGCTTTCAAAATGAATAAATATGTGTTGTGAACTTTTAATTAATACATATTTTAATTTTTGTTTATTAGTCATGTAATCCAGAAACATCTGTTAACTACACGAGGTGGTCCGTGCTGTGGTGGGTGCTGGTTGTATTTGCCATTTTCATCTTCATCTGTGCTATCATCCTTATTTTTGCAATCTCATTACTATATAAAAGGTAATTACCAACAATATATATATAATATTAATAGCAATAGTTTGTGTTGCAAAATAATCAACAAAACATTTTTATAGCAAAATGACAATCAATACAACACTTTATAGTAAAATTAACAATACTTTTGTCTAGAAATGACCAACAATAAATTAAAAATAAATGACTAATAATACATTTTTATAGCAAAATGACAATCAGTACAACACTTTATAGTAAAATTAACAATACTTTTGTCTAGAAATGACCAACAATAAATTAAAAATAAATGACTAATAATACATTTTTATAGCAAAATGACAATCAGTACAACTCTAAAAATGTATAAAAATAGCTTTTATTGTTCTGAGCATGATGGACAATTTGTATATTTTTAACTCCTGAAAAACGGATAAAAAAAGAATTAGATTCCTGGAAAAACTCAATAAAAGATTTATTACATCATCTTTGTTGGTTGAAAGACGCTTAAAAAAAAGGTTGCTGCCAAAATATACAATAATATATTTATATATATATATATAAACATCCGCAGGCAGATCTGTATCACAGCACATCTGAATGGTTAGACATCCGATTGCTTTTAGCCAGGATTGAAGTCCGACTGAATCGACATCAGTTGGCAATTGTACCTCTGAACTATATATAAATATTATATAATATATATAATATAATAATATTTATTATAAGGTCTAATACCCACAAAAATATCTAAATAAATAAAATGAAAAATTAAATGAAATAAACAGGCTTCCAAACTATAATCTATGAAAATTAAAAATTTAAAGAAAAAGCCAATCCTCTAAATTCAAAATTAAGATTAAATATACAAATTTAGATAAATTATAAAAAACTGATAAAATACAAATTTGCATTTACTTCCTAAAAATACAAGTTTAGATTTTTTGGAAATAACTTCGCCTAAATACAATAATACTCCAGACTTGAATAAACACCCCTATCCTGCTAAAATAAAAATATAAAAATAAAAAATAAAAATAAACAATTCTATAGAAAAGATCAAACTATTAAATTCTAAAGCAAAGTGCAACATTCCAAATTAGATTAGAAACCTACCCATAAAAACCCAACTTAAATACAAAAATATTCCGTACTGAAAAAATCAAAATTAAAAGGAAAAAAACAAACACGCAAAACTGACCAAGTAATCAAACCCCTCCACACACCACTTTCTTCAAAATTCTAACCAAAAGATATACCCGCTCGATAAAAATGATAAAAAAGTACATTCCAACAGATAATGCCATTAATCAACAATTTAGCACTTACACACCAAGTTCTTCAATCCGGAAATCCGGAAATTTTTTAAACCACCGGTGATAAACATTAGCGATTGTAAGTCTGAAATTTCAGTTATCTTTTTTTTTTTTATCTTAATAAAGCTTCCGCTGGAAAATTCTTAATGTGTGGTCAAGATACAGTAAAGGACAGCCTTTGACCGAGTCATTCGAAAACCCACCTGCTGAACTTTATCTCTTTATCACATTAAATCACTGAGTCAAATATTTAGTGGAAGAGCAGTAGGATTTAAAACAGTAATCGGACACTCCTGTCTCTTCCAGGATTTTCCTCATAAAAGAAAAAGCATTTATTTATTTATTTTTTCCTCTTCTTTTTCACTTTTGTTAAATATGTTTTTAAACTATTTTATATTCTTAACCATTTTCTATTTTAATCTATTATAATAAAATACATATATGCCTAGTTATCGTGTCACAATAATATTACCAATTATGGTGTTAATTAAAAACTGACATTTTTCACATATGACTTCTAATTCTTATATTTTACTTTTTCTTGCAGCCATAAAGAATTTATGGAATCAGAAAAGACAAGTAAGTATATATGAATATGCTTTTATATATTGCTTGAATTCTTACCATAGAATACCAGGATCTATAACAAAAAATAAAATGGAATCTATAAAAAATAAAACGGTATGTACAAAAAATATTACATGAAAATAAAAATAAATCATGTTTAAAAAAAAAAAACAGGTTAACATAATTTAAACAATAAAACAATGGTAAATAATGTATAATCTCTGAATAGAACTTTCCATAGATTGTTACCAATTCCATAGATTGTTACCAATTCCATAGATTGTTACCAATTCCATAGATTTTACCCATTAACAATATATTCATAGGGTGTTTTGCCACGTTCATTTCAGACACTTGTTTTTTTTATAACCATTTCACCCCAAGTAAGGCAATAATGCCACTAGGGGATTACAGAGAGTGAAGGAGAAATAGAAAATTTTTGTGAGGAGAAGACAATGAAGGAGCAGGTGCCAGAAAGATAGAAGATGGTGATTGATGATGGATTTAAATTTTTTGAAGATTTTTGAAGGAGAAACAAACAAGAAACTGAAAATGGGTTCCACAGATGAAGAAAGTGAGAAAAGAAATTGTTAAAATGGAAGATTTTGGGTTTTTTTTGTTTGTCTAATCATTTCACTCCAAGCAAGGCAGGACCACCACTAGTCAGAGTAAATTTGTAAATTTAGTAAACTTGTAATTTGCATGATGGGCTTAGAATTCATGTCACTTTTCAAAAAAAGTCCACCCTTGGGAAATGTATTAATCCATCTCTTCTACCTCCAGCTATGGGTAGAATAGTAGCACACACTGATTTCTATAACCTTTGTTGATAACCAGTCTACCGCAGAAAGAAATGGCAACCTACGGGGTGAAAATCTTTTGCCTAGTCAGTCTTATCTCTTTCAAGAGATGATTGCCCAAGCGTGTATCACATATGACACTTGCTTGACTTATATTTTTATTAAAAATGTATGATAGCTTGATTTATTTTCATTGAAAATTATGCTAGACTGTTCTGTTTTTCTCTAAAGCTAAAATTTTAAACTTGAATTCCATCAAAACAAGTTTTCTGAATGCTAATTTTATTGTTACAGCTATCAAAATTTCATTTTGATTCCAAATCATTTTAAATTTGGTCCAACAGCAATAACTCTTGACTTATTTTTACTGCAATTATCTCCCTTGTCAAAACCATACCTACGACAGAGAAATTGCAATTTTATCATTTTCGTTAATGGCAAGACATAGTTCTGTCAGAATTGTCTCGCTCTATAGGTTGAATGGATCTTGTGAGAAGATACATCCTTGTCTTACACCCTCTTCTATTTTGTATATTTGCTAAACTCATTTCCTGTCCATATGCAAGCAGTTTACTGCCAGAGGTTCTTGAATCTTGATTAATGTATTTCTCAAGGTTGTCGAGCATCTCTATCAAGTAGATACCTCCACTCATTTTCGATAACTATGTTTTAAAGTGAATTTTAATAAATGAAAAAAAAAAACTTTCTTGATGCTTTCATTTTAGCTTTAATTGAAAGCTAAATAATTAAATTTACTATTTTCAGTAAGCAAAATATTCTGATGTACCTCAAATAGAAGTTATATTGATTGGAAACTAACATTTTTGAGAGTTTTCATTCTAGTGACCATTTTTCAAATTTTGACAGGTTTGTAAACAAAAGTTAATTCTCGGTTTTAAAAATATAGCAAAAATAAAATACATATTTGTGACACTTTGTAGAAAATTAGCAAATATAAAGTTAAATTAATCTGATTTGAAACAAGTATTACTTGTTTATAGCAGGAATTTTACAATAAAAGTATTTCTTAATCATTTCTTATCTTTCTGATCTGCAAAGTGATTGATGACAGCCAGACATGTCAAGTGAATGATAACAAGAATTAACGTGAACCAGAATTAACGTACATTTATGATACCTAAAGTGAATATTTTGCTTATGGGTTTTAACATATTTTCTGTAATTATCTATTATTCTATTGAATTTTAGCTACTTACGTTTTCCTTTCCGAAAAAATAAAATTGAAGATAATATAAAATTTTCTTAAATTAATTAAAAAATTTGAGAACTGAGATAACAGAAATTAAATACTATGATACAGGTTATCGTGGGTTATCCGTTATAGTAAAATGTATGTGTGTGTTGAAACAGAGTAGTTTCATTTGACCTTGTTAGTAAATAGCCCAATATAAGAGGGGTACAAAACAAGAAAATCAAATTGTATATAGAAACAAGGTACAAGGACGTTAAAAATGTTCATAGCAGTAATTTTTGAAAGAGTATATGCTTATGTATGTGTGGGCGTTTGTTTGTTAGGCGTGTCTTTGAAGTCTTCGCTCAGTCTTTCGGGTACCGATCAGTTATTAAGTAGTTTAGTGAACGGTGAAGAAAAAGATGAGTAAGAGAGGCAACAATAATACGATCGCTTGACGTTTGCCAAGGAACGTGTTAATTAAGCTCGTATTTTCTCTACTGCGACCGTCTTCTCGTCTCGTCCTTTTATTTCGTTTTCTGGGGCTCCAAACAGGTCATTTGGGAATTCACACCCGGATATAATTCTGGGCTTCCCTTTGGACGACAAACAAATTCGTATCGGCTCGCAAAAAGGGTGCGTAAAAGGAATTTGATATTTATTTATTTATTTATAATTAAAGATTATTTAAATGTTTGTTTTTCTTTTTAGATGTTTCCTAGTTTGTTATTTGCCGAAAAACATTTCACATCGAGGTGTGAAATTGCGCGAGTTTTGTGTGCAAAGTTTGTACATTCCAGAATATTCGTTTTTATTATTTTTTCTTCTATTTTCTTTCTAACAACATCAATGAGTCAGATTAAAATTTTAAATTTTGAATTTGTTTTGTTCATTACAAGGTAACTTAATAATTTATTAAATAAATCTTACAAAGTGAATTTACAAAACAAAGCTGACATTATCACGATTTCACATAATCAAGTTAAGTGCCATACGTGATACACACTTTGGGCGATCATGTCTCAAAAGAGACATGACTGACTGAGCAGAAGATTATCCCGCAGTAGGTTGCCATTGCTTTCTTCGATAGACTGGTTGCCGACCAAGGCTATAGAACCCAATCTGTCCTATTATTTGACTCATAGATAGAGGTAGAAGAGATGTATTATATTATTAAGTAGTCATTAGTGGGGGATCAGTTTATTACTTCATAACAATATAGAACTAATCCCCCACTTTATGCCCGGTAGAAGCCTAAATCATGTTTTCAGGTATTATATTCAGTCAGTCAGTTAAGTGACATTCGTGATACACGCTTGGGCGATCATGTCTCGAAAGAGACATGACTGACTGGGCAGAAGATTATCCCGCAGTAGGTTGCCATTGCTTTCTGCGGTAGACTGGTTGCCGACCAAGGCTATAGAACCCAATCTGTCCTGTTATTTAATCCATAACTGGAGGGAAGTGACGGATTAATACCTTTCCCAAGGGTATTTGCGCGTAAGTGAATACAAAGAATTCAACTAAATTTCGAACTCGGCTCGCCGATTTGTCGTTCCACTGCACCACAACGCACATCCCAACGATGTTACTGTTGAGTATTTCACGTAGGCCTATTGCATAGTTTGGGGACTCAGTAAGTAATGAAGAAATTGACAGATCTGTCTTTTAGATTAACAAAAAGGAGGAAACTAAGAATTAAAAAATAAATTTTGAAGGGAGGATTTGTAAAGACACACAAAGCACGGAAGTGAAATATAGATTTTCTAAGCATAGCTTAGATATGACACAAGGCTCCCAGTCAGGATCGAACTCACTATTCCGTCGTAATTGCTCTAGCGAGAAAACATTACACCACGTCAAGGTGCTCATAAATAACTTTCTTAGCGTAGCTTAGATGTGGCACAAGGCCAAATGCGTGGAGCACCTTATGAGGATTGAACATACTACTCGGTTGTAACAGTTTTAACAATACAAACTTGCTACCCATTATACCACGTCCAAGTACCCTACCACGGAAGGAAAATGAAAATTGTACACTGTTGAAAAAGTTTATATTGGTTAGTTGTTTTATGGCATATCAACACCTCGGCGGGTCATTTATTGCCAACTAAATTTTATTTATTTATTACTGGTAATACCTTTTTCTTTCAACAATTTATTGTTGTTTTTATATAAGTTTTGTGTTTTCTTTTCGAGTACCAAAATTCATTGGGATTTGTTTTTAAGGGCAGGGTCCCCAAGTCCTACCCTGTTATTTACTCATAACTGGAGGGAAGGGACGGATTAATACCTTTCCCAAGGGTACCAGTGCTTAAGCGAATGCAGGGTATTCAACTGGAATTCGAACTCGGCTCACCGATTTCTCTTTCCGAGCCGATATACACTGCACCACAACAGCACACATCCGTCACTAAACGCTTACAGCACCTGGTATTCCCAAGCGGTCACCCATCTAAGTACTGACCAGGCTCAACGTTGCTTAACTTCGGTGATCGAGCGAGAACCGGCGTATTCAAAGTGATATGGCCGTAAGCATATGTATAAGGGTTTTGTTTCCTGTAAAGGGAGCAAACAATGACAAAAGTGATCTTTTAATGATATATCACGTATGAACTACCATAAAAAAAAGAAACCAAATATCTTCACACAAAAAATTGTTTTAATTATTTAAAAACATTTTGGTGCGTATTAACCTTTTCAATTTTTGATTATCAAATATAGTCTTAACTTATTCATTTAATAACCTAAGGCGGGCGGCGATTGGAAAAAAATTTAAAAGGATTTTGAAAATTTATCAATAAAAAAGATTTACATGAAAACAATTCCTGTAAGTGTTCATTATTCATCAAAAATTTTTTTTTTTCAGACTATGATATCCTTAATATAATAGCAATTAAAAGTTTAGATAAATAAAATTTGACAGTTTTATTGATTCCTTTTTTTTAATATTCAAAGATTTTCTGAAAAGTGGCAACTGGTGTAAAATAAAAATAGGTGATTTACATTTTTCAAGAAGTCCTACATTTAATTAAAAACAAAATTTGCAGACAGTAGTCAATTTATAGAAATTAACTGGAGCAGGGGTGAGGGTTGATAAAATTTGTAAAAAAAATATTTTTACAGAGATTTTATAAAAATAATGATTTAAAAAAATCTTCAATCATCTGTGAATAAGTTGGATTTTAATGAAACTTTCAAGATTTATTCACAAATGAATGAAATTATTTTTGAAATTATTATTTCTAAAAAGTCTTGGTAAATTTTTTTTTTTTACATCTGTTACCCCACCTCCACGTAAAGTAATGGAGTTTTAAGAAATTAAATGTTGTTGGGAAAATTGGTTTTATTAGTTAAACGTAGGGCTCTTATTTTTTTTTTTTTTTAACATTTTGCCTCTATTTTCGAAAATCTGCTCCTAATAGCAGAATAACAAATGCAATTAAACTATGACATTTTTCAATTTGATAAGGTTTTAATTGTTTTAATAAGTAATATATATATAAAAACATTATAATCTGAAGAAAACAAATTCGATTAATAACGACACTTAAAAATTGTTTTCATTTTTTTTTTATAATAATTTATAAAGATTCAAAAATATTTTTAAAATACTTCAAAGATTTGTTGTGGTTAGTTTATTAACTTATTAAGTGAAGATTATATTTACAAATCGAAAATTGAAAAGTTTAATACAAAACGTTGAGCGTTCGCATTTTTAATTTTTTAAAAATTTATTTGGATTTTTTTTGTATGGTAATTTCTATGTGTACATTAAAAGGTCATGTATTTCACGGTTTCTTCCCCTTACACGAAAAGAATTTGTACAATTATGTCACTTGTGATCGCCATCTTATCTAGCGTTTGTCAAGCTGTCATCACTTTTCAGATACGGGAAAAAGATAAAAAAATTCAACTCTGTGTTTCAGAAATAGTTTTATTCTAAATTCCATGTTATAAATAAGTAATGCTTGTGTAAATAAGATTAATTTAACATTAAATTTGCTAATTTTCTAAAAATAATGTGTCACAGATATATATTTTATTTGTCCAAGATTTTTAAAACCAAGAATTAACTTTTCTTTACAAAAGTGCCAATCCCTCAATAATGGCCGAAAAATTGAAATTTTTAAAAAAAATCACAAAATTTTAGATTCCAATAATATAATTTCTATTTGAAATACACCAGGGTATTTTTCTTAATTGAAATAGTAAATTTAATCATTTATCTTTCAATTGAAACTAATATAAATTTTCAAGAAAACATTATTATTTTAAAAAAATTCAATTTAAAAGATAGTTATCGAAAATGAGTGTTATAAATAATTAATGCGTGTGTAAATAAGATTAATTTAACATTAAATTTGCTAATTTTCTAAAAATAATGTATAGTTAAGCTTAGACAAAGTGCTTTTTCTGTATTGTAAGAATACCAGTGATCAATTCCGGTGTGTAACGAAAGAGAAAAACACCTATCACGAAAAAATGTTTGTGTTTGTGCGTGGTCTGTCGAAGAAAAATTACAGAAAATTGTTAGCGCAAAAAGAGAAGCTATGCTAATTTTATTTCATTCCTCTCTGGCGTGGCCAATTAAAAAACCGCTCGTTCCATGTTTTGTCATTATTTTTTGTCTCTTTTGCATAATGTCGAGAATCTCATCTGTGATCCACTCATTTTTCCTTCTACGTCTGTTTTCCTTTAGGACGATGTCACTAATGCTTTCTTTTTAGTGCGTCCTATTTTGAATTTGTTTCTAATTTGTCCCTTGTACATATCTTTTTTTCACCCAATCCATCTACTTTTCCTGCAGGTTGAGGTCATTCACGAGTGTGTTATATTGTAGTCTGGGTGCTGCACTAGCTTCATTCTCCGCAGTTTCACCATTAGTTTGTTATAACCGGGAGGTGGTCGCTTCAACAGTCGACACTTGGATAAGTTTTACAATGAACAACTGCATTCCTGAATCTCCTGTTTATTGTTATATAATCAATTTTTTTTGTGTCACCTTCCGGGCTTCTCCATGTCTATAATCGCCTTGAGTGTTCTTGAAACTAGGTTTTGGTTATTATTTGGCTTTTGCTCACTGAGTGTAGGGGCCTCGGCCATGTTTGTCAAATTGGCCTTGCGCCAAATACAACCGAAGTCCCTATAATTTAAAATATCAGAAGGTTGAAGGTTAGCTGTTGAAATGTGGACGAATAAAATATTTCGTTTTGTAAGTCGAAGTAAAATTTTATTAACTAAACAGAATAATAAATTTGTAAGAAGAAAATGTTCAAAGATAAAAATGTACATAGATAAATGTCGCAGAGAAATAGTAATAGGAAGTTAAATGAATCTTTATAGTTGACAGTAACAGAATGTATGTATGTATGTAGAAAGATTAACAAATTACTAATAAAGTCTGTGTTCCTTTCCTTTTTTATGACCGGTGAGAAAGTGAAAACGAAGGTGAAGCAATAAAAGAAATTGTACTTAGCGGACCTTAGTTTTTAGGAGTCAGTTAAAGTATCTTGTTGTTGTTGGTGGTGTCTTCTTCTTTGTTGACCTCGAGAATGTTGAGGATGGAGAAGAAGAGATAAAAGAAATTGGCATGAGTGAAAAAGGAGAACGAATGTGCGACGTGACCTTACATGTCCGGGTCGGCTTGATGTTTCTTTTGTTACATTTTAGCGTGGCGTCTCTCTGTGCTTCCCTTTGACTCACTGTTTCGACTTTCTTTCTGTTTTTATAGCCATTTAGTTTGTTTTTTTTTACAGTGGATTGCTAACTTTTCTCTCAGTTTTTCAAATCTCTTCCTTTCATTGGTTAGAAAATTAGTTTAACATCTTATTGCTAAATTTGGCTTCGTATTTTTCTTTCGGTATGGGGTCAGTCTTTCTTCTATTTGTCAAATTTAAATTTCACACGTGATTGTGAATTTTTGCCTTGGTCTGAGTCTTTCCAAAATGTTTTCTGTTATTCTGATCCATTTTTGCTGGTGTGCAATTTTGCTTTTTGCGTTTCGGTTAATTGTTGGATGATATACGATTAGTATCCTATATGAGGGAGATTTTTTTTTTGAGCTTTGAGAAAGAATGTACAGTGTAACCCTGATATAAGAGAGTTGTCAGGACCGGATAAAAGTTATCTTATATCCGGGTTCGTCTGATATCCGGGTTTGGTCTATTTTATATCCATTACCACAGGCTCTAATTTGGGACCAGAGAAAATATCTCTTATGTCCAGGTTTCTTTTATATCTGATTTTCTCTTATATCCGGGTTATACCATTTTTGACCTTGGTAAACGAAAGTGCGATTTTCACCGTTTCAAGGGAAAGTTTAAATTTCTAACCCTGTTTTTGTTACTACGTTGCTAACTGGACTATTTTACAGCAGATCTACGATTGAACTTATTGTTGGTACACAGTTGTTTTTTTTTTCTATTTCTATTACACGGTAATACTTTATTGTGTTAGTTGGAATATTTACCTTGAAGCGAACTTTCCAAAAGTACTACAAAGAAACAAATCTAAAAAAAGTATTCCTCCAAGTAAAACCTTCAAAAATACTCGAATATATAAGAGAAGCTGGTCACTATAACAAAATCGAGAAAAGATTGAAATAACCACAAATATACCAAGCTATATACCTCCATGAAGCTATATACCTCCATGAAGCTATATATATACCCATGAAGCTATATACCTCCATCAAGCTATATACCTCCATCAAGCTATATACCTCCATCAAGCTATATACCTCCATGAATCTGCTTACTTCAAGATGCTAAACTATTTCAAGACGCCTATCCAAACCAAGAAGCACATTTAACTCAAGATTCTTCTATAAAATGACCACTAAACAAAACAATCAATCATTGAATATTCACATATTTTTTCTCTTATCTTTCAGGTCTGATTAAGAACTGAGAAAGGAAACCACATCTTACGAGAAATTTGTGCCAAATTAAAAATATTATTTTCTTATATTTTTATCAAATTCTTTGCTATTATTAGGACAATCTACTAAAAATATTCCTCTTTTTCTAATTGTGCCAAAAAAATTTATTGACCAATTAAACACTTTTTCTTTTACTAGTATTTACTTTTATATTTACGTCTAGTTTATCGCATACTGCTTGTGCCAACACAAATAAATAAATAAATAAATAAATAAATAAATAAAATAACATGGTATCAAGGAAGTCGTGAATCGGTGTGAGGAATTTCATATTATATTTTTTCTTCTATAAAATCGCTGTGATTGCAGCATATCAGTGAGAAGAGCAGGGAAATTTCAAGACATTTTTATGGTAAAATAGATGCGAGTTTAAATATCACAGACAGCATATCCATTATTCCCAATCAGTGTTGTTTTCACACTTCCGTAGATCGATGACCTGAGTAAAACTGTGATAAAAAAAAAACTATTAAAAATTAAGAAGAAATTAGATACAGTCAAAAGTTAATAATAATCATTGGCGATGCTTCCTCTAATTCCCTTACTTAAATTTATCAACTGAAAAGAAAATAATTCAAATGTGTGAATTAATACTAGTATGTGAAATAACTTGAACGGAATTAGTTATTTTTAATACCCTACCAAGTTTTCTGACACTTTATTCCAGAAACAGTGTCTGTTTATCCTTTTGTCGGAATAATAGCAATCATATAATAAGAGATATTTGTGTTTGTAACTTCTCACAAAACTTTGGCAATATTGTTGTCCCATAAGTACCGAATTTGATGGCATAAAAACGCGCAGGGGTATTAAAAAAGCATCTCCATTTCGGTAGAGCATATTCTTGAACAGTGGTTCTCAACCGCCTGCAACACTCTATTATGCTATGCAGTCCTCTTTAGTGTGTCACAAAATATTATCACGGTATATATATATATATATATATATATATATATATATATATATATATATATAATTTTTGTTTTATTTATTTATTTTTTATTTTTCTTTAATCCGAAATGGAAAAGTAGGAAGGTAAATTACAAGAACCTGATCCTAATTAATATTAAAAATTTTAATATTATACAGAGCCAATATAAATTAAAGTAAATTTTCAAAATTCGAAAATGTTGAATGAACATTTCAACATGAAATCTCTAAGAGAGAATTCACGTCTCCTCAGCAACACAGTTCCATATCAAAATGAAGAAAAACAGGGTTAAGAAGGAGAAAAAAATAAATAACGGTTAAGATTTGAGAAATATACGTCACAAAATTTCCTTTAAAAATCAGTCTATTTTTGGCTTTTACTTTGTAAGTGAAGAGATGGGTATATATATATATATATATATATATATATATATATATATATATATATATATATATGAGTGGAAGTACTAATGATACAGCGTTAATATTTGAATAAACAAATAAGTATTAAAATTCGTTTTCAAATAATTCTTTTGGTACTTTCGGGTTATCTCGCCGCCTATTTTGTACAAAACATTTGAAGTACCAAAAACTTAAATCATTTTGTGAAGATTAAATATAAAACAATAAAACATGAACACCACACAATTTGGGTTTTTGGTGGAATGTGTCCGGAGACTGAAGAATGTTTCTTGTATGCAATACCAGACCAGAGTGCAGCAACACTGACGCCTATAATCAAGCAGTCGGTTGGGCCGGGCTCCACAGTAATCACAGACGAGTGAAGGGGATGCAGTCAAGTGAAAAATGATTTTGCCCATCTCACAGTGAATCACATCTTGAATTTTGTTGATCCACAAACTGGCGCCCACACGCAACACATCGAACGAATGTGGAGGACCGCCAAGTTCAGGAATAAGCGACAGAACGACATTTCACCGAACATTGCTGGACTCCTACCTCTGTGAGTTTATGTGGCGGCAGAGGCTGCAATGTGCTGGTCCCTTTCTTTCAATTCAGTTTTTGTTCCCCACAACTGACTGTTTTCGCTAAATGGACACTTGTTACGTGTTGTATATTTACGTTTAATAAAGAGGGGATTCAATTTTTTTGTACAAAATTGGCGGGAAGATAACCCGGAAGTACCATTCTTTTCGCTATTCTTCGATTAGGTATTTTAAATACTTTGTTTTAGTATTCATTTTTTTTTAAATAGTTGAATAGAAACATTAAAATAAAGTAAGTTCATATTTGTGTGTATTTGTTTTTAAATCTATGGTTTTATTTCGTAATATTT
This sequence comes from Ascarosepion bandense, assembly GCA_037127315.1. NCBI lineage: Eukaryota > Metazoa > Mollusca > Cephalopoda > Sepiida > Sepiidae > Ascarosepion > Ascarosepion bandense. The sequence goes on from JBBBDQ010000882.1 coordinate 1,577,497, forward strand.
AAAAGTATACCCTTTAAAAAAATTGCTATGTGTGTCGTGATATTTTTATTTGTTTCTAGCTGTACCCTTGCTTACAAAGGTTGAGAAAAACATGTTCTAGAAAACAGTTTTAGCATATTTAAGGATGTTATATTAAAGATGAAAAACATTACAAAGGCAATGCACTTTAACTATAAACAGTCTTCAACAGACATTCTTCTGTGGTTGCATCATATGACAAACATATTTATTTTTGGCATTAAGGTTATATTTCCCAGGTTATTTTACACCCTTAACAGTCTTTCCTTTCAGTCCCATCCCTTCCATTTATAGATCAATTTTGGTTAATGGTGAGTGTATGTTGAGGCATATTCAGGTATGATGGACCAGCAACTACCGACAAAAGCCGCCGGTACTTTGTAACAATAAGTCCTTTTACTATTATTATTATTGTTGTCATTTTTCATCATATTTCGATTTCTGCTTTGGTCTCACTACCAACCAAGTCTGCGGGGAGACCTAAGGCAGGTCGTGGCGTGTTGTTATGACTCCAGTTCATGTTTTTCTATCTTCCCTATCATCCCTAGCATTACATAGATAAAGTTTTCCTTAGTGTGTGGGCTGTACTTAATAAGACAATTTTTTGTATATCTCTTAAGCTGGGGTTTCCAGGGATTCTTTCAATGTGTCGTTTTGTTCCATTATTTATCATTCCAAGTGCACCTACTATCACTGGCACAACTCTTGTTTTCAATTTCCACATTTTTTCTATTTCAATTTCCAGGTCTTTATATTTTGACAGTTTTTCAAATTCCTTGATTGCTATGTCCAGGGATGTTAGGGGAGATAGAAAAAAACATGAAATGGAGCCATAACAACACACCACAACCTGCTTTAGGTCTTCCCGCAGACGTAGTAGGTAGTGCGACCATAGCAGAAATAGAAATATGATGAAAAATGACATGATAATAATAATAATAATAATAATAATAATGTTGGTGACGTCATTTAAGTAAATAATATTATCGTGTTGGTATAGGTAAAATTGAGCGTCTGATGAAAATGTAGCCTACGGTAGCTCGCGACGGAAATAAAATTAGCCTAAGGGAGGCCGTAACATCGCATATAATATGCTGGGAGATACTTTTCGCCACTCTAAAAGTGCGTCTTATATGCCGTCAAATGTGGTAAATAATCTCATTTTTCATGAGTACTATGCTAGCAATTGAATTGACATATTTATGATCCCTGAGATTATCTCACAGAGCAGTACACATTCCTCAGTACACTTGTATAGTTTTTCGAATGTTTATTTGCTTCTGAGAATCACTCTCTGTAAATAATTATATGATTTTCTTTCTACTTTTTATATAAATTTTTATATATATATAAAAAAAACAAAAAACAATCGACGAGTCAGTAGCTTTTGTTGCATCTTCTGCACTGAAAACGGTAAATTTTCGTTTTAAATCCCGTCGCTTTTCCCCTTCAAATTTATCCAAAATAGCATTATCTCTGTGCAAATGGATATGCTGAACTCAAATCAAGTATTAGTTAGTGAAGAAACTTACCTTTTTTATCTAAATGTCCATAAAAAAAGATATATCTTGCACTTTTTCTCTCCCATAACTCTTACGAAGTCATGTAATTAACTGCAGAATGACGGACTGCGTAATACAACGAATTTTCGCAGATTTTTGCTTGATTTTTCTTCATTTATTGATACTTCCGGCGATGTATTTCCGGGAATGAAAGTAATGCGCTATTGTATTTCTACGCTTATTGCTCTCAAACCGGAAGTACATCGCCGGAAGTTTCAGTAAAGGACGAAATTCGACCAAAATTGCTGCCTACGTAGAACGTCATTCTGCAGTTAATTACATGACTTTGTGAGAGTTACGGGAGAGAAAATGTGCGAGATATAGTTCGTTTTTTAAGGACTTTCAAAGCAAAAAAGGTAAGTTTCTTCAATAACTAATTGTTGATTTGAGTTCAGCATATACATTTGCACAGAAATAATTTTGGATAAATTTGAAGGGGGAAAAGCCGTCGGTACCTAAAACGAAAATTTACCCTGAAAACTTTTCGTCAAGTTATAAACAATTATTTTTCTTGTACCGATATGGAATTGTATTTGTTCTTTACATGACCACAAATACTTTGCCTGGAAACCATTTACTTTGGGGTGAAATAAGCAAATTAAGTTAAGAATTTGACAAAAATCGATTTATCAGCAACAGTGTTGTATCAACAATTAAAAATGGTTCCAAGGGCTGCGATAGCAGAAAGAAATGCAAATGGTTATTAGGCGTTTTATCCAGATTTAAAAAAAGGCTTCAGCTATCAAATAACCAGTAATGTACATACCCAACTCCTAATGCCAATTAATAAAAAGAGAAATTTCCTAAATTCTATTAGAATCGATGCCTGCTGACTTCCGTCCTTCATTATTTTGGAAAATTGAAAAATATCTTAAAACATAATTAGAAAATCAGGATTTAAAGAGTAGTAAAACTAACAATCTATTTTAAGCATTGTGTTTGATTTTTTCACCCCTCGCCCACGAGTAAGGCGATAAAGACACTAAGACGCTAGGAAGTAATATCTGGGGTTAATATTGATAGAGCAGTAACAATCACAGTAGCATCAATAACTAAGGAACAACGCCATGTAAAATAACATTTATACCCGCTCCGTGAATTGATGAGAGAAGCGAGAAATACAAGGTAGCAATAAAGTCACTATACAGTTGTATATAACATATATTTTACCACTAGTTACACACATATATATAGACAAAGACAGAAAATCTAAGCAAGAGCCAAATATATATATATATATATATATATATATATATATATAGAGAGAGAGAGAGAGAGAGAGAGAGAGACAGACAGACAGACAGACAGACAAAGACAGAAAATCTAAGCAAGAGCCAACAAGCTACTACGGTTTCGCCCTACGGCTCGTTAGGGAAATTGGCTCTGGTTTTCGTCTTGGGATTTTTTCTTTCTTACGAGTGCTTGACTTTTTTGTTCATGTACTTGGTTTGTTTCTTTTTTTTTACTTCCCCTTCTTTTCCCTCCGAGTTCGTTCTCGGTGGCTTCTACAAGATGATTTAAATTATAGCTTAATTATAAATAGTTTCGTCAGAGTATTGGTATTGTTATTACTATAGTTAATATATATATATATAATTTGTAAACGAGTTATTACGCGACCTAGGTTTCTACTATCATATGGTGTGTTCAGGCGATATTGCAAATGACCTAAAGACACCATTCATGGTAGAAACCTTGGTCGCGTAATAACTCGTTTACAAATGAAAAATATTCAAAAGTTCTACAATATAATTGCACTGGACACTTTTTAATACAAATGTGCACTTGTCTAATTTTATTATGACCAAAAACTAAGTAATTAAACAATATTGCAGTATTTGTGTATACATCTGAGATGAGGTAGTATTTACATAATTTGCACTGTTCAGAAATGTTTAGCCAGGTATTAAAGTCACAACAAGGACAACTATTCAACATGTGTTTTTGAGGACACATGTCCCAATGGATATAGGCATTGATTAGTCCAGTGACCCAAAGAGTTGTGAGTTCAATACCTGTCTACAGCAGTGGTGAATAAATAATTTAGATAATTGAGTTAAAGGGAGATAACTACATAGCATCCAGAAGTTGCATTGCTTATGGAATTAGAATGATATACCCCAGTGATCGAAATAAAGGGTTCGGTTCAAAATTTTTAGCCTCTGAAGAAAGTCGGAGCTTACAATGACCGAAACGTCGGAAAAAATGGCAATAAAGATGAAGACAACAGACCGAACAGTGTAAATTATATATATATATATATATATATATATATATATATATATATATATATTGCAGTTCGAACAGTACTGGTAATTAATTTATTATTGTTTACCGTTACATTTTATTGTTATTAACCAGAATTAATCAGAACCATTTTAATAATAAATTTCTGGACTGTTGATTAACTGCTTTGTTTTATTTGTTATTGGAAGTAACTCTATAGTGACTTTATTGCCACCCAGTATAAGTCTTCGTTTTTCTCGTCCAATTTGAAAGAATTAGTAGGACAACGGTTGCTGGAAAATCGCTGTTTTTCATGAAAAGGTAAATATTGTAAAATTTATGTCTTACGTGTAAGCCAAATAAAAATATTTAATAAATTTGATATTATATAATTTCCAGAATTTTGCCGCAACACATTATTCATTAAAGAGTATCCAACAAATTGATTTATAGTTTTCTGTTGTTTGTTTGTTTGATTTTTGACGTAACTATATATGCTTACATGTTCTTTTATCAGATTTCTCGCTTGTGGAACTCTCTTCCGACTCCAGTCAACTTTACAGTCAACTCTGATCTACAAAGATGTAAAGATAGCGTCAATCGTTATCTTCTGTCGTCTTAATTCCTTTTCTTTTATTTTTTTCTCATTCCTTAATAATGCATGATTTTTTCTCAGATTCTTTCGAACTGAATGACTCCCTTACGTTTTACTGGCTTCATTATCTGGCTTGGGGTGATAAAATTTAATAAAATAACCTTCTACCACCTAAAGTCATTTTAAAAATCAATATAGTGTCTGTATTATAGTCAGATATCTATATCCTGGTATTTTTGAAAAGATTAAAGTTTGAATAGTGTATAGTGACGCCATATGCAACAGTTAGTGGAAGCCAGACTGCAACATAAAGAATGTATCGTGCGTTCACACACACACACACACACACACACACATATATATATATAGATAGATAATGAACAGAATTAGATAGATAGATAGATAGATAGATAGATAGATAGATAGATAGATAGATAGATAGATAGATGTTGACTAATTTGTCACTTAACTGAGTTATGCCGACTTCGAAGTTTGTGAAGGCATTATTCTAATGTGTTCACTCCTCAGGGCTTTTTCTTAGCTTGCTACAGTAAAACAAAAAACAAAAACAAAAAAATAGCAATCTTGGCACTAAGAATCATCATAACTCAACACTATCTGTCTATCTATCTATCTATCTATCTATCTATCTATCTATCTATCTATCTATCTAATTCTGTTCACTATCTATCTATCTATCTATCTATCTATCTATCTATCTAATTCTGTTCATTATCTATCTATCTATCTATCTATCTATCTATCTATCTATCTATCTAATTCTGTTCACTATCTATCTATCTATCTATCTATCTATCTATCTATCTATCTATCTATCTAATTCTGTTCATATCATATCTATCTATCTATCTATCTATCTATCTATCTATCTATCTATCTATCTATCTATCTATCTATAGCCTTTGCGATTTGAAAAAATATCACTCGACCGGTGATCGAGAACGAGGGAAAATTTACTCGTCCCCAAATCATTTTACTCGACCGACTCCATTTTCTTAATAGTCGCTTTACATAAACATAGCGTGAATCGCTGACGAAAAACAGAAAATGAAATTTTAATTAAAATTTCGAACGTGTTAGAAAGAATTTGAAAAATTAAAAAAAAATAATAACAACAAATTTGATCTTTCCTCTTAATAATCACATAAATAATAACATAAATATTTTGATGATAAAACGTCGTATTATGTTTTAGCATCATGATATGCTTACTTGGGGTGAAATAAAATAAAATAAAATAATCATTATTTGAAAAGGAAAAATCTTGAAGAATTTTTGTTATTATTAATTTCGGATAATCTTTTTGTTTATTCGGTTCTTCTTTCTCATTATTGCCTATTCCTGTTTAAATTCTAACCATTATGTAAATTAGCGTGTTAATATCAATGAGGTTTTATGTTTCTGTTTAGGCGTAAGCGTTTGTGTCAATATCAGTTAGTGACGCCCCTGAAGGAAGAGATAAGAAAATGTGATATCAAATCTCGTCAAAAAATACAGCTTTCATTTTCTTTCGTGTTACTTTAAAGAGGGTATTCGACCTTGAATTCGTGATAAAACATTCTTAAATAATAACAAAAAAATGTTCATGATGATGACCATGTCCACCATAGTTTATGAATATAGAATACAGCGCAGTATGTAATCTGTTCAATGAAACAACGTCAAAGATTAACACTCACGAGTCAGACACTCTACTGAATCGGATTATTTCGCCAATACTCGGGAAAATATGAACGCCTTTTATACACGTCGCATTGGATATGTTGAGCCTTCTGATTGGTTAACCCTTCTATTGGTCAACTATAAAATGGATGGCTCATCAGTATACAAGAGTAACCCTTCAAAACAAAACTCCAGCACATGACAGAATATTAGAGCCAAAAATACAATACCTAGACCGAACTATACAGACAAATATTATCACCAAAATAGAACGATACTGACACACACTATTGTCAGATTTAAGATTTGATTGCCCAGAAAATCCGAGTTTACACACACCTATATCTTTCCATGTCCCAATAAAAAGCATATAAATTTATATATTCACCTATAAAAAAGCTCCTTTCATAAGTTGGTGCACGAAATTTTACCATGTGCTGACGTTTGCTAAAACAAAATAAAAACAAGCACTTATTTTTTGGCCAATCAAAAGCAAGGAAAAAATCTTAAAAGATGATTCGATCCTATTTTTCACAATAAGGTAAGTGCGCTTGAGTTTTCCTTTTCTCGACAGAGAGGCACGAGTAGTCTACCGGACACCAAGTCCAGGTAACCTGCATCGTCTCATTCTCTCACCTTCTCTTTCGCGCTGCATTCATGGATTCTCCTTCTTACTCATGTACGGTCAACAAAGAAAGAAAAACATTACAGAGAGCTATTAATCATCTGACTGACGCCAAGCCCAGATTCAAACTCTTTCGCTCTCTCTCTCTCTCTCACCGCACAAATTGATTCCCCCCCTTACCCCTTAATGGTCGGCAACAAAAAATAAACAGGAACAAAGATACAATTTACACTCAGGACGAACTCTTTCGACTACAACAATTGTACGCGCTCATAGCGACACCAGGTCTGCTAATACTGAGACACACTATTACCAGAATAGAACGATACTGACACACACTATCACCAAAATAGTATAGTACCGAGACACGCTATTGGCAAAATAGCGAAAGGATCTGAGCAATTATTTTTTATTTGTTCTCTGTTCGAAATATCAAAAAGGAAGAACACACATTTATATTTCATATTTAAAGTTTACTAACAGTCTTAGGTCTTTGGGATATGTTTGAAACTGTAATTGGGCAACAAATAACCAACATTTATTGGTGAACTTGTGACAAAATCCGACAATTTCTTCGTCTGACTTCAAAATCAATGATATAGCCAAATGCCAAGGGCGTCTTGATCGACCCCAAAAACTTTCTGCGCCCTTTTTGTATAATAATTGAATATTGGTTAATTTAATATTCTTTTTTATATCCACTATAAGCATTTTGTAATTTAGCTAATTCGTTTGACATTATTGGTCGTAAAAAATCAAATACTTTATTGCATTTAAAACTCTAGCAAATACAATTAATATAATGTTATTGATAAATAGATTGATAATAATTTTTACTTTATTACTGTTTTAGCAAAAAGGTCCTGTAAATAAAAATGTATTTTCAACAAGTTTTTATTACGAAACTTTTCCAGTAAAGATTACTGAAGAAAGCAAGTGTCATGCGGAACGATATATTGATTTGTTATTTCCACTATTAATATTAAAGAAAGATAACAACAGAAAGAAATGTTAAAATTTCCACCTTTAAGTGACGGCAATATTCGAATCATTTTCGGATGTCTGAATATGACTACATTTTACAGCACAAAGTCATCATAAAATATCTTCAATTACAATTACACTTTAGAATTTTATGAATATGTCACGTATTTTTAACACTCCATTAGTAGCGCTGAGCGGTGTTTGAATATCCCACTAAATGATTCTCCTTGATATTTAGCAAGTGGAAATTCAAATTTTCATTAAACATATTGTTTTCTGAATAACTGTGTCTCGTTTGCTTCTGAAATTCCTTGTTATAAATTGGCTTGCGTGTTTGTTCTTTTCTTGTCGAATAAATAAAAATGAACAAGTAAAAACTTATATTTTGTAAAATCAATTTAAAAAGTGCAATATTCTCTTCTCAAGATGTTTCCAATTTTCATGAAGATTTAAGTTTCCGATTTTCTTCATCACAATATTAGTTTCCGATTTTCGTTAAAATATTAGTTTCTGATTTTTATCACAATATTAATTTCCGATTCTCATCACAATATTAGTTTCCGATTTTCATCACAAAATTAGTTTCCGATTTTCGTCACAGTATTAGTTTCCGATTTTTATCACAATATTAGTTTCCGATTTTCGTCACAATATTAGTTTCCGATTTTTATCACAATATTAGTTTCCGATTGTCGTCACAATATTACTTTCTGATTTTCTTCGTCGCAATATTAGTTTCCGATTTTCGTCACAATATTAGTTTCCGATTTTCGTCACAATATTAGTTTCCGAGTTTCGTCACAATATTAGTTTCCGATTTTTATCACAATATTAATTTCCGATTTTCATCACAATATTAGTTTCCGATACCTGTTTATATTGAATTTCTAAAATAATTTTTTTTCCTTGTTCATTTTTTATTCTATAAAAAAAGAGAATAAACAATCAAGACAATATTTGACAAAAAAATTACAAATCTAATGATGTACTACAGAAACGCGATACGTAACGTTTTAAATAAGTATTTGAAAACGAAAAATGATTGTTGAAGAATCTATTTTAGTTTTAATTTCAAGATAATTCTTTTTATAATCATATCGCCCCAAGCAAGGCATTTTACTCCCACTGTTTTGCAGGGGGTTACATAGGAGGAAAGTTATGAGAAACAGTGACATTATAGGGGGTGTCAGGAAGTGGGTAAGAGAAGGATGAGAATACTGATGAGAGTGGAGTGGACGGAGAAAGGAGCATGAGTTAGAGAGAAGAAGCAAGTTAGTGAGATAGAAGATGACTATTGATTTTACATTTAAATTCTTGGAGATTGTAGCTGTCTGGAAAGCAAGTAAGCGGAAGGGAATTCCACGAGCGGGAAGTGCAAGAAAAGACGCTGAGGAGTAGAATTTGCCTTTACATTTTATTGGTTTCACAGTAAAAAGTGGGACCTAGTTGCTAATCTTGTGGCTCGAGTAAATTTATATATAGGGGGTACCAGTGAGCTAAGTTTATCGGAGCAGAAGCCGTGAAAGTATTTGTAGAAGAGACACAGGGAAGCCACATTGCGCCGATGAGAAAGTGTTTGTCATATGCCAAGTCGGGATTGATCACATTACAGATTCTCCGTTGGATTTTGTCAAGGACACCTATGTGGATAGCAGGAGCACCTGACCAGATATGGCAGCAATATTCAGTGCACGAGTGGATGGTAAATTTATATACGTGCAGAATTGTTTCAGGTGGAAAAACTTCCTGGCCATACACAGAGAACCACCTTTCTTAGCAGCGGATTTACATATGGATCCTATATAATCATTCCACTTGAGGTCAGTTGTGAGAGTTAAGCCGAGGAGGCGCAGTGTTTTGCTCTTAGGGAGACTAGCTTGAATCATGTTAATGGTTGTAGGAGCGATTAAACAGATCAAATTTGATATTTCCAATAAACAAAAACTTTGCTGTATTTAAAAATATTAACTCAAAGGAGTTTTCGTTTAACAGTTGCTAAACTTAGCGATATTAGCGCCACTTTTAATCACAATGTACTTTTCTTTATTAAATTAATCTTTCAAAAATTAAATATAGTTTTCTGAAACTTTATTTGAAAACATTAGCTGATTTAAAGTTTATTTAATCTGATTGAAACAAATATTACTTTAAATTTAAAATATTGCAGAATGGAATTTTTAAGACAGTGGTATCTGTTTATTTAAATATTGACAGCTTGACAGAGAGATGGAAGGTCATGTAATCTTTTCTAGAATGGCCATATCTATAAAATTTACTTGATGAATATAACGTGAGCGCTATTTTAAACATAATTTTAAACTCGCCAGTAATCTTAAAAATTAGGAAAATATTAAAAGTAATCTAATGTTTTATTGAATTTTAGGTAATTTGGTTTAAAATGTATTATAGTTATCGTGCTTATTTTCTGATAATGTCGTGTATGACTGTTCGTATTTACGAAAGTCAGTACGTTTATACACACGATGAAATTTCAAAATTCTTTTTAAAATATTTGGGGTTGATGAATTGTACTAATATTTTCCATTTATGATTAATAAATATAATTTTTTCTTAATAACAATATCACCTAACCTCTGCAAATTGTTTATAAGTTATAATTAAATTTAGAAAAAAATTAAAACAATTCTTTTAGAAATTCATTATTCATCGAAAAAGAATTTCTTTAGACATTAGTGTCCATAATATACCGTATTCATCAAAGTAATTAAAAGATTTTCCAATTAAATAATGTCTTAGTTTTATTGCATTTTTCACTTTACGATTCAGAGATTTTCAGTAACTAAGGATCCTGTTTTACAAAAAGAAATTGATGATTTAAATTCTCCAACGACTTCTGCTTTTAACTAATTAAAACATTAAACTTCCTACAGAGGAATGACGTCATCATTATACTACTAGCTGACAGAAGCTGATTGTAGTGATGGGCAAGACAGAATATGCAGGAAAACTGGAAAATCTCATTAAAAATGCTAGCTATAGAAAAAACCCAACAATGAAAACAGAAAGAAAAATGTCGCAGATCCTAATCAAGAACAAGGACCTAAGACATCCAAAAAGTAGTCACAACGTTATAGCAAGCACAGTTGATTGCCGATTCTATTGCCCAAATAAGTTATTCTGATGGAAAATTCGAAGAAATTAACTTAACTAGTGATGAAAACGATTGTTGTTTTTGTTTTTTTTTTTAGATTTTTTTATTAGATTTTTTCTGCCAGTTTAATTTTTGTCTGAATTTGCCTTTCATGATATTTTTTATCTCTTTCTTTATCTTCTTCCGGAAGTTTTTTTTTTTTATAAGCGTTTCACCCCGAGCAAGGCATGTCACTGCCACTACTGCGCAGGGAGCTACATAGAGTGGAGAAAGGCTGATTAAATATAGGAAATGTCAGAGGGTGGGTGATAGGCGGGTAAGGATACCGAGAATGAGGGTTGGGTAGATGAGAGTGTTCTGAGAATAATTGGGAGTTAGTGTGATAGGAGGTGTCTATTGACCCTACATTTAAACACCTGGAGATTGTAACTGTCGGGAAAGCAGAGTTGTGGAAGGGAGTTCCACAGGCGGGAAGCGCGAGAAAAGAAGCTGTTGGAGTAGAATTTACGGTTACATCTTATTTGTTTAACTGTAAAAGGGTGGGACCTAGTTATTCTTCCTTATAATTTTCCTTTTTTTTTTTGTTAATATATTTATTTATTTTATTTTCTATTTGCTGTTCTCCGTGGTACTTGAATGTTTAAATTTTATTCAAACTTTCTCGCGTGAAATCGCTTACTTTTTATATTATTATTTTTTCTTTGTTTTTTTTATTCTGATGCTGTACTAACTGATCATTCATGCTTGCTTCTTGGGATTAACCTGTGTTCCCCTACCTCCCCGCTTAATATATTAGAATGTTACTTTTTTTTTTTTTAAAATCATATCACCCCAAGCAAGGCGGTAACACCACTGATGCGCAGGGGGCTACGTAAGGGTAAAAAGAATGGAAAAGAGAAGGCCGGAAACCACATCCTAAACAGGAAACAAGGGATGAGCCTCTTCACCTGTTCAATAGATGTGGGTGGAGTGTGAACCGGGCGATAGTTTAGTCTATCTACTCCAATTGAAAAAAAATAATAAAAGAAAAGAGTGAAAAGATTGGAAAATAGAAAACCGGAAACCGCATCCTAAACAGGAAACAAGGGATGAGCCTCTTCACCTGTTCAATAAATGTGGGTGGAGTGTGAACCGGGCGAAAGCTTACTCCAATTAAACATCACATGGTCAAAAGGCCCTGTTAGCAGCATAAGATACAAATCCTATATAATCCATCAACTAACTAAAACACACAAAGTAAAATTTCACACCCGCAAAATCGGATTCAAACCACTAAAAACATTTTGGAAAACCCCAAACCAAAGCAAAATTTCACAAGTCAGTGTGAAAAGCAAAATTCTGGATCCTGATTGGATGAAAAAATAAAAAATTCATATGTGACGTCTTTTCACACCTAGAGTGAAAAGGCCTGGTGAAGCCGTCAACATGAGAAGCTTCACTATTTAAACCACGTCAGTAACCGATCAAAATCAGTCAGCATGGGAGTGGTTAGCTGATGAACCTTGTGGCAATGTAACAAAACAAATTTCACTCCACGCCACCCGGACGTAGGGGCGCGTCACAGATTCATTCGACTTTTTCACCCAATTTTCTTTTCATCTTTTTCACTACACGCCGCTAAAGAGAACAACAACAACAGGACACGAAATACTATTTCTTTATTTTTTCTTTCTCACCCAGTCGCCGACCTAACACAAAGAGGAAGGACCATAAGACTTCACATTCTACTACTATCCGTATACGCATGGGACACTTTGCTATTTACTACTATCAAACCATAAACTCTAAACTTCTGTGGACATTTTAGATACTTGCATTTCTCTTTGAACAATTTTAATTACAAAGTTGCATGCATTTTCGAAATAAACATTTTTTCTTACAAATATGTTATAGTGTTCAGTTAACAAAATTTCACTTATATTTTCCTTTACATTTTTTCATTCTGTTAATAAATCTTTGCTTTAATGTAGAAACGAAATGTTTTATCCTTCCATATTTCAAAATCCAACCTGCAACCTTCTGATGTTTAAATTGTGGGGACTTCAGACTTCACAAGGCCAATTTACCCAGCATCATCGAGGCCGCTACAGAAGCCGATTCAACCGTCCATATAAGTTTTGATAAAAAATTCGAAGAAATTAACAACTGGTGGTGAAACCGATTGGGTTTTCCTGGAATATTTTTTCAGAGGTATAGCTCTGCCAATTTTAATTCTTTGTTGAATCTGTAATGGATATCTCGACTTTACTAATTTTTAATTTTTTATTTATTTGATAAAAGCAGATAGACTTCCCATCGTCCGGTCTGTACGCCCTCTTCTCTTAAACAGGAGTAGAGGCTTGTTTCCTTGTTTCCTTGTTTCCTGTTTAGGAAGGGATTCCCGGTTCCTTTCCTCTCCTCAGGCATTAATATTGCTGCTGTCATGAGTTATTGTGATATGTGTATGTGGTGGTAACGTCTTTTCAAACTGAGGGTATCGAGTTGACAGTTCTCTGGTTACTTCTTCCCGATTAGTTATTTGGTGTCTGAACTCTTGCGTTGCGTTAAGAGAGGCTGTTCTAATCAACAATCAAATAATATCCGGGTTCTCGCAGTGCTATATACTTTAGGTGGGCAATGCTAAGTTCATACTACGTTTCAGTCTGTGCCAGTTCGCTTAACGCACGTTACATTTGCATACCGACTGCTACTACTCCATACCAAAATAAATCACCATGTCTATATGCAATCAAAGATATAAAACTAATTTAGCACAACACAAAACACCTAAACCCCTCAACATTTCTTTCTCTAACAGCCGTGGTATTCGTACCAACTTTTAGTGTGGAACCATTGCCCATCAAAAAGTGTGGAACCATTGCCCATCAAAAAGTGTGGAACCATTGCCCATCAAAAAGTGTGGGACCATTGCCCATCAAAAAGTGTGGAACCCTTGCCCATCAAAAAGTTCCCAAGCTTTCTATTTCTCTAATCTTAATTCTACAACCCCGTCCTCTGTTTTATCGATTATTGGCTAACCTTCTTTTCTTTAGAAAAGACTTTACTGCCCACATGCATCGCCTGGGGGGTCTATGATAGTAGGTGGCACTGTTTAGGGAACTCTCTCTTGAATCTCCAGACCATTAACGTTAATTCCACATTTTAAAAACCATTTTATGCAAGAATACAAGGTGGGGAAGCAGAAGATTCAAAACTGCCGTGACCTTCAAGAACCAATTAGCATGCATGAATCAGTCTATTAATACCTCTACATCCTAAGAAAATACCTTACCAAATCTAAAATAAACTTCTTTCACCGGTCAACAAAATCATATACATATACCAACCAATCACAAACCACCATTTCTTTTTTTTTTCAATAACTATCAACGCTATCAGTCAGTTAAGTGCCATACGTGACACACGCTTTGGACGATCATGTCTCTTTTGAGACATGGCTGACTGGGAAGAAGATTATCCCGCAGTAGGTTGCCATTGCCTTCTGCGGTAGACTGGTTGCCAGCCAAGGCTATAGAACCCAATCTGTCCTATTATTTGACCCATAACTAGAGGGAAGAGACGGATTAATACGTTTCGCAAGGGTACATGTGCGTAAGTGAATGCAACGAATTCAACTGGAATTCGAACTCGGCTCCCCGATTTGTCGTTCCGAGTCGATATCCACTGCACCACAACGCACATCCATCAACTCTATCACAACTACAGTAATAATAATAATAACAATAAAAATTATAATTCAGGCAAATATTATACATAATAATAATAAGGTGAATCCAAAATGCAGGTTCTATGATAAATACCAAGAAATAATAGACCATCTAATAGTAGGATGTTCTGTACTTGCCCCAAATGAATATAAAAATCGTCACGATAGAGAGGGGCAATATTTACATTGGACAATGTGCAAACACTGTGGAAAATATGTAAACAAACACTGGTATGAACATCACCCAGCACAGGTTACAGAAATAAAAGATGTCACCATTCTATGGGATTACACCATCTACACAGACAGGAAAATTGAAGCAAATAGGCCGGACATTATTGTTAAAAACCAGAGAGAAAAAACTTGCCTATTAATTGATATAGCTTGCCCAGCAGATTGTAACATAACAACCAAGGAATTCGAAAAACTGTCAAAATATAAAGACCTGGAAAATGAAATAGAAAAAATGTGGAAATTGAAAACAAGAATCGTGCCAGTGATAGTAGGTGCACTTGGAATGATGAAAAATGAAACAAAACAACACATTGAAAGAATCTCTGGAAACCTCAGCTTAAGAGATATACAAAAAATTGTCTTGTTAAGTACAGCCCGCACACTAAAGAGAACATTGTCTATGTAACGCTAGTGGATGTTAGAGGAGATAGAAAAAAATATGAAATGGAGCCATAACAACACACCACAACATGTCTTAGGTCTTCCCGCAGACTTGCTTTGTAGTGCGAACATAGAAATCAAAATATGATGAAAAATGACAACATAATAATTAAAAAAAAAATGTATCAAAGTTTTACATAAATTTATTTTTCCAACTACTTCCAAAACAACTTTTCAACTTTTATGTGCCGTGTCTCTTCAGGATGTAGGCTATCATGGCTCTTGACATCTTCCTGTCCCTGGTAGCGCCTAATAAGTTTTGTCTTTTTGTTATTTCTCCCAATCTCTGTTCTACCAACCATACACTTACTCAAGGTCATCCGCTGATTTCTTTTGTTCCTCTTTCTCTCAGTCAATCCTGTGATAATCAGATTTTCCAATCCCTCAAATTTTATGTTAAGTACAAGTTTCTTATTTGTTTCCATTTTCTTCAAAACCTCGTCGTTGCTCACATGTTCGGACCATGGTATCCTCAGCATCTTTCTGTAGAACTGCATTTCTTTTGTTCTAAGTTTCTTTTCCATCTTTGAGGATGTTGTCCAGCATTTGATGCCATAAAGGAGGACAGAAATCACGTAAAATACACTTTGTTTATAACGAATTTTTCTGTCTCTTAATATTTTGCTTGGCCTTTGGAATGCTTCTTTGCCATCCTAAATACGTCTTCGAAATAATAAGCTAAAAATTTAAAGGAAGAATTCATTCTGTCTCCAGGAATACACAAGAGAAACCTTTAGAAATTTAAATCAAGATTATAGAAACGCAAAAGAAATCTTTTACAAGAGAACAAACTCAATGCATTAGTCGCTCTCCATAATAAGCCCGACCATAATTTAGATTTAAAAAAAAAATGTTTCTTTAATTAAAAGTGAAAGTAATTTCAGTTAAGTTCCATACGTGATACATGTTTAGACGATCATGTCTCGAAAGAGATATGACTGACTGGGCAGAAGATTTTCCCAAAGTAGGTTGCCATTACTTTCTGCGGTAGACTCGTTGCCAACCAAGACTTCAGAAACCGATTTATCCTGCTATTTAACCCATAGATGAAGTGAGAAGAGGCGGATTAATACCTTTCCCGTATTTGGGTGAAACTGTATGGAAAGAGCTTTGATCACGAGAACATCCAATTTGCGTCCGAGTTCTTACATAATTTCATCTTTCTTGGCAGATCTTCTATTATCGAATGTGCGTTGTGCGCTGTGATGCAGTGGATATCGGCTCGGAACGACAAATCAGGGAGCCGAGTTCGAATTCCAGTTGAATTCATTGCATTCACTTACGCGCAAATACCCTTGGGAAAGGTATTAATCTGTCTCTTACTTCAAGTTATGGGTTAAATAACAGGACAGATTGGGTTCTGTAAAACATATTTTATACATAATCCTACCTAAAAACTCCGCCTATCTACTTTCTCAACATCGGGGTGTGTTTTCCCCCTGTATTTTCTACAAATATTTTCACTGCGTCTGCTCTGACGATTTTCTTTCCTTGATGGCCCGACCGCATGAATTTACTGGTGCTACTAGATTGGCATTTGGGTTTCACCCTTTTGCCGTCAAAACAGTCAAATATAACCACCACTTCTATTCTATTAGCTTCTTTTTTAGCACTTCCTACCCATGGAACTCCCTTCCGGAAACTTGCTCCCCTGATAGCTGCAATCCCCCAAAATATAAGTGCAACGTCAATTGCCATCTTCTATCTCCTTAATTCCCATTTTTCTCTTATCCTTTCAACATACCCTGTATTTTTTTTTTTTTCACTATAACCCTCTGTGCACCAGAAGCGGTCTTGCCTTGCTTGGTGTTTGAAACGATTATAAAAAAGCAAAGAAAACAAATCGAAGCAAATAGATACATACATGACGTTTTATTAATGTATTCGCTAAACATAAACTTATTAAAAATTATAAAAAATTAACATTGAATCCACAAAAAATTGCCACACGAGGGATAAATGAAAACATCGTACCGTTTCTCAGCAATCGATTAAGCAAAAACAAATTGAAATCCTTTAATGTCTCCCGAAAACCAACTAATAAAAAATGCTTGTTTATACTTCTGAGACGATGTAGTATTTACATTATGTATTTACTATGTATTTACCATGTATTTACACTATTTACATTGTTCAAAATGATGTTCTCATCTTTACTGCCATTATTACGACATTTAGACTGTTGTACGCTCTGGCCTTCTTCAGGTTCCAGAAATTTCGAACCAAATCCTTTATTACGATCACTTGGACATATCATTCGCATTTCAATGGCCAAAACGTCGTAATAATGACAATAAAGATGAGGACAATAATCCGAACAACGTAATAAAAATGACTTAATGATTTTTTTTATTCCCATAACAACTAAATAATTAAATAAGACTTAATAATAATTTTCTATCTTAGCGCCTTCAGAATATATATCCCAGAATGCCTAAACGACTCAACCAATAAAAACAAATATAGAATTCAAAATATCACAACATCTCCACATTCACACATTTCCAAAGATTTCAGATGAAGCAAAACATAAAAATAGCAAAACATTTAAAATCTTTAAATGTTTTTCTATGTGTTACTTATTTAATCAAACCTATTTTATAAAAATGGTATTAAAAATACTAATAGGAGATATTGTGGTGGATAGAAAATTAAGAATTAAAAGCAACTTTCGTCTTCACTTTCACAAAAATTCACAATGACGGATGAAATCCTGGCTTTACCAAATAGAAAAAGGATTGATCATGTGATTAAAGAAAATGTCGAAACCGGATTTCGCTACTAGATGTTAAATTGATTTTATAACCAACGGAAGCGATTTGCAAGACTTTAGAAGACTTAGCGATCTAGTGCAAAAAAAAAAAAAAAAAAACAAAAACTAAATATCTATAAAAGGCTTTGGTCAGTGTCAACCAGACAGTCAGATGGGAGCAGCGAGACAACACACTAAAAGGTAACGGGAGAAAACTCAAGTCGACCGGGACGTTGCATATTCGTCCGTTTTCTCCTTCTTTCTCGTGTACTGATTCCTTTTACTTTTTCTTCTCCATTCAAAGATATTCCTGTCAACAAACGCTCATACATACATACATACATACATAAATACATACATAAACTCTTTCCAACAAGTTAGTACGATGAACATTTCTACAACTCTTGATATCCTTAACTTTTTCATTGAACATTAAATTCTACAATTCATGCTATTGTTTTCTTTTAATAAATTTCTATTTGAACATGCAGACTCTATACTTTCATTTTTCCACACATTGAAACCTAATGAAAACCTTCTAATGAAAACGAATAAGTCTGTAAGTTGTAGGGAGTTCGGTTATGTATAACACGAGGCTAAATTAATAAATATTAACCATTACTCGTACATCTTCAATATAAAGAATAGTTTATTAAATGTGGCCATCATTATTTTTACACGATACCGAAAAGCTGCGCAAGTCTAAACCACAATGACATCATACATGTTAGTCTACTCTTGTTTAACGACAGCCTTGAAGATACTGAGATTGGCGTATGCTCCAAAATGTCCCACACAGTGCAGAAATACTGCACCTTCTTGGTTGCATGGCTGGGGGCATAGTCCTTAGCCGATACATAATTGGTCTCTGGATAGTTGATCTCAAGCTATTTTGACATCAGTCATCAAATAGCAAACGCAGCTCGTAAATTTGTAATGCGGTTCTACGACATCACACCACGTGAGAGCTCGAAATGTTAACAGAACCACATATTTAAATGTAATGTCATGTGTTATGACCAGATTTAAACGTGATCTTATTAAGTGTGTGTTGTTTTAATTTAATGTAGATGGCCTCCAATATTTGAAGGTTCTTTTTACTGTGTGTATGAGTAAGCATTATTGTCGTTGCTTAGCAAAGTTTTATGTCAACACAAGATAAAATCGCCTTTGAAGGTGGATGTTTTTATGTTGACGTCCCTGTAACCTCTCTGAAGATGGCTCATGTGAGCCGAAAGTTTAGAACTAACTTAATAAAAAATTATCCAAATGTTGGAGAATTTTTGTCTTTATTTTCACCTGAAATTAAAGCCAAAATACGATGTTTAGAACGGCTCATGATTAAACATAATGGACATTCATTGTCTCTTATATTTAACAGTATATGTTTAGAAAAAAAAAAAAAAAATATATATATATATATATATATATATATAAACCTTAATTGATATATGTGTATATATAAACTGTTGTTTCTATACTCAATTTGATTTTCTTGTTTATACCCCACTTATATCTACCAACGAGGCCAAATTCAGTAAATTTGCTTCAACATACAACTACGCTTCACTAGAACGGATAACCGACTATAATACACATCTATCCAATTTAGATTATCTACTAATTCTAGCAATAAGGAAGTTTTTGATAACAGAAAAATGAAATATATGAAGGCCTTAGAAAAAAGTAATCACAAGGTTAACTTAAAACTCTCCGATAAAGAATGTAAAATTAAGCTCAAACAACGTAAATGGTTTAACCCACCTTTTAGTCGTAATGTCCGAACTAACATTTTCCTAACTTTACATGCATTTCAGCCACATCCCCTACACTAAAAAGATTTTCAACAAAAACAATGTTAAGGTTAGTCATGCTAGCGTGAAAAACATCAACAAATACATATCATAATATAACAATATTATATTAAATAAACACATTTCTAATCTGCAAAATAACAATACCTCTATTATAGACAATAGTAACTCTGTTGAAAATAATTGTAACTGCCTAAAAAATAAGACCTCCCATTAAACGGCTAGTGCATAAATTAAAGTATAATTTATAGAGCTAGCATCCATTCCGATGGCGATGTTAAATTTTATTTTGGCTCTACTGAAATCCATTGGAAACATCTATTTTACAGTCATAAATTAACTTAAAGTAATAGTAAATACAATAAAATCAACGCCCTCCTAAAATATTTCTGAAAATTAAAAATAATCAAGAAAACCCCAATTATTAGCTGGAATATCATCGCAAAGACCAAATCATTCAATGGTATAGGTATAACACAACCCATGGCTGAATCCAGCCAACTTTTCTGACCTTTGGTCGATCCCGCCTACATTTTGTTGCTGATTTCGGATTAGCCAAAGCAGGATTACTTGTTGTCACTTTTACGAGGTTGGCTCAGACACGCAAGAGATTAGTATATAATAAAAAACATATTTAAGACCGCAACGACACGGTGTAGATTCATATATATTTATATATATCGAATAATTACAAGATTGCAAGCAAGTCAAAATTAGGTGAAAAAATATCAGTTGGCTGGTATTTCAGTAGCACAATATTCGTGTTGTATTATTTCCACGGAACGATTCAATTTCTAGTTGGTTGAATTTGGACTGACCGTCTCTTACAATATCTCTCAGGCCTCAACCAAATTTCTTTCTACCTTCTCATTTCAAACATGGGGCCCGAACGTCTTGCACTCTGGTTTTATTAAGCAAGCACCCAGACCGGGGTGGTAATGTTAGGGTTTTCTATTTCCTCGACATTATATATATATGATTGCTCTTATCAACTCTTCTGGTAATCAGTACACAAGAAATTCTCAAGGCTGTATTTTGACCTAAGGTCACATATCGTCAAAACCTACTGAAAATATTTCGATTAACTAACTTTGATAAATTCACTTACTTTTCCCAACAAAAATAATTTTGCACTCATTGTACTCTGCTTCTGTATTTTCCACTTCTTAACATTTTGGCTACTCTACCCGACAAAAATAATTGTGTTCTCCAATTTTAGAGAGATCTCTTCTCATCTTCAAAATCACTTAAAATTAATACCAGCCATCTGAAAATAAGGTTACACAGGAAATAGATGTAATCTATGTCTTTTAGAAACACTTGTTATCTTAAAGTAGTTAAATAACCCTAATGTATTAAACAAAAGTAATGAATTGATGACCATATGCAAACACAGAAATAAATATCTGCTCAAATACGTTGACCCGGATTAATTCTTCTATGTAGACTTTTTTACATTATTTTTATTAAAAAAATTTTTTTTGTTATTATTTATGTCTTTTGTTTTTTACTTAAAATTAAAAACAAATAATCCCCCTTGACCCGGTGGTATAAAACCTATGACCTCTGCGTAAAAATATTCTAATAATTTAATTTCAATTTTAATTTAACTTTTAAGATTTTACTTTTCTAGTTTATGTTTTAGTTTTACTCTAAATTAAATTAAATTTTACAATTAGAAAAAATTTAAAATAGCATCTCAGCATTAGCTGAGTATTTAGCTGTCATGAAAAATTCAAATCCCGAAACAGTTAGTTCATTATAAGCACCTGATGATTGCATAGAGCATGACATGGGAGTCGTGCTATAGACGTAGAATATATATATATATATATATATATATATATATATATATATATATATATATATATGACTACGCTCTCGCCCGTCGATTAAGCACTCTGAAGAAATGGTAGACTTTAAAAACAGTAGCTACTCACTGCTATTTACGCATCGTTCTTTCAGTAATGAATTTGAACACTCTTGACTACTTACGTGTATTTACATAGGGTATATAACAAGCTAAAATCTGCTTTCCTCCACCGAGTGGCCATAGCTTAGAGGTAGAATCGTCGAATTGGTAGGGTTTCTATCCTGGCTAGAAGCAATCGGATGTCTAACAGCGAAACAGGACTGTCTACAGATGACTATATATATATATATATATATATATATATATATATATATATATATACCACATATAAATATATCTATATAAACACTCAATCACAACAAAAAGCAGAAGATGATATGACAACCACCAAACAGAAAAAATTACACATAAAGCCCACAATCATAAATGCACGCAAAACCACATGCACATAATTTTGACCTAAAATACCCTTTAAGAGCTCACATAAGAAAAAAGCTAACCAAACACAATAAAAATTGGTCAACCAAAGTGACTAGCAGAAACCAACTCATTATAAAGCAATTAAACAGACACCCATTCACACACACTAAAAGAAAACACAATAAAAAGCACTGAAAAGAAATCAACCACCAGCACAATAAAAAGCAATAAAAAGAAAATAAATCACCTGCAAATAATACATTAAAAAGAAGTCAACACAACAAAAGCAATAAAAAACAACCATTTGTAGAACCACTTACATACCAAAATTATTTCATTAACCAAGCTCCATATAAATAAGAAAAAAACCGAAGACACAACGGCAGATTAAAATTAAACCCTGACGAGTATAGGAAATCACAATGGAAACTACACGAAACTTCAAAGTCGGCATGATTAAGTTAAGTGAGAAACTTCTTCACATTAATCCTGTTAATGCACTATCTCTATCTCGATATTGAGCACTTTACGAAAGAAAAAATCTGCTTGCCAAAATATCTTTTTATCAGTAAACTACTGAAAAAACAACTTTAGCACTACGCATTATGACAACTCAACACTATATATATATATATATATATATATATATATGTATAAGAAAGATTAAGGTAGACACGTTATTTCATGGTGAATTGGAAGTGTGGGCCTATTTCAGGCGAACCATCATCAGCTTCCGTCTTTAATTTAAAAAGGATTTTTACAAGAATCCTTTACCATGAAATAACGTGCCTGCCTTAATTTTTCTTATATTTGCTCGATATGTATTTATATGCATATATGTTTAGAGCTCTCTTAGAGAGTTATCCTACTACTGTATGTACAGGATACCCCTTCTTACTCCTTCTTCTATAGCCACTTTACATGCTGATATATATATATATATATATATATATATATATATATATATATATATATATAAACAAAAGGAAAACTTAGCCGAGCAACGCGTTTCGTCCCCTTTGGAATTTGTCATAGACCAAAAAATACATTTGCCTTGATAAGTCGGCTAAGATAAGTTTTTCTTTTGTTTCTGTTTATATTGTCTTTTTACAGATATATTCTATCTAAAAAATATCACAATCACACACACACATGCGCGCGCGCGTGTGTGTATCGGTGAGGAGGAAATATAAGTATATTATTTCAAAATAAGTTTCGATTTTATTAGCAGTAAGGAATTATATTACGGCACGAACACAAATGCCCGCAATCCCAGATTTCCTCGGATGAAATTTGCTATAATTTGGTATGCAGTTAAAGCTGCTAAAACGGTAACTGGAATCTCTAATTTAGTTTGCGCTTACAAAACACGTAAAAGCGTAGCCATTTGCAATCTGATAAAAATTACAGTCCGCCATATTGGTTAATATACATGTTCGATCTTATCATGAAATATTGCAATTTTCTGCATGTTCTACTGTGTTAAACGAAGACACATTTTAAACTCGAATCGATCGCCTCATAGAATTAAGATTGAGCAAACGTAATATTAAACCTGTAAATGGTGGCGATAATGAGAGGATATACAGTAGTTCCACTGCATTTTGTGTTTTTATTATTGAAGCCTGTTGAAAAGAAATCTCGTTAAAAAGAAAAAATGGCTTAGCAGAAATAAATGGCAAAGTGTTGCTTTTCATTAGCTATCCTACAAATGTAAAATATTAAAACAGTTGCTGCTTTATCGCTATTTCTATAGCATGTGTTGTGACGAACTACATCCCTTAGTCCCACCACCCCAGAACTTTGCAACTGGGACCCCACGTATACATGTGTGAATCATCCCCGTTGCCTTTGTATTCCAATAAGAAGAATTAAGTTCCATTCGGACAGATTTTTTTTACCAAGATCTGCGGAATTGTGGAACAAACCCTGTAGCATTTTTAAGCGAATTTCAAAAACAATATGTAGATATTTATACATAGATTTATTCAAACAAATGAAAAATGAACGGATGTAAGTCAAATTTTCATTTTCTGGTATCGATATCAAATAAGTATTTTTCGTCGTAAACTGAATTTTGAAGGCTAAATAAGTCCTCTGAGTAAATGGTATCATAGCTGAGACTAAGAACTACAATTATACCTACCTAGAGCCTAACCCGAAGCAAAAACTAAAATAAAAGGGCTGAAAAAAATACAGACATACAGGCAGATAAACAGTCACACACACACATACACAAACATCTTGCCTTTTATATATATTATCGATTTTCTTCACTATTGTAAGAACTGCACCCTTGAAACTTCTGAATATCGCTTCTTATGTCTTTGTCTATGAGTGTATCAAATTTGATTAAAATCGGACCACTCCTTCTATAACCCGATTTTTTCGATTATCGATTTTCGATATTTATCGGGGGCACCTCGACACAAAACCTAGCTAAGAACACTCGCAGACGTTTATAGTACAACTGTGTAAATTTTCAAGAAAATCGGTTCAGCCGTTTCGGAGTCTATAAGTAACGGACACACACACAGACACACAGACAGAGACAAAGTTCCATTTATAAATAAGTTTAGATTTATTCAAACACATATCTGCCTTTTTTGCCGTTCCATTACGTTCCACTAGCCAGTGGGTAAGACGATAAACTTCATCCGACAACAAGGCCTCTGCTCGGGTGATTAGAGGTTTTAAGGAGCGTGGAGCCACTTCTTTGGTGTTATTTTCAGGTGCAACGTGCCCCGGAGTGGTTCCGGCTATGGGCTAATAGTGAAACCCCTAAAAAACATCTGGAAGTATAAATTTACATTTATATATTGAAAATACCAGAAATATATTTTACATAAAAAATTATTAACAACACCTCCCCTAAGTTCGACTCCAAAGAATACTAGCGGCTCTGTAAATGTGTACTAAATAACAGTAAGCCCTCAGTCCCACCTCTAATCAATGACAAAGCCGAGTGCTTTGCTCGCAGATTCTTCACCAACTCGACACTGGATTCGTCTGGGTTATCCGCACCCGATTTCCCACCTAGAACTAAGGCTCAAATGAGTGACGTCCAAATAACCCACTCGTTGGTCTCTAACATAATTTCAAAGCTTGACCCCCATAAAGTGAGTGAAAGCGATAGAATCCCAATCATTGTCCTGAAGAAATGTGCCCCCGAACTCTCCTCGGACCCTTCTAATTATTGCCCTATCTACCTCCTATCAATTTTTGGCAAAGCGTTCGAGGTCATTATCAACAATGAAGTGGTTCAACATCTCACAGCCCACAGTCTCTTCTCTGGCAAACAGTATAGTTTCTGTTTCACCACGTCTACTGCTGATATGCTAACGAGCATCATTACTGATTATTGTGACGCAAAATTAGACTAGAGAGACGGGGGTGGCTCAACTTCCTGAGCGGCTGCGGGAGTGCCACGGTGTTGTTACAGAAACCACTAAATTTCTACCGCTCTCGCTATTTTAGACCGGTAGACAATTTATAAGTGATGATCCAAAAATGGAAAGAAAGAATATCGTCCTATATAATTTTTAACTCAATGGAATGAAGGTCAAATTCAATACAAGCAGATGAAAGTTCAATCAAATCAAAACGCTAAACGGTGGGTTATTTTGGTAATTCAAAATATTTTCTTTTCTTTTATTGACATAACAACGAAAACACAAAAGAAACGCTGGATATAAAAGCAAGAAATTAGAAAATAACGGAAAGTCGTTGGAGACCCTTCAATCAATACATATTTCTCTACTTCAATTTTCTTATCCAATTTCAGATTAGATCGCCGTTGACAAAAGAATAGTCCTAATTATCATTCTTTATCAAACCAAGAGTCTCTATTTATTATTTTTTTCTTCTCTCATTTAATTTCTAATAAGACAAGGAATGTTCGTGTTCCTCAAAAAAATAAAAAGAAGGTGTTTTTGTTTTGTAAATTCCTTTCGAGTCAACAGAATGAAAGTGAATGTGTAACATAGATCGTTATCGGAGTGAAAAAACATACTTGGAAATTTTGAAGATCGAGCGGGAATGTTTTTTTTGTCTCTTACATTTTATACTTCGATACTACACAAACCTTTGTGCTGGTTCGAATTAAAAGATTATAATTTTGGTTGTTCGTATCCTTCGGAGACACTTTTCCTATTCTCGTATATTTCACCTTTTTTTTCCTCCTCCCGAGAAAGTTCTGGATTACATCATTTTTTAAACGAGGTCGTCTTTCCTCGGAGTATTTTGGCGTTAACGTTTCTTGGCGTTAACTTCTCAGTTAAACATTCGGGCCAAAACTAACTGTTTTCAAATCCTCTTACACAGAGAGCGTTTTTGGCGGTTTATTTTTCTATTAGTCAAATGACGTCTTTTCTCTCACTTCCCCTCTCTCTATCTCTTTCTCTCTGTGTTCTCTAGCGTTTCTTTGTTGCTGTTAATCTGTTTGCCTTCTTCTTCTCCTTCAAGATAGCAGTCAGCGTTGCTACTACAATCGCATACACACTAACAAGTCCATGCATATATTACACGTTTATAGAGAAAGTTATTTTCTCTCCGCATGTTCATATACGTTATTAGGTAGGGAGACAGAGTTCTTTCTCCCATCTCCACGATGCATACATCGTCACATTATATATACCAGGCCCTTGATAAGAACGGCGAAGCTCGAGCTGTTGCCCTGGTTATCTCCAAATCTTTTGACAGAGTCTGGCATGCTGGCCTTCTATACAAGCTACAGGGCTATGGTATAACTGGACATTTGTTTGAACTAATCCAGTCATTCCTCTCTAACTGCACAATGAAGGTGGTATTAAACGGACATGCCTCCCAGAACTACCATACAAACGCAGGTGTCCCCCAAGGCTCCATCTTAGGTCCTACACTTTTCTGATATACATTAATGATCTCCCTGATTCCATAAAAGCCCAAATAGGTTTGTACGCCTATGACACCACAGTTTACTCTCGCCTCCTACAAAAATCTGGTGTAGGCGTCAAAGCTAACCTCGCAGCCGAGATTGAAAAAGACCTCCAATCCATATTGGACTGGGGTAAGAAATGGCTAGTAAATTTTAATGCTTCTAAAACGAAGCTACTCTCAATTAACCATCATCAACAATCTCACCTACCTCCCATTAGCATGGACCAGGCTTACCTCCCAGAGAGTAAAACACTACGCTTCCTTGGTCTCACACTTTCAGCGGACCTCAAATGGAATGACTATATCGAATCCATTGCTAAATCCGCTGCTATAAAAGTCGGTTCTCTGTATAGGGCCCGGAAGTTTTTTCCGTCTAAATCTATCCTGCACATATATAAATCTACCATCCGTCCGTGCATTGAATACTGCTGCCATATCTGGTCGGGTGCCCCTGCTATTCTCCTCGGGCTTCTCGAGAAGGTTCAGAGGAGGGTCTGTAATGTGATAGATACCGACATGGCAGACCGCCTGCAGTCACTCTCCCACCGGCGCGACGAGGCTTCCCTGTGTCTCTTCTATAAATACTTTACGGCTTCTGCTCCGATGAACTTAGATCACTAGTGCCCCCTAAATACGAATTTGCACGAGATACTAGATTAGCAACTAGATCCCACCATTTTACAGTGAAACCGATAAAATGCAACCGCAACTTCTACTCCAACAGTTTCTTTCCTCGCACCTCCCGACTGTGGAATTCCCTTCCACACGATTGCTTCTCCGACGGCTACAATCTCCAGGAGTTTAAATGTAAGGTCAATAGACACCTCCTAACACACTAACCTGCTCCCATTCTATCAAACACTCTTCCCATCTGCCCAACCCTCATCCTCGGTATCCTTACTCATCTGTCACCTTCCTCCTGACATTCCCTATGTCTAACCACTCCTTCTCTTTACCTTCCCCTATGTAGCCCCATGCGCAATAGTGGCAGTGGAATGCCTTGCTTGGGGTGAGATGATTAAAAAAAATCCTCTGAGGCTGACAAAGCAAACCTCGCTACCGATCTTGAAAACGACTTCTAATCATTGATGGACTGGGGTAAAAAATGGCTCGTGCTTCCAAAACGAAGCAGCTCTTTGAACCATCATAGACAATCGCTTCTACCTCCGATCAGCATAGATCAGGCTAGTCTCCCTGAAAGCAAAACACTGCGCCTCCTTGGCCTAACTCTCTCAGCCGATCTCAAGTGAAATGACTACATCGAATCCATAGCTAAATCTTCTCTTAGGAAGGTCGGTTTACTGTGTTGGGCTAGGAATATTTTTCCGAGTTTAACCCTGCACATATATAAATATACCATTCGCCCGTGTATTGAATACTGCTGTCACATCTGGTCGGTTGCCCCTGCCATTCATCTCGGGGTTCTTAACAAAATCAAAGGGAGAATCTGCAACGTGATCAGCTCAGCTGCAGTCACTTTCTCATTGGCGTAATGTGGCTTCCCTCTGTCTCTTTTACATATACTTTCACGGCTTCTTCTCCGACGAGCTTAACTCCCTAGTGCCCCCCTCTGCATGAATTTACTCAAGTTACTAGACTAGCAACTTGGTCCCACACTTTTAAAGTGAAACCAATAAAATGTAACCTCAACTTCTACTCTACCAGCTTCTTTTCTCGCACTTCCCGCATGAGAAATTCCCTTCCGTATACTTGTTTCTCTGACAGCTACAATCTCCAAGAATTTAAATGTAAGGTCAACTGCTATCTTTTATCTCTTTGACTCGCATTCTTTCCCTCATGTTTTCTTTGTCCACTCTACTCTCATCAGCTCTCTGCACACTAGTGTCTTTATCTTTCTTTTACCCATTCCCTGACACTCCCTATAACTTGTTCCTCTTTCTCATCACTCTCCTCTTATGTAATCCCTGTGCACCAGTGGCTGTACTGCCTTGCTTGGAGTAAAATGATTATAAAAAAACATCTATTGAAAGATGATTTTCTGAGCTCCGTTTAAATGTGGCACAAGGCCGAAAATGAGGATCGAACTCACTACTCAGTTGTAATAGGTTCTAGCGAGACAAGCTTGCTAACCATTACATAAATTTTATCCGCAGTTGAAGACATGCAAATGCGTTCAAAATGTTTAGATTTCGGCATTAAATAACCCATAGAAACGGTGATATGATGCTAAAAACACCAACCAGACTAATTATTTTCAGCATCTTTGAGGAATCTTCATGATTCCATCCTCTCACAACATGGCATCTTTTTGGATGGTGAACTGGTCTAAGTGATTTTTAAAGACTTCCGGCAGGATGTTTTCCAAAATCACAATAATTTTGACCTCTTCAAATCTAAGGTTTAATCGTTATCTTTCCTGTATAATCCCATGAATCTAACTTCTTGCTTTTTTTACGCTCATACAACACAGTAATTAATTCTTTACCTTGAATGGCTTTTGGATAAGTGAACAAAAAAATCTGTTTTTAATGTGAATGAACGAGTATTTCTGGCGCCTACCGA
The DNA here is from genome assembly GCA_037127315.1 of Ascarosepion bandense. NCBI lineage: Eukaryota > Metazoa > Mollusca > Cephalopoda > Sepiida > Sepiidae > Ascarosepion > Ascarosepion bandense. The sequence continues at coordinate 1,606,982 of JBBBDQ010000882.1, forward strand.
TACAGAACGCAGCTCAAGGCTACATTTTATGGATGGGAAATTAAAACAAAAACTGTCTGCTTTTTTTTTCAGTCAGTGCAGTAGATATTAAAGTGTGTGATATTGACTGAGCTTTTTTATTTAGATGGCGCGGGTCGGGAGGTATTAACTGATGTAGCGATCCCCTGTCACCAGAAATCAAAAGACGGAATCAGTCTAAAACTCAAGTGGTTATCGCCCATTTGTACCATGGCATTAGGATGAGAAGCAAGATTGGATCTAACGTTGTTTTAAAATATTTTTTGGCAAAAAAATGGCAGAAGTTTATCAATAAAAATATGTTTCCTCGGACTTAGACATTTCAAACTCGAAGAAAATGACGTTCTCTGGCACGAATCGATCAACATCCCAGAGTTAAGCTCGGGAAAACGGATGCAAGGAAGAATGTAAAACTATAGAAGAGAATTAGAATTGCAGGGAAACAATAAAGGATATTGCTTTCATGTTATAACCGCCTATTTTGCCCCATGACCGTGGGTCAGTAAAATGAGAAACATTCAGAGATCTAACGTTAAAAAACGACTGAAACTTATTAATAAAAATGTTAAGTTGGTGTTAGACATTTAAAACTCGGTGGAAATGACTTTCTCTGCTACGAACTGATGCAGGGAAGGAAAATAGGATTCAGGAAAAAAACAAAAAACAAAAAACAAAAAACAAAAACAAAAAATACAAAAACAACAAAAACAACAACAACAACCAAACAACAACAACAACAACAACAACAACAAACATATTAATGGATAATCAATATCGCCTTTTCTGTTTTAACTGAAAACGTGTTCCAATTCTATTGGACTGGAACAAAAGTTTATAGCATATCTTTCAGTGAATTTTAAAAACAATATTTAGATATTTACATATATATACTTTTGTTTCATTATCTGTCATCAACTTTGAGGCATCTTCATGATTCTATCCTTTTAAAACTTCGCATGTTTTGCTACAAGAACCTGGTCTAATTGCTTTTTAACCGATGCAGTGTGGCGTCCCTGTGTCTTTTCTACAAATACTTTCACGGCTTCTGCTCCGATGAACTTAGTTCACTGGTACACCCTATATACGAATTTCCTCGAGCCACAAGATTAGCAACTAGGTCCCACCCTTTTACTGTGAAACCAATAAATTGGAAACGCAAATTCTACTCCATCAGCTTCTTTTCTCGCATTTCCCGCCTGTGGAATTCTCTTCAGCATACTTGCTTTCCTAACAGTTACAATCTCCAAGATTTTAAATGTAAAATCAATAGTCATCTCCTGTCTCACTAACTTACATCCTCTCTCTCATGATTTTCTACATCCACCCCACTCTCATCAGTACTCTCTTCCCTCTCCTACTCTCTTCCTGACACCCCCTGCAACCTCTCACTCCTCAACATTCCTCCTATGTAACTCCCTGCACAACAGTGGCAGTAAAATGCCTGGCTTGGGGTGACACGATTATAAAAAAAAAAAAAAAAATAACCTTCCAGAAAATGGAAGTTGTTTCCAGTAACATAATTTTGTGGGAATTAATATAAGTGGTGATCCAAAGGTGCACAGTCAAGTGACTATGTTCGGTCTATGAGAACATCCCAGTATAGCTGTACGTATTTTTTTGTCGGATCTGCAAAGCAACATGAGATCTGCTATTGTCTATCTATATGTAAGATCTATCGCTATTTTCCTAAAAAAATATTCTGATGAATTACATTCCTTAGTTCCACTAACTCTAACCCTCACAGATAAAACCCACTACAACAAGTATGCTGAGACCAGCCGCTTTTCTACTCGAACAGTTCCTTCCCACGAACCGCGACTTTGTGGGGTCGACTCCTAAGAGAATGCTTTCCTGACTACTACAATATTAACGTCTTCAAGTCCAGGATTAAGCGTTATCTTTACTACACATCCCAGTAAACTGAGCCTCTTAAAACCGCTCTCGCAACAACCCCCTTCATTAACGCTCTATATTGAGTATGCGTTGGGTCTTCTATAGGCTGAACATTAATTAGAAAAGTATATATAAATAAAAGATGACAGTTTTCGGATTCTGGTTGCTTTTTATTATTTGTTCCGTTTTAAAGCTTCAACAGTGGGACTTAGAATAATATACATATAGCTACTCTAGCATCTACGCATCGTTCATTCAGTAATGAATTGGAACACTCTCAGCTATTGGGCGTGTATAATGATAATATACACGCTAAAAAGTCTGCCTCCTTCTACCGAGCGCCCATAGTTCAGAGGTAGAATCGCCAACTGACGCCAATTTGGTCGTGTTTTGCTGTGATACAGCGAAACAGATCTGTCTGCGGATGACTCTCTCTCTCTCTCTCTCTCTCTCTCTCTCCCTATATATATATATATATATATAGTGTGTGTGTGTGTGTGTGTGTATTTAGGCAGCATTTTTTCATTGATGCATGTTTCATTAAATAATATAGACAAGTTTTGTCTATTTATTTTACGTAAATGTTTTTCATATTGTCTGATAAGCTTAATAGCATCATCATTAAATGAAGAAAGAAAATCACAATATTGACAAATAATTTATTTTATAATCCAATCTAATCTTTCGACTTACATAAGCCATTTTCAAAGATGTCAATTGCATAATATAACAATTCACGGACAAACAATAACTTAATTCTTTTACTAGGATCTGTTATAGATATAGTTTATTGTGCAAAGGTAAACTGAAATAGCCAAAGGAAATTTGAACACCCTTAACAGCAACAAAACAATAAACTGCAACAGATCCTATATTTCTTTAAAACATGTTTCGTTAAAAACGAAAGAAGGATTTTATTAATTTTTTATTTAATTTTCCCAGTATTCTTACAAGTTTCCTTTTTTTTTTTTTAATCGTGTCACCCCAAGCAAGGCATTTTACTGCCACTATAGCGCCGGGGTTACATAGGGAGATTGGGTATAGGAACTGTCAGAAGGAGGGTGAGAGACGACTTAGGATGTACATAGGGAGAGAGTTGGAGAGAGTGGGTGTGAGTTAGTGTGTTAGGAGGTGTCTATTGACTCTACATTTAAACTCCTGGAGGTTGTAGCCGTCGAGGAAGCAAGCATGCAGTAGGGAATTCCACAGGCGGGAAGTGCGAGGAAAGAAGCTGTTGGAGTAGAAATTGCGGTTACATTTCATCGGTTTCACTGTAAAAGGGTGGAACCTAGTTGCCAATCTAGTATCTCGTGCAAATTCACAGGGGGCACCAGTGATTCAAGTTCGTCAGAGCAGAAGCCATGAAAGTATTTATAAAAGAGGCACAGGGAAGCCATGTCACACCGGTGAGAGAGATACTGCAGGCGGTCAGCCAAGTCGGTATCAATCACATTACAGGTTCTTCGCTGTATTTTGTCAAGAACCCCGAGGAGAATAGAAGGGACACCTGACCAGATGTGGCAGCAGTACTCAATACACGGGCGGATGGTGGATTTTTTTTGCTGGAGATTAAGAATGTAAAAATGTTTCATAATTTTTTACTTTCCAAGCGCTTTCAGCCACTTTACTGGCCATTTTCAAAGATATTTCTTTCGATGTTGTTATTTTATCTTCATGTTTCACTCTAACTTAATTTTTGTGTTTTTGAAAAGAAGCGTTCTTTAAAAGCTATCACGCGACGTTCTTTAATGCTATCCTAAATATATTGATTTGAATTGGTAAGAAGACTTTTTTCTTAATCTTTAGGTTCATTTCACTTCTTCGGAATATACCTTTGGCAATATTAATTGACATAACAGAAAGATGACTAATCACGGAGACATAGTGAATGAGAAGAGCAAAAGTTGGAGCACGATTAAAATAATTTATTAGTAAAAGAAATTTACAAATAAAAGACATAAAGACTCCAGCAGGTTATAAAAAAGAAAAAAAAAAGTACTTACCACAGCCCACCAAATAGAAAAAGAAAACAAATAAAATTCTATTTCTACATAGACTACCTGCCATAATTATTACGCCACCCCAGGTTTTTTAAAGGAAATGATATATTTCATATAATTTTAATATTTATTACCAAATGAAAATAGAATGGTTCTTTTGTTATTATTACTTTGCAAAATTTTACAAGGCAAGGAAGCAAAGATGAACTCGTCCGAATCACCCTAAATTTTCTTCATTCTTTCATTGATGAAACTGCAATATAGGTAATTATTAAATATTTATAAATGCATTTGATGCACATGTTACTGTGCAATATTAACAAAAGAACCATTCTATTTTCATTTACAATCGTTTGGCAATAAATACTAAAAACAGTATGAAATACATCATTTTTTTAAAACACTGGGAATAATTAAGGCCGGTAGTATATATATATATATAGTCATCCGCAGACAGATCTGTTTCGCTGTATCACAGCTCATCAGTACGGTTAGACTCCGATTGCTTTTAACCCAGGATTGAAACCCGACCGAAGTGGCGTCAATCGGCGATATATATATATATTTAATCATATCACCTCGAGCAAGGCAGTAACGCCACTGGTGTGCAGAGGGCTACGTAAGAGTGAAAAGATTGGAAGAAAGAAAGCCGGAAACCACATCCTGAACAGGGAACAAGGGATGAGCCTCCACACCTGTACAACAGACGTGGGTGGAGTGTGAACCGGGCGTTAGTTAGAGTCTATCTACTCCGATTGAGAGAAAAAAAAATGTTTGGCGGTACAAAATTTGTAAACTACTTTAAAAACAAGGAATTTATTGAACAGTCTCGAGAGCCCTTTCGTGCAACATCTCTTCAGGAGAAAATCGTTGGAATTATAAATCAAACGAAAAGAACAGCAACGAAAATGAAGAGCAAAAAAAAGTGGGGAGAAACACGCTAAAATAAATTTACATATCTATCTATCTATCTATCTATCTATCTATCTATCTATCTATATATATATATATATATATATATATATATAACGAGGGGAGGCGAAATCGCGTGTAAATAATTATCGAGGGGCAGTTAAGATAAAATCTCCCCCAACAAATAAAGAGACTTAACAAAATCCTTCTGCCGGCAAAATCCTTCTGAAGACCTACAAAAACATACATCAACACATTAACAAAAAGGTTTAACAAATAAAAAAGAGGTCAATACAACAAAAGAGCCCAACCCAATTAAACAAACACTCATTCACACATACACTAAAAAGACAAATAATAAAATAAAAATAATTCAAACGACTACACAATAAAAATAAAAAAGGAAAATAAACAAAAAGTAAAAATCAACCAATCATAAGCAAAAAGAAAAAGAAGACCAACCAATCAAAAATAAGACTATCCCCACAAAATTCACACCATGTTCCATATAAACAAGTAAAAACCGGAACTTAACAGCAAACAGACTTGACGAGTGAGAACATTATAATGGTGTCGTCACGAAACACACACACACATGAACGCACACACACACACACACACACACACACACACACACACACACACATATATATATATGTATATATATATATATATATATATATATATATTCAGTTAAAAGTGAAATGAAATTTATTCTTGATGATAAAGTACAACCAAAAGCGCGTGAATAACCAAAACACTCGGATGTTTGTCATATCATTTATATACAGAAAATAAAAAAATTATAAGATCACATGAAAAGTATATAAAAAACTTAATCAAAGCACTTTTTCTGCCAATTTTAACGAAATTTACACAAAAAGACATTGCAGTCTAAACGCACCCCCCCCCCACACACACACATATACAGTACGGTGCAAAAGTATTAGAACAAGAACTATTTGATCTTTTATGGGGTATCAAAATAAAGTTTAAAATCACCCCTGTCCTAACTCTTTTGCTCACCAGCGGTGAATTAGGACAGGGATGATTTTCCTAAAATACCCCATTGAAATTCAAATACAGGGTGAAAAGCCAAGTAAATTGCTAATAAATATTGATTATTTTAAACTTATTTTGAAACTACTCATTATTCTATTATCCTTGGATATGACTGACTTTTTTTCTAATCCCCCTCCTCTCGAATCGATAAATCTCATGTTACTTCGCAAGACACACTTTGGGAACAAATAAAAGCTGCTTGTCAGGAGATACCATTAGATACATTGAAGAAGCTTGTGATATCAATGCCTGACAGAATGAAGGTTGTGATCAAAGCAAAAGGCTATTATGCTAAATATTAAATTTATTTTGTAACATTTATTTTTTTCTTGTTAAAGCATTTGTTGAGTAAATCAAATAAAATCAGTTAAATTAAATTGTTTATGTTCTGTCAATATGCCTCATAAAATTTAAAATAGTTTTGTCCTAATACTTTTGCACAGTACTGTATATATAGGGGTAACTGGCTACTCTTATTCGAGTTTGCCTCTCTACTAGACTGACTAGCCAATCCCTGTTTCCGACGCCTGCTCAGACATATTTGTTTTTGTTCAATAACTACAGAGCCCATCTTTAGTTTATACTATAACTATGCTGAGCGGACTTTATTTACATTTTCTGAGAGAGAGCGCATTATCTGGCGTGATCAACGGTCTGAACAAGGCCAGCACACTCACACCCTCGGTTACGTTGACTTGTGACATCCTGCTATTAAAACCATCGACAGCTCCCTAATAGTTCGGCCTGTTCAATTTTGCTCAAAATTCTTGGATCAACCCGTGGTATGAGTTTTAGGCACTTTGAAGATGATACTTAAAGCGACAATTTGATTCTACCGAAAAATACTACCGAGGAATAGGGGCAGATTATGACATTATGACAGGAACATTTTAAGAAAACTAGGAACTACAAAGAAACTGCTTCTTACAGCCAGAAAGAAACAACTTGAAATTGATGAGATACTTAATGAGGAAAGAATGATTGGCAGTTCAACACTCACAGGAGTTACTCAAGGCAAGAGAAGTAGGAGAAAACTGTGAATAAATTACTCAAGTAAATGAATGGCAGAACATAAATAAAGGCCAGTAATAAAAGAGCAAGAGTTACGTAAAACAAACTAAAAGTGTGACAAAGAAATCCGAATGCGCATAGAAATAGCAAAAGGTGCCTTTCTGAAACCAAGCAAAGTATTAAGACCTTCAAGAATATCCTTAGGTAAAAAAATAGTTTTCAACTGTTATTTTTTACGAGAGCCTGAGTTTAAGTTTGAGTTTTGTTTCAACCTCTGTGGGTTATTTAAGGTAATTTTTTAATGTTCGGTTATAATGAGAAGGTTTAGTCAGATTTTAATGAAATTATTTTTTTATTTTAAAATTTGTTTTTATTCTTGTTTATTTTTTTACAAAAAACTGAAAATGTCTTCTAGTTTTGTATTCAAAAATGTTTTGTTGAGAATAATTTTTCCTTCAAAAATGTGTTATGGTAATAATTTTTTCTTCAAAATGTATTGTTGGTAATATTTTTCCTTCAAAAATGTATATTTTTTGATAAAAGTCTATTTTTATGTATTTATTTATATAAAAGTGTATTTTTATAATTTCATAGTGTTTTGACCCCAGTTTGGAGTTTAGCTATTTTCCCATAGCTGGGACCCTAACAGGTGCTACCACTCTGGGTCAGGGTGGATCTGATAACAACGGTAATTAAGAGGTGGTTCAATGCTTTTCAAAATCTCTTAATCAGAGGCTTTGCTGCCAGATGCAGTTTACCGTCATACCCAGGACCTCGAGAGCCTGAATTCAATGTTATTCTTCACGCTAAGACCCTCGGCAAACGATTGCAAGCTTCCTTGTTATTTAACCAACAACTAGAGGAAATCAATGTATATCACTTTTAAAGGCATTAAAGATATAACAATTATCAAAAAAACATTCAAAATTAAAATTCTAAATTATGGAAGACATCAGAATAGAGCAGTTACAGAAATCTAGCAATTTGGGTTGTGTAGTAACGTATAACAGTAAACTGACACAGAACTCCGAAAGTGCTTTTACGAAACTAAGTAAAGTATTAACAAGTAGAAAAATGGTATAAAAATGGAGATAGTGGACTGCTACTATTTTCTGAGTCTGAAATTTTTTCTGAGAATCGATGCCAACTAAAGCAAAATTTCCCACATTAGTTGGTTGATTTTGTTTAGCGACATATCAACACATCTATGAGTTATTAAATGCCGAATTCTGAATTCAGTTTTAAGGCTAGACCTACAGATAAAATTTATTGCCGGTCATTTTGCATTAAATATGCTCATTTTATTTATATAAAAATATATTGCTCGTATTTGTATACTCTCCTATTGTATTGGTTTTGCTTTCGGGGGCGAGGTCGCTATCTGCCTATACCTGGGACCCAAATAGGTGCTACCACCCCGAGCAAGGTGGATCTGAGAACAGCAGCAATTAAGAGGTGATTCCACGCTCCTCAAAACCGCCAATCTCCCGATCAGAGGCTTTGCTGTCCGATCTAGTTTATCGTCATTTCCAGGATGCTCCCACTTTGTGCTGATATTCACTTCATAATTAGAGGAAGATTGCGAGGAGGAGTTCACAATGACCGATGCTGCACCGACTCTACCCTTAAAAATTCCTTCAAACAGCGAAACCACTATGAAAATGTTCACCAGTTAAGTCGAAATGAGATTTAAACGCAAAAATTATTTACAATAGCAAAATACTTCCCCTGTTAAAACTTCAGACAAAAATTAAACAGACAAAAATTAAAATAAAAAGCGGAAATCAACATACCAGGAAGGTAAGACAGACTGGAAAGGTTGAGCAGAAATACCGAACTAGGATTCCGTTCTTTAATTTTCCCAGAAAATTTTCGTTGTGGCCCGCCATCTTGGCTTAGTTGAAATCGGAAGAGAGAGAGAGAGAGAGAGAGAGAGAGAGAGAGAGAGAGAGAGAGAGAGAGAGAAAGAAAGAAAGAATGGCCCACTGCGAGGAGGAGTTCACAATGAGCAATGCTACACCGACTCTACCTTTAAAAATTCCTTCAAACAGCGAAACCACTATGAAAACTTTATATCACACTAAAAGAAACTGACTTGGCCAGACTTTGAACCTGGGCTACTCACTCCACTTTCCTCATAGATAACCATTACGCTCCCCCTAACATCTCTTGTTTAGTTTCCCCAAATAAATAGTACCTTTTCTTTTTCCTGTCAGAATTGATTAAGTCTCTCGTTGATCAGTCTTATTTGGCTTTCAAATGGGACCATAACGAGAAGTCTCAATTATTACCTTCCCTGCCGGAACTTTATCTTATTAGAGCAACAAAGAATTAACGGATAGCTTTAAAGACCAGACACTGACAGCTAGGATTAATGAATTATCTTTTTTAGCCTTGGTGCTTTAAGTAAGGTCATCAATAAGAAGCGTGGTAGCAGATAGTTTTGGATGGACTACAGTGCTTGAGGTAAAAGCAACCCGATCATGCCATATCCCCTGTCATCAATCGATAACATATTAGCTTCGTTAGAGAAATCTCGATCATTTACTTCAGTCGGATGTGAAATCTGGTTCCAAGCAAATAGCATCAAATGCGACAAGCACCAAACAAACTTGATTTACCATGAAAGAATTGGTATCAATTTAACAGTGTGTCTTTTGACCAGGTCAGTATTATAAGAGTGTTTTGGCCATTAATGCCAGTTGAGTCGAAGGCGATGAAAACATTGCTTTCATGGAAGGTATTCTTGCGTCGTGACAATCTTGAAGTAAAGGCACTTATTTAATCAAAAAGGCACAACTACAACTTTTCAGAAGGGTTTTTAGATTCGGATACCAGCTTTAAGGATGTGCGTTGTAGTGCAGTGGATATCGACTCTGAACGACAAATCGGGGAGCCGAGTTCGAGTTCTAGTTGAATCCATGGCATTCACTTACACACAAATACCATTGGGAAAGGTATTAATCCGTCTCTTCCCTCCAGTTATGGGTTAAATAACAGGACAGATGGGGTTCTATAGCCTTGGCTAGTAACCAGTCTACCGCAAAAAGCAATGACAACCTACTGCGGGATAATCTTCTGCCCAGTCAGTCATGTCTCTTTCGAGACATGATCGCCCAAAGCGTGTATCACGTATGGCACTTACTGAAGAACTGATTTTAGATTCGGATACCAGCTTTAAGAGTTGTATAAAAGTTATATCAGGACAAGTCATTAATAATTTCCGTTTTTTGCTTTTTAATTTTATTCATAAAAAAAAAAAAGTACAATTACATTTTATTGAATTATGTAATCAACATTATTTATTAGGCAGCTCTTCGATAGTTTATAGTAAAACTCCGCAGTTTTCGATAAACACTTGAATCTTTTTTTTTAAAATTTAATTATTTCATCCTAAGAAAGGCAGGACCGCCACCAATGCGTAGGGAGTTACAGTTAATAACGGCTAGTAAAGAGAATGGACTGAATCGACGCTGCCTTGCTATTATCTCTCTCACTCTCCATGAGCGTGATAGCTAGGAAAACACACACACACACACACACACACACATATATATATATATATATATATATATAAACTTATTTTTGAATGGAACTTTGTGTGTATGTGTGTCTGTGTGGGAGTGTGTCCGTTACCTATAGACTCCGAAACGGCTGAACCGATTTTCTTGAACATTTACACAGTTGTACTATAAGCGTCTGCGAGTGTTCTTAGCTAGGTTTTGTGTCGAGGTGCCCTCGATAAATATCGAAAATCCATAATCGAAAAAACCGGGTTATAGAAAGATTGGTCCGATTTTAATCAAATTTGATACACGCATAGACAAAGACATAAGAAACGATATTCAGAAGTTTCAAGGTTGCAGTTCTTACAACAGTGCAGAAAATTTGATATCGATACCAGGTAATCAAAATTTGACTTACATCCATTCATTTTTCTTTCAGTCTACGGTTCGCTTTAACTGGAAACAACTATTGCTTTTTATTTTAGTCTTTCGCGCCAACGTCTAAAGGGTCTGAACTCCAGGACCATGGATTAGTTTTAAAGCTTTCATTACACCCGAGCAACGTCGGGCTATACTGCTAGTATAAATATATATATATATATATAATGTAGAATACTTGGTATATAAGTCAGGTAAATTCCGATAGAGACGAACTCAAATGAACTCAATGTTAAATTTATTTATTTAATTTAACAGAGTAAATATAATTTAGAAAAAGAAATAGATATTCTACAATTTCATGGATAATATATATTTCGCAGGCAAACCTTGCTGCTCGTCAGACCCAAATGATACAGCAGTTAATATTAAAAATAATCCCGAAAATAAACCAGAAAATAATTACACACAGACGCTCACGTGCCGATATGGAAAATAGACATAACGGCAACGGTAATCTCCAAAACCAATTCCTCGCTCATTCAAAAAAAAGAAAAAAAAACCCAAACAGATAAAGAAAAAGAAAAATATAGAAAGTCGATAAACGGAAAGAAGAGAAAGAGAAAAGAAAAGAAGGGGAAGGAAAACAAACAGTATAAAGAGAAAGGAAGTTAAAGTTAACATCTTAGATCGACACCAGCGTCCATTGCAATTCATCTGCTTTCTTAGATAAACAATGACATGGAAATTTAACATTAAAATTTAGTTTTAAATATCATGGGATATATATACGGTAAAAAATAAATTGTAAATCATACTTTTTAATACAAATTAAAATATAACCACTAGTAGTATTATATTATAATTATAGTTTAGATAATTAAAGCTTATTAAAGAAAAAAATAAATAAAATATTAAAATATTAAAAATCTTAAAATCTTAAAAATATCTTAAACAATAGTAATAAATAGTAATAATAATAATAATAATATATATATATATATATATAAATTTGAAAACTAATAATAATATTATTATTATTATTAAAAAGAAAAAGGATATTAAATAGTAGTAATAAAATAACATTAATAATATATATATATATATATATATATATATATATATATATATATATAAGATTTTAACGCTAATAATAAAATAATAATGTTAGAAGAAGAAAGAAAAACGATCCTAAATACTAGTAATAAAATAATATTATAAAAATAAGAAATATAAGAAAAAAAATATATATATAAAGTATGAACACTGATGATATTATTATTATTATTATTATGTCATTTTTCATCATATTTCGATTTCTGCTTTGGTCTCACTACCAACCAAGTCTGCGGGGAGACCTAAGGCAGGTAGTGTCATGTTGTTATGGCTCCATTTCATGTTTTTCTATCTTCCCTATCATCCCCAGCATTACATAGATAAAGTTTTCCTTAGTGTGTGGGCTGTACTTAATAAGACAATTTTTTGTATATCTCTTAAGCTGGGGTTTCCAGGGATTCTTTCAATGTGTTGTTTTGTTCCATTTTTTATCATTCCAAGTGACAGTTTTTCAAATTCCTTGATTGCTATGTTACAATCCGCTGGACAAGCCATATCAATTAATAGACAAGTTTTCTCCTTCTGGTTTTTAACAATAATGTCTGGCCTGTTTGCTTCAATTTTTCTGTCTGTGTAGATGGTGTAATCCCATAGAATGGTTACATCTTCTATTTCTGTAACCGGTGCTGGGTGATGTTCATACCAGTGTTTGCCTACAGCTTTTCCATAATGTTTGCACATTGCCCAATGTAAATATTGTCCAACTCTATCGTGGCGATTTTTATATTCATTTGGGGCAAGCACAGAACAGCCTGAGATTAGGTGGTCTATTGTTTCTTGGTGTTTATCACAAAACCTGCATTTTGGATCCATATTATTATGCATAATATTTGCCTGAAAGTTTCTAGTGAAAAGATTTTGGTCTTGTGCTGCAAGAATAAAGCCTTCAGTTTCAGACTTTAATCCAGATGCACGTAACCATCGATGAGTATTAACTTTGTCAACATTGGATTTATTGGCACGTACTGGATATTGGCCATGCAGAGGTTTGTCTTGCCAGCGCTGTTTCATCTGTTCAAGAGCTTTATCTTTGGCTTTCATTTTCATATTTTTTGCCGCAATAGTTGGTTCTTGGCTTCTGTTTTGCTTTTCTACAGAATCTACTAACTGTAAATCTTGTTTGTATTTACTGACTTCTTTTATTATTGAATATTTTTTCTTTCTTTCTTCATGTTGCCTTACTAATTGTATCATCCAATCCTTTGTTCTTTCTATGTATGTTAGTAAGCCAATAGTTGTGGTCTTGTATGACAATTCCAGCTGAATAAGACCTCTTCCACCTTCTTTACGGGGTATGTATAGACGGTCTACATCAGCCTTTGGATGATGCATCTCATGCTTAGAAAGAAGCTTTCTTGTTTTAGCATCCATTCGCCTGATGTCGTTTAGAGTCCAGTTTAAGATGTTAAAGCTATATTGGACAACTGGGATTGCAAGGCTATTAATGGCCATAACTCTGTTCTGTGAATTTAATTCAGTTTTTAATATCATTCGTAGCCTTCTATAGTACTCTTTACGCACTATTTCTTTCATTTTTTTATGGTGAATGTTTTCGCTCTCATTTACACCTAGGTATTTATAAGCTTCTTCTGGTTTCAATTCTTTTATTGTTACAGCAGGGTCTAAGCTAATTGAGGATGTTTCTTGTATTGATCCACGTAAAACTGTAGCTTTAGCACATTTATTCAAATTAAATTTCATTCCAATGTCTTCACTGAAGCATTTTACAGTTTGCAGAAGACCTTCCAGCTCATTATCATTCTTAGCATATAACTTTAAGTCATCCATGTAAAATAGATGGCTTATTTTCTTTTGGCCTATTTTATAACCACATTCTGTCTTATTAAGTTGACTGGTTAGTGCTATTAATGATATGCAGAATAGTAAGGGAGATAAAGAATCACCTTGAAATATACCTCTTTTGATGTTTATTTCATCAGACTTATAGGTTCCATTTATATGATTGAGGTAAAGGGTTGTTTTCCATATAGACATGCACTGTTTGATGAAATTGATGATGACGGGCGATATCTTGTATATATTTAAAGTCTTTAAAATCCAGGAATGTGGCACACTATCAAATGCCTTTCGATAATCTATCCAGGCAGTAATAAGATTTTTCTTTGTACTGTAGCAGTTTTCCAGGATCATTTTGTTAATTAGCAATTGGTCTTTACAACCATAATAGCCACGTTTGCACCCTTTTTGTTCAAGCGGTATCATGTCATTTCTTTCTAAGAATAAATATGTCTGTTTTGTTAAAATAGATGTTAATAGTTTATATGTTGTCGGAAGACATGTAATTGGTCTGTAGTTTTTCGGGTTGTTTGTGTCACCATTCTTGGGTAGAAGAAATGTAATTCCTTTGGTCATCCATGTAGGAATTTTAGTGGGATCGTCAACCATTTCTTGGAGTTCTTTGGCTAGTTTTTTATGTGCTGCATTTAAATAATATAGCCAAAAGTTTGGAATTTTACCTATACCTGGGAATTTTCAATTGTGTCCTTTTTTTAGTGCAAATTTAACATCATCTTCTGTAATTCCAGACCATGTCTGTTCTGGTTTATTTTTCATTCGTTCTATCTCTTGCGCAATCCAATGTACTTCCTTGCTATGGTCTTTAGGGCAAGCCCATATCTTTTCCCAGAACTGTGTGACTTCTTCCATTCTGGGGGGTACTGTCACTTCAATTCTTTTTTTACCTATTTCCCTGTAAAATCTCTTTGTATCAGTCTGAAAAATTTTGTTTTGTCTGTAAAATCTTGCTCTTTTTTATTATTATTATTATTATTATTATTATTATTATTATTATTATTAAAAAAGAAAACAGATCTTCAATAATAGTAATAAAATAATAATAATCAACATCATAATAAAAATAATAATAATAAAAACTAAATATATATATATATAAAATTTTAACACTAATAATATTATTTTTTAAAAAACTATACATACATACATACACATACATACCCACATATACATGTATATACATATATATACATAAATACATACATACACACATATATTCATATACACGCATACATAAAAAATACATCCAAAAACAAATATATACTTATCACATATATATATATATTTTCATTAACATATACCTATAAATGCACACACACACACACACACACACACACACACACACACACACACACACATATATATATATACACATACACATATATACACATACACAATACATGCACACACATACACAAAAATGTGCACATATTCACGTGCATACCAACACACATATACATAAAATATTACAATCTAAAATATTATGAAAACATTACAATAATATAATATAATATAACTATAAACATAATAATTATAGAAATATTTTGAGGTAAAACATTTCCAACGGTAAATTCCAGACTTTTCTCAAAAAGAAACCACCTTCTTAAATTAAGTTAATTTAAATTACAATTTTGATCTCGCTAAATTATTTTATATTTATTCTTATGCCTGCATTTAAACATCAATTCGTTACGTTGATTAAGGAGTTCCTTTGGATTATTTGTTTGATAATAATCAATTTCTCCTCTAGGCAAAAATTACACCTTTCCCTGAAGTTGTAGGGATTGTTAACATATTTTATTATCCTCCATTTGACCAGTGGGGTAATTCCCCTATCCTTTATATCCAAGTAGTATTTAGACAGGGCAGTTTGATGCATCAAGGAGGCGTTGGAAAACGAGTGTCTGTGATTGTAAAGTCTCTGTTTCCATTACCTGCAGATATCCCTATATAAACTCTTTTTCTGCTAGTATCCTCTTCTGGAAAATTAGTGGCTTCATAAACTGAATTTTCAGAATTACACCTGCCATCAACGGGGCTGTTGGGTTTATTGATGCAATTGCAGAAAAGTTTATTTTCTAGAGGTTTGTTATAGAAGGTTTTGAGTAATTTATTATTATGAGAATTAATTATATTTTGCATGTTATTGGGAGTTGAATAACTATATTTTAAGAGTTTTTTTCTGTTGAATAATTTACTTAGTGAGTGGTTTTGATGGAAGTGTTTGCTAAATAAATTTAAAAAATATTTACTTATGTTTACATTGGACAACTGGCAGAAATGAGGGTTGAACAATTATTATTTTTCTTTTTCTAATTTTGCTTTTGTTTCTCTTTTTAGTTTTAGCTTCCAATTTTTTTTCGTATAATCTTCGTAAGGGTTTCATTGTATATTGTTTTATTCATTGTATATTGTTTTATTCTCATCGAATATTTCCTTATTAGATGATAATTTATTAATTGTAATACTATGTTAGATATTTGTTTAATGATACATTTAGGGTGATTTGAATTAACATTAATATAGATAAGGGGTTGATTACTTTTTGGCATGGTTTAAATGTATTATTGAACAGGTTTAAGCTAATGTCTAAAAATTAACAATTTTGAGAATGGATGAAATTTCGATTTTAAAGCTTAAAATTTTAAATGGTCTAATAATTTTTTTCAAAACTCTAAATGTAAGAGGGCCATTACTGTTAGTGATATACATAAGGCCATCATCTCAGTAGATGCCTACTTGATTAGGATCAACAATTCTACCGAGAGTATATAATATATATATCCCTATCAGATCCGCGATTTGAGCTGAATCATAAGCTCCCGTTGGGATATCAAAACTATTGTTAATACTTTTAGTTCAGGTAGAATCATTGTATACTAGTAGAGAATCTCTAGAAGTTAAAATTATATCCATTTCATTATTGGAAATATTAGTAAAGTTTTAGCATAGTTTAAACTATTAACTAATAAATCATACGAAATAGAGGAGTAAAGATCTAAAATATCAAATTGTAAAAAAGGAAGCTTTTTTCTTATCTGGAAGATTTTGGAACCATGTAATGGTAGCAGACGAGTCTTTCCATAAATTTGTATGGGGACTTTGCTGTATGGATAGTATAATCTTTTTAAGTATATTGCTAGAAATTAAACCTAATTCAATTTTGGAGGGATTGATTTGTCTAGATTGAAGGTTATTTTCAAAGTTAGGTTTGTGGTCTTTAAAGAGTAAATATGCGATTTTAGTTTGTGTCTTTCCCATTTTATCTGCAACATCAAGTTTATTGGCCAATGCAACAGTATTTTATAAATTGTGGACATCATGTAATTATTATTATCTTTTTTATATATAATGAAGATTTATATATATATATATATATATATATATATATATATATATATATATGTAATTGTAGTGAATAAATATAGAATAAACGAATATATCTTACATTGTGCACAGCAATGGAAACGTACACAGTGGATTAAAGGAAAAAAGTTGTTCTCCTCTATAAAAATGCAACGGTCTTTATTATTATACAGAGTTGGGTATATATATATATATATATATATATATATATATATATATATATATATATATATTCAGTCTTTAAAGCCCTCACCGTGTAAACAGCAGGAGCATATATTTGGCCTCCAACTCATTTTCATTTAAGAATTTTTTTCACTCTACATCTTGTCGCTTTTCTTAAAACGGTAATTATTTCTTTATTAACCTCGTTTTAGCTGTGTCGAGCGGGGTTCGAAACCGGTTAGCTAGCCCGTTTTTCAATTTTATTTTTTAAACATTATCATCATGAGTGATAATAACAAATATTTTTGTCTATTCATATCGGTAATGAAGTTTTGTACCACCAATCATATTTTCATTTCTCTCTCTCTCTCTCTCTCTCTCTCTCTCTCTCTCTATATATATATATATATATATATATATATATATAGTCATCCGCAGACAGATCTGTTTCGCTGTATCACAGCTCATCAGTACGGTTAGACACCCGATTGCTTTTAGCCAGGATTGAAACCTGACTGAGTTGACATCAGTCGGTGATTCTACCTCTGAACTATGTTTTCTCACTCTCCATGAGCGTGATAGATGGGAAAACACACACACACACACACACACACATACATATATATATATATATATATATATATATATATATATATATATATATTTCTCTTCTGTCTCACTCAGGAGTTTGGAATTATTTTCATTTTCTCTCTCAATGTAAGATGCTCAATAATAGGTACATGATTTTGCCGTCATTCTAGACACAAAAAGTTTTCCGTCATTTTTTACAACACGAGCCTACTCGTAAAGTCATAAAAATCTTAAAATGGATTATAAAAGATAAATCTCTATCAACAAGACTCATGGCTGAGACAGTTGCATATTTCTTCAGTATTCAGTGACCGAATTCATGTCGGATCGTAAATGTTGTTACACAAGGTAGACAGCCAAGACCTCCCCACTGGTGCAACAATATTCTTACTCCCGGTTTCCTAATTTGGTCTAGTGCTAGAATGGACCGTTAAAAAAAAAGATCAGGGCTACACCGTGAGCCGAGAGCCGTTTTGCACAGACCATATTGAACAATGTTCCATTTTAGGTAAAACCCATGATTTCCAGAGCAGATCTTCCTTATTTGGTACGTCACACATTCTTTCTAGTTTCATTTTAGGAATATTTGGTCTCACTGAAGATTAAAAATAAACAAAAACCAAAAAAGACCTAAGATCACTCACATTTTGCATAAATAAAGCTCTTTGAACTTGAACTGTACTTGTGAGTACAATTTGTTTGTACTTCTTCAAGGCCTGGGCTACCAGGAATCCCTTCAATGAGTCTATCGGAAGCTTTTCTAATCAATCTTCGGGCTTCAATTACAATTGGAATTATTGTTGTCCTCAGGTGGCTCAATTTTGAGATTTCCATTTCAAGATCCTTATATTTTGATATATTTTAGATCTTCAAAGATACATTACAATCTGCTGGGACTGACATGTCAATAAGAAAGCACATTTGGTTCTTGTGGTCTTTGATCACGATGTCTAGACGATAAGCTTTGATTGTTCTGTCTGTGGATATTGTAAATTCTTATATTATATGTACTCTTCCACATTATTGAGATGTCCACTTCATGGTACTTGATAGATTTTGAAGATCTTCAAAGATACATAACAATCTGCTGGAACTGCCATGTCAATAAGAAAGCACATTCTGTTTTTGTGGTCTTTGATCACGATGTCTGGGCGATTAGCTTTGATTGTTCTGTCTATGAGTAATGTAAAGTCCCATAAAATTGTTACAGGTCCTATCTCTGTGACCGGCACTAGATGATGTTCAAACCAGTTTACTGTAGTTTCCTTCCCGTAAAATGTCCATATTTTTCAGTGCCGATATTGACCCGCTTTGTCATACCGAGTTTTATATTCAGTGGTTGTTAATACGGTGCAACCTGGTACAAGATGGTTAATTGTTTCTAGATATTTATCACAGAATCTGCATTTCGGTTTAACTGATTAATTCATGAAATCGGAGCACCAGAAATAATAATCGTCAGAGTACAAACGGACCACAGTGCCAGATATGGCAACTGTATATAATGCACGGACGAATGGTAGATTTGTAAATATGTAAGATGGATTCTGATGGGAAAATTTTTTTGGCTGGACACAGTGATGCAACTTTCCTTGCAGTAGTTTCAGTTATTCATTCGATATAGTCGAATCACTTCAAGTCAGGGGAAACGCAAGATCAAAAATGTACTGTGTGTTGCTCTCCTGGAGTTTAGCTTCTTTTAAAGAGAACTAATGCGAAGCCGAGTTCGAATTACAGTTCAATTCATTGCATTCACTTACGCGCAAATACCATTGGGAAAGGTATTAATCCGTCTCTTCCTTCCAGTCATGGGTTAAATAACAGGACAGATTGAGTTCTATAGCCTTGGCTGGCAACCAGTCTACCGCAGAAAGCAATGGCAACATACTGCGGGATAATATTTTGCCCAGTCAGTCATGTTTCTTTCGAGACATGATCGCCCAAGCGTGTTTCACGTATGGCACTTAACTGAAGTGCGAAATGATACATTTCTAATTTTTCTACTAGTCCATCTGTCCTTCATATGGCTTCAAAACCAGTTTATTAGTTTTAAAATTCCGAGCTCTTCCAAAGGTTGATTCGTTTTTTACGGCTTCAAAGTTTCGACGATCGTACAGGAACCAGTATTTCAGCGTGATTTAAGCACTTCCAGATCATTCTTCCCTCCACAACACAGAATTTCGTTAATCATATTTGACAGGTGCTGGCACCAAATTTATTATTAGCATAGACAAATGTCTTGGACGTATAATGAGAAAGAACATCTTGGAAAATTTCACCCTCATCGTACTTATTGAGAGCAAAGAGAGATAGGGGCAGACAGCAAGCCATGTACTTGGCGAGCTTGTCAGATCGTAGCCGGGAGCTTTTGTAAAGGAAGAAAAAACTTCTATGGGTTACAAGGAAAGGAAGTTGTGGAGAGACATGATCAAGTCATAAATGTTAATGAATAAAGGTTAAATTCATTTTAAACTTTTTTTTTCTGTCATTGAGCAAAAGATAGCATTACTGACTTTTGCCTTCCAATTTATTTACTCTTAAGAACGATACGTACGACATAAACTATCGCTAGTTTCAATGGCCGAAAGTAACGCAATTTGGAAACACAATTGCAGAGTTTATCAGGAATAAATCTGTGCGCAACAGACGCGTTGTTTACTTCTTTTATTTGTCACATTTCTATTTTAAACGAATCTTTGGAAAAATCTTTCGCTTTGTCACGTCTGTTACAAATTGCATCTTCAGCTAGCTTTCGAATATACAAACAAGTTTGATTAACGTTAAGTCATGTCAGAATCTAACAAGCGCGTGTTTCAGTTGGACATAACAGAAAAATAATGATGCCTTATGGCCAACGTGAAGGAAATGTAATGATTATGATGATAATAACAAAGACAAACGATGAAAAAGATGGTGCTGGACATTCAGTTACATTAGAAAGCGTCAGATGCCTTCTCATCGTCGTTTCTGATAAGTGGGGGGCTAAAGTCGTTTCTGATAAGGGGGAGGCTAAAGTCGTTTCTGATAAGTGGGGGGCTAAAGTAGTTTCTGATAAGTGGAGGGCTAAAGTCGTTTCTGATAAGTGGAGGGCTAAAGTCGTTTCTGATAAGTGGGGGGCTAAAGTAGTTTCTGATAAGTGGGGGGCTAAAGTAGTTTCTGATAAGTGGAGGGCTAAAGTCGTTTCTGATAAGTGGAGGGCTAAAGTCGTTTCTGATAAGTGGAGGGCTAAAGTCGTTTCTGATAAGGGGGGGCTAAAGTCGTTTCTGATAAGTGGGGGGGGGGCTGAAGTAAAAAGAAAAGGGAGCATTGATTATTTGAACAGACTATCGAAGGAAGAGTCTGTCCAAATAAGTAAGCATTTGCGATAAGTGTTACAGATATCAATGCAGAATACGCTGTAGGAGAAACGAGTTCAAATTCTTCGTTACTATTTTGCGTTCACGTTCGTAGAAATGGCCTTGGGGAAGGTTGATATTCTAAGCGCAGCTTATAAGTGTGGTACAAGGCAGAAAGAATGTGACATCCAGCGAGGATCGAACTCATTAACAAATTGTAATGATTCTAGCGAAACAAGCTTGTTAACCATGACATCACGTCGAGGTGTCCATATTTTCTAATCCTAGCTTAAGTGTAGCACAAAACCGAATGTATGGGTCACTCAGTGAGGGTTAAATTCATTAATCAGTCGCAATTGTTCTAACAAAACAAGTTTGTTAACCATTACATCACGTTGAGGTGTCCAGATTGAGTTTCTAATCCTAGCTTAAGTGTAGCACAAAACCGAATGTATGGGTCACTCAGTGAGGGTTAAATTCACTAATCAGTCGCAATTGTTCTAGCAAAACAAGTTTGTTAACCATTACATCACGTTGAGGTGTCCAGATTGAGTTTCTAATCCTAGCTTAAGTGTAGCACAAAACCGAATGTATGGGTCACTCAGTGAGGGTTAAATTCATTAATCAGTCGCAATTGTTCTAACAAAACAAGTTTGTTAACCATTACATCACGTTGAGGTGTCCAGATTGAGTTTCTAATCCTAGCTTAAGTGTAGCACAAAACCGAATGTATGGGTCACTCAGTGAGGGTTAAATTCATTAATCAGTCGCAATTGTTCTAACAAAACAAGTTTGTTAACCATTACATCACGTTGCGGTGTCCAGATTGAGTTTCTAATCCTAGCTTAAGTGTAGCACAAAACCGAATGTATGATGCCTTATGACTGCCTGAATTTAACCCTCAGTGAGGGTTAAATTCACTAATCAGCCGCAATTGTTCTAGCAAGACAAGCTTGTTAACCATTACACCACGTCAAGGTGTCTCATGGCTTTGAGGAATGCATGGATTGGTGTCTTCTCCTCTCAGTTATGGGTTCAAAGACAGGGTAGAGTAGATTTCTCTGCCGGTTTAAGACAAGAAAAACGTTGACTTCCCAAACGGATGAAAAGGCAGCTCTATCAGACTTCCGAGACTGGCGCATTTATACAAGCTGCGTTTTCCTAAGTTCCCATCTGAAAAATCGTTAATGTTCAATACAACTTAAAGCGAGAAGTGCATTCGATTTGATAATGGTCAATTCAGCAAAACCAAGCATGATAATGATAAAAGTTAATATTAGCTGTTTCTCTATAAGAAAATATTCTTTATTCATTGATCGAGGGTTTAGACGAGTTGGTGGTTGAATGTGGCGACACAACAATTCTACTTATAACGTTTACTTTTCTATTTCATTAAACAAAGTCCCATCATTCCTATTTCTGTTATAACTATTAAACTATCACCTACAAAAAATCAAGATCAGATTTTGATAGCTGACCTAGATCTTCCAGCTTAAGGGGTGGGGCTGACTTGTAACATTCCCTACGTCCAAATCCAAGTGATTTCATAATCACTAAGCAGAACTCGAGTTTCCTCCAGTCATGATCAACAATTGTACTTTCAGTGAGGATCTTTGATTTAAACATCTGTTTGGGACTCATTTCCGACCTCAAGTACAACTCGTCTAACAGAAATATTCCGAGTCTTCTACTGCCCCAAAATAACTGCATCTTTCTTGGTCTGTTAAAGATTTCTTTCTGCAGGGACTAACAAGAAATTTATATGAAGTCAACCCCCAAAACGCAACATGCTATTCGGGGATAACATTGCTAAAACACAGAGAAAACCATCCAAAACCTGCAGCATATGATTTTATTCTAGAAGCAAAGAAGGTCACCATAAAATAAACGGAAATGGCCGAATAAACGGAAATGGCCGAATAAATGGAAATGGCCGAATAAACGGAAATGGCCGAATAAATGGAAATGGCCGAATAAATGGAAATGGCCGAATAAACGGAAATGGCCGAATAAACGGAAATGGCCGAATAAATGGAAATGGCCGAATAAACGGAAATGGCCGAATAAACCGAAATGGCCGAATAAACCGAAATGGCCGAATAAACCGCATCGCTAAAACACAAGCATTCATTACGCGAAAAAAGAAAAAAGAAAAAAAAAAACTACCTCAACATTCAGACTAATAATTCCAAATAAAAGTGAACTATATACAATAATTACGTAAAGTTCCGCAGATTTACGAAATAGAATTAATAACCGACATATTTAATTTATTTGTTTGATTATTATTTTTAACAGATATTTGTATTTGAATAGATACTCGGTTTTTAATTAAACATTATATATACATATATATATATATATATGCTGTTTAATTAAAAAACAGAGGATCTGATCATATACACGTATTTATTAAAAGAGATCCGAAGTCGAATTGGCATGGCAAAGGACGCATTCCAGAAGCTGTGTAAAGTACTAACACACAGGAAAATTTCACTAGAAACAATAGGAAAGAATGCTGGTTTACTATGTGATGTCAGTTCTTCAATACGGTAGTGAATGCTGGACAATATAATCGAAAATGAGGACAAAACTTGAAGCAGCGGAAATGTGGTTCTACAAAAGGATGCTGTGGATATCGTGGACTGAGCATGCAAACAACGATGAGGTGTTGGAAAGAATGGCAACAAAAAGGAAATTATTACTGAGCATCAGGAAGACACAACTGAAGTTCCTGGGACATGCAATAAGGAAGGAGAGCTTGAAGAACCTGATAGTGACTGGCCAGATAGAAGGAAAAAGAAACAGGGGAAGGCAGCGGATAACATATTTGCAGGGTCTGATCAGGTGGATGACGGAACGGGGTTTGCGAGGTGTAATAGGAGCAAACATACTAAGAGCCACAAGGGATAGAGAGACGTGGGGAACCATGATCGCCTACGTCCTGAAGAGACAGAGCAAAAAGAAGAAGAAGAAGAAGAAGAAGAAGAAGAAGAATGTTCAAGCAAATAAATTAAATAGAAATAGAAAAAAAGAGACTAGAAAGAATTAAGTCAGAATTTAATTCGGTTGGTTGCTTGGTTGGATGATTTTGTTTAGCGGCATAAAGTAAACTAAATAAAATAAGTAAAATAATACGAGGAAAATTAAGTCAGAATTATATTAGGTTGGTTGGTTGTTTTTGTTTAGCGGCATATCAACACCTTTATGGGTTATTGATTGCAAAAATCTAAATATTTTGTACATAATTTTATACTTTCAAGGTAAAAGATATATTTTTTAAATATATAGTTTGTAGATGATAAAAAAATTTTGCTGGTCATTTTCGTACAAAAATGTATTGTTTATTTTTGTTTAGGTGTTCATTATTTGCTCATAGGTGGGACCCTAACAGGTGCTACCCTTCTGGATCAGGGTGGACCTAGGAATAACAACAATTAAGAAGTGGTTCTATGCTCCTCAACACCTCCAGCTATTCTAGGATTAAAAGAGTAAAAAATAAGTAAATACTAGAACTAATTAAGTTTGGAGTAAACCAATAGAGAAACAAGACAACAACTACTGACTTGGTTCTGAATTAGAAAACAAACATAATTTTGAATTCATACAATTAAGTATAAAATAATTATCTCCTTCAGTAACCGATCCCATGCTAGGTAAAGCCATACCCTTAACTTAGGAACATATAAAAGTAAGCACAAACTAAATAAACAACGAAGTTTTTTTTTTTTTTTTTTATAAGCGTTTCACCCCGAGCAAGGCATGTCACTGCCACTACTGTGCAGGGGGCTACGTAGAGTGGAGAAAGGCTGATTAAATATAGGAAATAACAGAGGGTGGGTGATAGGCGGGTGAGGATACCGAGAATGAGGGTTGGGTAGATGAGAGTGTTGTGAGAATAGTTGGGAGTTAGTGTGATAGGAGGTGTCTATTGACCCTACATTTAAACACCTGGAGATTGTAACTGTCGGGAAAGCAGACTTGTGGAAGGGAGTTCCACAGGCGGGAAGCGCGAGAAAAGAAGCTGTTGGAGTAGAATTTACGGTTACATCTTATTTGTTTAACTGTAAAAGGGTGGGACCTAGTTGCTAATCTAGTATCTCGTGTAAATTCGTACTTAGGCGGCACCAGTGATCTAAGCTCATCGGAGCAGAAGCCATGAAAGTACTTGTAGAAGAGGCACAGGGAAGCTACATCACGCCGGTGTGAGAGCGGCTGCAGCCGGTCTGTCAAGTCAGTATCAACCACGTTACAGATCCTCCTTTGTATTTTGTCAAGAAGCCCAAGGAGAGCAGCAGGGGCACCCGACCAGATATGGCAGCAATATTCAATACACGGGCGGATGGTAGATTTGTATATGTGCAGAATAGTTTACTTCGCAAAGGTACGTTCGACGCCAAAATGGGAAGTTTTGACGAAGCTGACACTTCTAACTAATAGGTATGTACTTACTGCATTCACTCAGCAAAACAATAAATAAAAATAATATAAGCTTCTTCAGAGACGACGTTCTCATAATCCTAAAAAAAATAACCGTAACAGACAAAATAAAAACAAAAACAAACAAACACCAAAAAAGTAGATGTGGTGCAGTAGATATCGACTCGGAACGACAATTTGGGGTGCCGAGTTCGAATTCCAGCTGAATTCCTTGCATTTACCTTACCACACATACCCTTGAGAAAAGTATTAATCCATCTCTTCCCTCAGGTTATTGATTAAATAATAGGACAGATTGGGTTCTATAGCCTTGGCTGGCAACCAGTCTATCACAGAAAGCAATGGCAACGTACTGCGGGATAATCTTCTGCCCAGTCAGTCATGTCTCTTTCGAGACATGATCGCTCAAAGCGTGCATCACGTATGCCACTTAACTGAATGGCAAAAATCTTAAAAATTATAGAATTTGATACAGACATCAAAATGAACCTGAAAGAAGTGGATTTCTTAGACATCAGATTCAATTCCAGAAAAGGATAAGAGACCTATGGAAAGTTCAACGTCAAACAGTTTTAAATACTTGTATCTTACAATCACTCACCAGGACTAATCAAGCAGATCTCGCAGTCAGTTAATCGTGGATGATCTAACAACTCTTCTTATGAAACTGTCTTTAACCATGAAAAAAGATTATGAAACCATTCTGAAGAGTAATAGATTTTCGGTAGCCCTCGTGTGCACACTGTTATTTTTCAACACAACAGGAAGGTGCCAACCCATCAAAGATATATTATTGGTTTTTATATTAAAACACACAGATTTGTCTTTCATTCTGATCTGAAAACTCCTATTTAAATCCCTTACGAAGACGAAACGAGTTGTCGGAAAAAAAGCTTATATCATTCTGTTTCATTTTTGTTCTGCCAGGCCACGTACACAGAATTGATTCAGCCTTTTCCTTTTCCCCCTCATATTCCATTTGTAAGGAGTAAGTTCAATTGACCTCTTCTTCCCCAGAACTGTTGCATTGAGGAACAAGCTCCTTAGAGGATGCTTCCTCGATCATTACAAACGTAACTTGTTAATATTTATCTATCCTATGTACCTTCATATTATTCACCTCTCATATCCTTACGATAACCACATTCAATAATCTTTTACTTTGAGTGGCTCTTAGGCCTTGTATTGGGTGATTAATTGTTAAAAGGATCAAAGCATTTATTTGAATTCTCCACACGTAGATATTTTCTTTGTATAGTAATCTCAAGAACTTTTACAATTTACAAAAGAAAAGCAAACAAATTTTTCATTCTAATATTAGAACTCTGCCCACCCCTAAAGAAGTCAAGAGAAGTAATTTCCACCCAGAATTATTTTTGAGAACTGAACGCTTTTTCAGGTACATGACTAATTATTTTAATATTCAATAAGAATTTTCATGAATAATGAACGAAGAATGACTGTACCGATCGATAAAAATTGGAAATACGCTAAGACTGTACTAATTGATAAAATTCATCCGTTAGTTCATTGAAATTTGATCCATTTATGTTGTAATCTGATCGTTAAAAGCAACAACACAGCTGGATGGAAAAAATATCGAATTAAACTGAAGAATATGAAAATGTTCATATTTCTTTTTTCTTTCTTTCTTTCTTTCTTTCTTTTTCTTTTTTCTTTCTTTTTCTTTTTTCTATCTTTCTTTTTCTTTTTTCTTTCTCTTTTTTTTTTCTATCTTTCTTTGCTGGAATTTTTGGGGTGGAGATTGTATTTTGAATTTTTTTTTAAAATTCTATTTGCAAATAAAATTATCAAATTAAACTGATGAACATGAAAATATGTTTATTAAATTTCTTTCTTTTTTCTTTCTTTCTTTGCTGGAATTTTTTGAGAACGAGATTGTATTTTTGACATTTTTTTCCCTTAATTTATTTGCAAATTTTTCCGATGTTTAGGAAAAATTTGTATTTCGGCACAAAACCACATTCATTCAAAATTATTTCCACTTACTCTGTCATAAAGAGCGCATGATATTTAAACATCACACACACACACACACACACACACACACACACACACACACACACACACACACACACACACACACATACACATACACACATACATATGTTGGCTTGCGTAACATAAACAACATGAAAAATGTAACCTGTCTCTGCCTCTAAGGAATAGTTCATTTTGCAAGTATTTCTGTAAGCTTAGACTATAACATCAAAAGGAGAATAACATTTACAGGTGCCAAAACGTTTTGCTTTTTACTAAGCTGACCTTGATGCAGTGGATATCGGCTCGGAACGAGAAATCGAGGAGTCGATTTCGAATTCCAGTTAAATACGTTGCATTCACTTACGCGCAAATACCCTTGCGAAATGTATTAGTCCGTCTCTTCCCTCCAGTTATGGGTTAAATAACAGTACAGATTGGGTCTTATAGCCTTGGCTGGCAACCAATCTACCGCACAAAAGCAATGACAACCAACTGCGGGGTAATTTTCTGCCCAGTCAGTCATATCTCTAAAGAGACATGAACGCCCAAGCGTGTATCACGTATGGCACTTAACTGACTGACCTTAATGCTACTCAGAACCCAATAGAGGACAGGGACGGGTTTATATTAAAGTTCAAAGTAAAGTTATTAAAATGCTTATATTAATGCAAGATGAAATGGTAAAAAGTGTAGATTATGAAAATTGTGCAAATTAATTGAAACAGCTGCTTTAGTCTTTTTTCATCATGCGATCAGTTTTAGAACCATTGTAGTGGCAGGGTGTAATCGATTTCTATTTATTTATTTATTTTTCAGATTAGATCATTTGTAGTGGTGTGCAGCAATATGAA
Source organism: Ascarosepion bandense (assembly GCA_037127315.1). Classification (NCBI taxonomy): domain Eukaryota; kingdom Metazoa; phylum Mollusca; class Cephalopoda; order Sepiida; family Sepiidae; genus Ascarosepion; species Ascarosepion bandense. The sequence goes on from JBBBDQ010000882.1 coordinate 1,635,442, forward strand.
TCTATTTTCGGAGTGTATACTGAAATTTGCTTGGCCTTGAAAAATATTGCGTCATCCGTGATTGCATTTGATTTTTATCAGGCCCAGACACTATTGTCTAGACAGTCGATCAGTTATCTTACGGCTATTAGCTGCGATAGACGTTACTCCAATTGTAACCCTGCACGAACACACTGGCAAGCCTTACAGAGAGATCGCGAGTATTATTGGTGTCAAGCTTTCAACTGTCAGTAGTATGATCAAGGTGAAGACACGAACTGGATCCATCAGTCCAAAACGTAAAGGAAAATGCGGTTGGAAGAGGAGACCAAGAGACGACGTATACGTGATCAGGGAAAGTGTGAAAGATCCTAGGAAGACATTATCCGTTTTGTTTCAGTTAATTTACACAAGCGTGTAAATAACGATTGATCCTTGACTTGAAAAGGTTAAGCCTATCGTGTTCCGGAAAGCATCAACTTGGTAATCGATTCCAAAAAGTAGCAGTTCTTGGAAATAAACTGTCCGAGTGAAAATTTTCACCTTACAACGAAATGATTGCGATTCAACTCTGTGGATGCAGTCTGTAAAGATCTGAAATGAGGGCAATAAAAAATAGAGCCCATCTGAACATTTGCCGTAGAAACAGCGATAGGCTTATAACGTTATGTCTGTTGGAAAGAGGCCATAGCGTGGAAAATAAATTTTCTTTTTACAAGAACCCTAAAACAGTTTTTTGAATCTGTAGTGAGCAAAACAAATTCAACATTCAAATCTGACTCATTGATTTTGTTAGTAAAAAAACAAATAAAAAAATAATAAAAACGAATTTTCTGTAAAGTACAAACTTCACACACAAAACTCGCGAACTTTCACGCCTCGGTGTGAAATGTTTTTCTAGGAAACATCTAAAAAAAAAAAAAAAGGAACAAAAATTCAAATAATCTTTAATTATAAAAAAATAAAAAATAAATATAAAATTTTACGGCCCCTTTTCGCAAGCCGACGTGAATTTTGTTTATCGTACAATGGGAAACCCAGAATTAAATCCGGGTGTGAATTCCCAAATGACTTGTTCGGAGCCCCGAAAACGAAATAAAAGGACGACACAAGAAAATAGCCGACAGTAGATAAAATACGAGCATAATTAACACGTCAAACGTCAAGCGATCGTATCATGGTTGGCTCTTCTTTCTCTCTCATCTTCTTCTTCACTGTTCACTGAGCCACTTAATTACTGACTGGTAACCGAAGGACCGAGCGGAGACTTCAAAAACACTCCTAACAAAGAAACGCTCACACATACATATGCACAAACTCTTTTCGGAAATTACTACTATGAACATTTTCAACGACCAATATATATATATATATATATATATATATATATATATATACATATATATTATATTATTTGTACCAACCAAAACACATTACTTTTATTTGTAAAAAACCTTAATTGATATATATATATATATATATATATATATATATACATATATATTATATTATTTGTACCAACCAAAACACATTACTTTTATTTGTAAAAAACCTTAATTGATATATATATATATATATATATATATATATATATATATATATATCAATTAAGGTTTTTTACAAATAAAAGTAATGTGTTTTGGTTGGTACAAATAAAAATAATGTATTTTGGTTGGTACAAAGGTCGTATATAAATGTTGTTTCTATATACAGTTTGATTTTCTTGTTTTATACCCCTCTTATAGTGGGCTATCTACTAACAAGGCCAAATCAAGCTAATCTGTTTCAACACACACACATACACTTCACTATGATGGATAACCCACTATAAATCCTATCAAGGCTGGAAAGTGAGAATTGAACAGCTCTCGTTCAGAGATGCCAGCAGTACTCTATGTTTTGTTTGATCTGACTCTTGTAAAGATAAGGACGGGAGTCTAGAATGGTAAAATAAGCCGACCAAATTTTCCACCATTTATAAGTTTCACTTGAGGATTGGAGGGAAGTTGAGATACAATAGACGCTAAGAGCCTGGGGCCTGGTTGAGAAAGGACAATTAATTTAGCAGAAGGTCACAATATGATGGGAATCTGTGAAAATCGAATTCCGTACTTTTAAGATTTGATTTGGTAAATGAACCTGCTAAACCCTCGTGATATTGTATGCACCCAGATATTAGATAATCTTAGCTTGATACAATTCTTTTTTAATCATTTTACCCTAGTACATGAAAGGGAATTCCACAGGGGGGAAGTGAGTGAAAAGAAGCTGTTAGAGTATAAATTGCGGTTACAGTTTATCGGTTTCACAGTAAAAGGGTGGGACCTAGTTGATAATCTAATAGCTCGTGTAAATTCATGTCTAGGGAACACCAGTGATCTAAGTTCATCGGATCAGTAGCCGTGAAAGTATTTATAGAAGAGGCACAGGGAAGCCACATCACGCCGGTGAGAGAGTGACTGCAGCCAGGCCGCCAAGTCTGTATCAATCACATTACAGATTCTCCGTTGGATTTTGTCAAGATCCCCGAGGAGAATAGCAGGGGCACCCGACCAGATGTGGCATCAGTATTCAATACACGGGCGGATGGTAGATTTATATATGTGCAGGATGGATTCAGACGGGAAACACTTCCTGGCCCTGCACTGAGAACCTACTTTCATAGCAGTGGATTTAGCAATGGATTCGATATAGTCATTCCACTTGAGGTCCGCCGAGAGTGTGAAGCCAAAGAGGCGTAGTGTTTTGTTCTCAGGGAGGGAGACTAGCCTGTTCCATGCTAATGGGAGATAGGTGCGATTATCTATTATGGTTATTTGATAGCAGCTTCGTTTTGGAAGCATTAAAATTTACGAGCCATTTCTTACCCCAGTCCACCACGGATTAGAGGTCCTTCTCAAGCTCGGCAGCGAGGTTCGCTTTGTCACCCTCACCAGATGTTTGATCGAGGCGAGAGTAAACTGTGGTGTCGTCGGCAAACATACCTACTTGGGATCTTATAGCATCGGGGAGATCGTTAATGTAGATCAGAAAAAGCGTAAGACCTAGAATAGCGCCTTGAAGGATACCCGCGTTCGTATGGTAGTTTTGAGAGGCATGTCCGTTTAATACTACCTTCAATGCGCGATTAGAGAGGAATGACTGGATTAGGTCAAACAAATGTCCAGTTATACCATAGCTCCGCAATTTGCATAGAAGGCCAGCATGCCAGACTCTGTCAAACGCTTTAGAAATATCCACGGCAACGGTTCGAGCTTCGCCATTCTTGTAGAGAGCTTGGTATATATACTCAGTGATGGTCGTTAGCATATCAGCATTAGACCTGGTGGAGCGGAAACCATACTGTTTGTCCGAGAAGTGCCTGTGGGCTGTGAGATGCTGAACCACCTCGGCGTTGATAATGGCTTCGAACACTTTGCCAAAGATCGGAAGGAGGCTGATAGGGCGGTAAGTAGCGGTGTCCGAGGGTTCTCAAGTATTCTTAAATATAGTAACTACAGAGAAAGACGTCCAACAGGCAGGAAAGCAGGAAGCAGACTGGCAGTAGTTGTAGAGCTTAGAGAAGACAGAGGAGATTATGTTAGAGACCAGCGAGGGGGTAATGTGGACGTCATTCAGTTAAGCCTAAGTTATAGGTAAGAAGTCAGGTGTAGATACTCCAGACGAATTCAGTCTTGAATTGGTGGAGAATCTGCGAGCAAAGCATTCAGCCTTGTCTGCTGAGAAGGTGAGGACCTCAAATTCATTGATTAGCGGGAGGTATTGAGGACTTACTCTTGTTAAGCACGCTTTTACAGAATCACCAGTAGTCTTTGGCGCCGAACTTACAGGATGCTATGCTTTGGTTCATTCTGGCAGCAAACAAAGACAAATATGCCATAACCTAAAGGATGTGCATTGTGGTGCATTGGATATCGGTTCGGAACGAGAAGTCGGAGAGCCGAGTTCGTATTTCCGTTGAATTCATCGCATTCACTTACATGAACATGTCTTTGGGTGGACAGGTTGGGTCCTATAGCCTTGATTGGCAAACAGTCTATCGCAGAAAGTAATGGTAACCTACTGTGGGAAAATCTTTCTGCCCGATTAGTCATGTTTTTTTTCAAGACATGATCGCCCAAGCGTGTATCACGTATGCCACTTAACTGACATGGGATAACAAGTGAGTATTAAATTCACTATAGAGTATTTCTGGTTTTCTACCTGACTTATTAAGCCATTATGCCTTCCTACGCGACAAAAGCTTTTTTCTATTTGCCTGGCCAAGAGAGAGAGAGAGAGAGAGAGAGAGAGAGAGAGAGAGAGAGAGGTGAACTTTGTGCCTCTCAGATACTTACTAATGATGCATTTGATCGTTTCAGCTTTCGTCCCACTGGAAAATGAAGCGATGTTTGGCAAATATCTCCCTCCACGTTTCATTCATTGGAAAAACGATACTTTCGACAGGCGTCACCTCTGGGTTTAATTATCTAAGAATTTGATCAACTAAAAATAAAACGAACTAAAAATAAACAGAATCATATAATTGGTAAGTAGTTTTACACTGGAGAACTTTGAATGCTGATTGTATGAATAGAAACGAACTTTTCACATGATTTCAGACACTGTTCTCTTGGTAATTTTATTTTTTCCTTTTGTTTCTGTTGAAGGACGGTCTGAAATATCAATATAATAATAGAAATAAACAAATACTGTCAAAAAAATACATTTTTAAACTTAAAACTTTTTAGTAGTTTTTCCAATATATATATATATATATATATATATATATATATATATTAATGATATCACTCCGAGCAAGGCGGTAACGCCACTGATGTGCAGGGGGCTACGTAAGAGTGAAAAGATTGGAAAAGAGAAAGCCGGAAACCACCTCCTAAATAGGGAACAAGGGATGAGCCTCTTCACCTGTTCAATAGACGTGGGTGGAGTGTGAACCGGGCGATAGTTTAGTCTATCTACTCCAATTGAAAAAAAAAGAAAAAAAGAAAAGAGTGAAAAGATTGGAAAAGAGAAAGCCGGAAACCACATCCTAAACAGGGAACAAGGGATAAGCCTCTTCACCTGTTCAATAGACGTGGGTGGAGTGTGAACCGGGCGATAGTTTAGTCTATCTACTCCAATTGAAAAAAAAAGAAAAAAGAAAAGAGTGAAAAGATTGGAAAAGAGAAAGCCGGAAACCACATCCTAAACAGGGAACAAGGGATGAGCCTCTTCACTTGTTCAATAGACGTGGGTGGAATGTGAACCGGGCGATAGTTTAGTCTATCTATAAGAAAAAATAAAATTACCAAGAGAGTTGGAGTAGATATATATATTCTTGGTAATTTTATTTTTTCTTATATATATATATATATCTTTCTCGGCTCAATATCTAATATCTGTTAAAAGAAGTTTTCATTAGTTCCAAAAAAATTCGATTTTGTTTTCGTCTTGTTTTTTTTAGCTAGCCGGCCAATCACTGTGAAAAAATTTTCATTGATCCAAAAACGAATTTCAGATAGGCTGTCGATTTTGTTTTCGTCATATTCTCAGCTAGCTGGCTAATCTTTGTGAAACGATTTTCATTGCTGCAAAGAAAATATGACATTTTGTTTTCGTTTTTCTTCTCATCTGGCCAGCCAATCTCTGTGAATAGAATATTTTCATTGGCCCAAAGAACATTTCACGTAGTCTCGTGATTTTTTTTCGTTTTTTGTCAGCTGGCCGGCCAAACTCTATGAAGTGAAGATTTTCATTGGTCTAAATTTCACATAGGCTCAGGACTTCGTTTTCGTCTTTTTCTCTGCTGATCAGCCAATCTGTGCAAATAGGTTTTCATTGGTCCAAAGAAAATTTCACATAGTCTCGTGATTTTGTTTTTGTCTTATTTCCAGCTAGCCAGCTAATCTTTGTGAAGAGATTTTCATGATTTTCATTGGTCAAAAGATAATTTCACATAAGCTCACGATTTTGTTTTCGTCTGTTTTTTTCAGCTGGACAGTCAATCTCAAGTGAAGAGAAGGTTTTCATTAATCCAAAGAAAATTTCATATAAGCTCACGGTATTGCTTTCGTTTTTTTCTCAGTTAGCCTCCCAATTCCTGTGAAGTCAATCCTTTCATTGCCTCCAACCCACAAAAAAAATATATTTCTGAGATGAAATATTTTATTTAAACTATTTAGATTGTTTGGATTTGTCCTCTCTTTGTTGCCATATACACGACGTTTCGGTCGTTGTGTGCTCTAACCTTCTTCAGGTGACTAGAAATTTGAATTGAACCTTTTAGTTCTTTCATTGAGGTAGATTGTTCTAGTTTTACGAGTCATGCCTCTTCCAGATGTCTCAGTATCAGTTATCCCCCTTTAACTTAACTCTCTAGTCTTTGCTCACCTCGAGGTCACTTGCCTCAGTAAATAATTGGGTGGGATAGATCGAGGGAGATTGCAAGAATTATATTGGTTAGAAGGGAGATTTATTTCAGTTGGTGCTTTCTAAGCTTGCACCGACTCTTGATTTCATTTGGTTGTCCCCTTTTGGGAAGCAGCGGGCGCTGTGAACCAGTCGTAGAGCCGCTTCAGCGTACTCTCTCTGCTGACCAATCACAGGGCGCGTAGCTTGATGAGGGAACAGGAAGATAGTAGCAGTGGCAGAACTGGGTTCAGGAGAAAAGACGTCAGACTTTTCGCTGCGGTGCGTTAGTTTTTCCAGTAATCAAATCGAAATTCAAGAACAAGAGGAAAAAAGAGGAGGAGCAAGTAAGAAGAAGAAGAAGAAGAAGAAGAAGAAGAAGAAGAAGAAGAAGAAGAAGAAGAAGAAAGCGTCGGTTCAACAAGTACCCGGATAAAGAAGCTTTCGGCTACGGGAACCTTAACTAGTCCGCATTCCGCTAATTCGAACTTAAGAGAACGTCATTTGTATTTCTACCTTCTCGTAAGTATTTTGTGTGTATTCGTAAAGCACACCTTCCTCTTTCCCGCATGTCTAATTCGTGACTTGGTCGCAAGATTTTAATTGTATGTTCCACGATCAGTTTTGACGCTAAAATGCCTATAATTTTAGCACTTCTCCTGTCTGTACATATTGTACATATTTCTAATGCTAATCATTTATTGAGCGATACATGTTAAATATAAAAACTTTTTATCTATTTTAATTTTATGTTTTAATAAATAGTTCTGTAATTGAGACGCACGCATTTTAATCTTATTTGCTTTGCCACTGTGAACACGTGGTAATACGTTAAGAGAAAAGAGTTGCTGCCCTTGAACGCAAGGGAAAGTTTTAAGGAGGTTAAATTATACCTCCCACGAGGAAAATTTTTTTATTCTTCTAGAGTTGAACTTGTTTTTTTTTGGTAAAAGAAATAATTCTTTTCTTCTGCTAAAATTAGACGTTTAATTCTTTGAAGATAACTTATACTGAGATATCTGGAAGATGCATTAGTCGTGGAATTAAAACAACCTGCGCTGCTGAAAATAATAAAGGGTTCTGTTCGAAATTCTAATCACATGAAGGAGCTCGAATGGGGACATGTAAATAGTGTAGAAGATTTTACATAGGCTCGAGAATTTATTTTTCTCTTTTTCTTCAGCTCGCCGAACTTGAATGGGTGGGGGGTAAAGGAAGTTATTATTATTTCGTACGCACCGCAATTCTACAAAAAAGTTTAAAAAATTGTCTAAAGAAATTATTATTTATAAATGGAACGTTGTCTGTGTGTGTGTGTGTGTTTGTGTGTGTGTGTGTGTGTGTGTGTGTGTGTGTGTGTGTGTGTGTGTTACCTATAGACTCCGAAACGGCTGTACTGATTTTCTTTAAAATTTACATAGTTGTACTATAAGCGTCTGCGAGTGTTCTTAGCTAGGTTTTGTGTCGAGGTACCCCCGATATATATTGAAAATCGATATTCGAAAAAATAGGGTTATAGAAGGAGTGGTCTGATTTTAATCAAATTTGATACACTCATAGACAAAGACATAAGAAACGATATTAAGAAGTTTCAAGGTTACAGTTCTTACAATAGTGCAGAAAATCGATAATATATATATATATATATATATATATATATATATATATATATATAAACGGCAAGATGTGTGTGTGTGTGTGTGTGTGTGTGTGTGTGTGTGTGTGTCCTTTATACAAATCCACAATTTTTATCCGATTCTCACCAAACTTCACACAAATATTCTTTAGGCTGATTCTGAGCTCCAGGACCATGGATTAGTTTTAAAGCTTTCATTACACACGAGCAACGCCTGGCTATTCTGCTAGTATATATATAAAAAAAACAAAACAGAACAAAAACAAAAACTATAAGCAAGTACATTAAGATGTTTACAAAATTCAATAAAAAGTTAATTAAAAACAGCCAATATCAAACGACTGTAGTCATATTATATCAGTCAGTCATTTAAGTGCCATACGTGATACACGCTTGGGCGATCATGTCTCGAAAGAGACATGACTGACTATAGTGAACATTTTCCCGCAGTAGATTGTCATTTCTTTATGCGGTAGGCTGGTTGCCAACCAAGGCTATAGAAACTACTCTGTCCTGCTGTTTAACCTCTAGTTTGAGGGAGAAGAGACGGATTAATATTTTTCTGAAGGTATTTACGCGTAAGTGAATGGAACAAAATTCAACTGGAATTCCAAATCGGCTCTTCGGTTTCTCATTCCGAGCTGAAATTCATTGAAGAACGCACAACGCAGTGCATAGAATCCCCAAATTACGTAAAATTAATATTCGAATGCGACTAAAAGTCCCTCGACTTTGTTACGCTACATACAAAATCAATCTTTGGTTACAGTTTTACACAAGCATCGAAGTTAAGCAACTTTGAACCTGGTCAGTACCTAAATAGGTAACCGTTAGGGAATATGCTTGGATGTGTGGGTGGTGTAATGAATAATTGTTAATCGGAGAACCGAGTTCCATTTTCTGTTTAATTCGTCATATTCACTTACGCGCAATCATCCTTGAACGCGAGGGAAAATTTTAAGGAGGTTAAATTATACCTCCCACGAGTATAAATTCTTATTCTTCTAAAGTTGAACGTGTTTTTTTTTTGTTTTTTTGGTTAAAGAAATAATTATTTTATTCTGCTAAAATGAAACGTTTAATTCTTTGAAGATAACTTATACTGAGATATCTGGAAGAAGCATTACTCGTGGAATTAAAACAACCTGCACTATTTCCCCTCAAGCTATGGATTAATGAGTCTGATTTGTGTCAGTGAACCATAATTATCAAAAAAAAAAATTATAATAAAAAAATGTTTTCTGTCTTTAAATCACCTGCAAAGGGTTGATAAACCGTAGACAACAAATCAATCAATCACCCCGGACTCACATCTATTTATCATTCAGTTAAGTGCCATACGTGAAACACGCTTCGGCGATCATGTCTCGAAAGAGACATGACTGACTGGACAGAAGATTATCCCGCAGCAAGTTGCCATTGCTTTCTGCGGTAGACTATCCTGTTATTTAACCCATAAATGGAAGAAAGAGACGGATTAATACCTTGCCCAAGGGTATTTGCGCGTAAGTGAATGCAATGAATTCAACCGGAATTCGAACTCGGCTCCCCGATTTCTCGTTCCGAGCCGATATCCACTGCACCACAACGCACATCTGTGTTATATACACAACTTTATACTTTTCATAAGTAACTTCTATGTACCGCCAAAGAACAGCGATATCTAAGGTTTAGAATGATATTAAATATGAAAAAACCTTCCTTGAATCATTTACTTTCGTTTTAATTTCAAGCTAACAGATTAAATTTAATATTCCCAATAAGCAAAATACTTTGTTGTATTTCAAAACAAATTCAAATTGATCGGAATAATATTTTTTTAAATATCTAAATATGGCTGATTTTAAAAATATTTTTCAAGTATCTCACTACAATATAATTGATTTTGTTTAAAAGTATTTAAAAAATAAAGTTACTTTTCTGAAACTTTATTCGAGGAAGATTAACTGATTAAAGTTTAATTAATCTGATTTAAAACAAATAATACTTTTAGCTTTAAATAACGCAAAAAATATTTTTTTACATAAAGGTAGATGTTTTTATGAAGTCTTCACATCTATCTGAATAAACGTATCTCTGGAATTTTTCTTTTCTATGGAGGGCAGATATGTAAAAACTTGACGAATATAACCTGAGTGCCATTGTGATATAACTTAATTACCCTGAAATCTTATAAATTTGGCAAAATATTCAAATTAATTTAATATTTTATTGAATTTTAGGTATTTTGGCTTTAAATTTACTATATTAAGCGTTATTATTTTCAGATAATGTCATGTATGGACGTCCGTATTTATAAATATCGTAACGTTTATACACGCACAAAAAATTAAAAATTCTTTTTAAAATACTTGGTGTCGCTGTATTGTAGTAAACTTTTCAATTTATGATTAGTAAATATAGTGTTTATTTAATAACAATATCACCTAACCGCTACAAATTAATCATTCATAAAAAATATTTTTTCTTAAGACAATAATGTTCATAATATATCTCATTCATAAAAACAATTAAAAGGTTTTCTAATAAAATAATGTCAGTGTGATTGCATTTTTTATGTTACGATTCAGAGCAGATTTTTGGTAACTGGAAAAGTGATTTAAATTCTTCAAGGATCTATGCATATAATTTATATAAACATTTAGCCTTATGAAAATAAATTTCTCGAAATTTCAGGAACTTAAATGAGTGAGAAAGGGTAACAGATGCAAAAAATATACTTTCCAGCATATTCTAAAAAAGAAACACTTTTAAAAAAATTAATTCATTTGTGAATAAGTTCCGAACATTTTATTAAAATGCAACAATTACTATTTTTGTGAAAATCACAAAATCGTTATTTTTACCCGCAAAGGGCGTTGTAATTTACTATGTTAATTTCTGGTCATCGGCTGACGGAAGAACCAAACAATTAATCAAAATGTTGAAAGTTCTAAAAAGGATTATAAAACGTATAATTTTATAATCAAAACATTCTTTGGTCGTTCTTCTTAATAATAACAAATACTCTGTACCACCCCAACGGTCTGTTGAAAATGTCGGCCGGATAGCTGGGGGTACAATACTAAACTATAAGGAATGAACTTCCACAACTTGGATGAGTTGGAAAGGATGCTTTATTCGTTTAGAGTTAGCCTTTTCGGTTGGTGCAGGCGAATGTGACACACAGCTCTAACTCTAATTAATGGAGATCAACAAATCCGAACTGAACGAAACAAGACAAACGGAGATCCTTACTTCAAGCTCGCACCCGGCTGAACTCCCCTTCACTTAACTCGTCTTAACTTAACTGACTGACTCGGAAAAATTACCTGAATTTATCCAAAACTGACCAGAAATCCGGAAATCCGGAAATGCTTTAGACCACCGGTGACAAACACCGGCGACTGTAAGTCTGAAATTTCAGTTATCTTTTTTTTTTATCTTAATAAGGCTTCCGCCGGAAAAGGCTTAATGTGTGGTCAAGATACAGTAAAGGACAGCCTTTGACCGGGTCATAGAAAACCTACCTGCTGAACTTTATCACTGAGTCAAATATTTACCGGAGGACAATTTTCCTCATAAAAGAAAAAGCGTTTATTTATTTATTTTTTTCCTCTTCTTTTTCACTTTTGTTAAATATATTTTTAAACTATTTTCTATTCTAATCTATTTTCGATTTTAATATATGATAATAAAATAGATATATGTCTAGTTATCGTGTCACACTCTGCCGATAAAGTATTTTTTTCGCTCCATTTAAAAGTTTCTCTCCGATTAATTAAGCACGCCAGAATTTAAAAAAACAACAAAGGTCCGATAGATATAGCTCTTGAAAAAGACTACTATAAAGCTCTTGGAAAAGACTTAATACCTCTTTATTAAGGAAAATGAAAAGAAACAAGTTACTTCAATAGAACAAGCTTATTGCATAAACGATATATGTTCGCTTAGTTCGAGAAATAGACCTTGGGTTACGATGGTTAAAATAACTACTTGTAACCGTAAGTTCTATGCTAACAGTTTCCACATCCACATTTCACGCTCGTAGAAATCGCTTATGGTTTCTTGCTTTCCTGTCAACAACGATTTTCACAAATGAAATGTCAATTTTATCTTGAAGTGTAGGGAGCTGGTTAATGTTTCTTTTGTTCGGCCTTGTGTCAGACATAACCGAACTTCCTACAGCTTACAGGGTTTATGTTGAATTATCATCATCAGAATTATTAACAGAAGGTTTTCATCAGAAGGTTGGTCGTCGGCAGGTTGGAATATGTAGAATTAGTGCAGTAGAGTGGAATAATAAGATACACATTTTGCATTTTAAATGGAAATTTATTAAAAGAAGGAATAACAAGAGTTGTAGAAATTAATGTCCAATTATAAACCTTAGTAAGAAGTCATTAGTAGAGTTCGTGTTCAATGATGAGGTTCAGGAATTAAGAGTTCGTACAAAATGTTTGTAGCAGTAATTGTTGAGAGAGATAAGGAGAAAGAGAACAAGGTGCGACCTGACCTTATCTCCGGGTTGATTTGAAGTTGACGTTACATGTTAGTTGTGTGTCAGCGAAATGCCTCCCCTGACTGACCAACGTGACCGGTTAGCGACCATCCTTAAATATTCAATCCAGTCAATCGCAAAATGAATTTTGCGATTTGATGACCAATCAGGATCCAATGTTCCGCTACAGATCCGCAAAAGGAATTTGATATTTATTTATTTTTGGTTTACCTCCGGACTGCGTGGAGCCCAGATGCACAAAGACCAGTTTGGGTCATTTGCTTTCTGAACCTCTGAGGGCAAACATCCGGTCTCTCGCTTGCTCGGTATTACCACAATCTGTCATCTTGAATCCTGTTTGTATACTGCCCTTTCTGTTTCTCTATGTAACATCTTAGTGTCTTTAATTGCCTTGTTTGTTGTGAAATGATTAAAGAAAGCAACAATATACGCTAGTAAATGCATCACTAGTCGACTGGCGTTTATATGAATCCATGCTATGGAAGAGACACACGCTTTCTCTTTTGCTTCGTCTAGAGCAGTAGTTTCTAATATATTTCTTAATTTTCTGGGTCACATTTTCGGAATGAAAATTTGCTCGTGCCTAAGAAAATTTTATGTGATAAAAAATACATTCAAAAATAAAATAGAATAAAAACAAATAGCGGGTTAAAGGAAGATAACCGCGGATTGGTCGTCATTGTTACCTCTCTCCTTCAATTTGCAGACCCTAATTACTATATACTTAATACTGAATATAATGCAAAAATAATAATTACAATATTTAAAATTCAGAGATTGCGTTATGCAATCCGTGAGCTGATAATTATATAAATATATATAATAGAATAGTTATTGTTTTATTTCATATCTAAAAAATCGCAAGGAGATATATATTCAAAAGAGAAACAAAATATTTTAAATTTATTCATCACTGAAAATTAAGCAGTTGTAAAGAAATCTCTTTCGAGACATGATTACCCAAGCGACTGACAAACTAACATTGTAGAATAAAGGATACAGACAGATGATCTAAATTCGAGGCAAGAAAGAACAAAATTATAGGGAAAAAACCGAGAATTATCCATTTTTATTGGTTAGCAATAAATTCTAGCATATATTTGTAGGATTTGTCTATGAATTGTAGGAGGGGTAGTTTACAGAGAGACGGCTCCTAGTTGTATATTAGGTCTAGGAGGCCGTCTCTCTGTAAACAGAGAGATTGCCTCCTTGGACTTTACATTATCAGTATCTAGTGCTTGAATCACCCCTTTTTTTTCTCCCTCACATTTTTCATCTTCATTTTTAGATATTTTAAAAAAGTATGAAATACATATTCCCAGACGGCCCTGATGAAACTTGGGATAGAAACCGGTCGGTCGTTTTTTCTGTGTCTTTTTATTTTTTATTTTCCATCTTCACAAAAATGCCTGTAAGTATTAAATTTAATTTATTTATTGCCATAATACGCTTTTGTAGGGCCAATAATTTATTTAAATATACATAGTCATCCGCAGGCAGATCTGTTTCGCAGCTCATCAGTACGGTTAGACTCCGATTGCTTTTTAACCGATTGAAACCCGACCGAATTGGCGTCAGTCGGCGATTCTACCTCTGGACTATGGGCGTTCGCTAAATGAGCGATGCGTACATGCCAGAGTAGCTACTATTTTTCAAAATCTACCATTATTCCAGAGTGCTCAATCAGGGTGTGAGATTATATTATATATATATATAAGTTTGTAAATAATTACATATATATATATATATATATGTGTGTGTGTGTGTGTGTGTGTGTGTGTGTGTGTGTGTATAATCGCAGGTTCGAATCCTGCTGGATAGCACACATTTTCGCAATAAAAATTTATCGTAAAATAATCAGGCCGGTAGATATGAATATAAAATACTGTTTAATGAAAAACAGAATATCTACTTAAATACGAGTATCGGTAAAAATAATGTCCAAAATAATTCATATATATATATATATATATATATATATATATACATATTTACAAACTTATATATATATATATATATATATATATATATATATATATATGGAAAAGGAAGGTGAGAGAGTAAGGTATTAGCATAGATAGAAAAAGGAAAGAAACCGAGATAGATCAATAGATAAAGGACGAATAGATTGAATGAGGTATGGGTGTAGATCTGTTGATATCTACATACTATTTAGTCTCATGCGCAGACATGTTTTTTTCCGTTAAAATGAAACCTGCGATCTTTGCCTTCGCAGGTGTGGAAGGATTCACGGTTTTAAAATTCAGAAGATAAATACCAAGAAATCTCTCAGTAAAAACAAACATTTCGAAGACGCACAAAAGATCAACTCCGAAGGTTGAAATCTGAGAAGAAACCACACCGGCGGAAGAAAAGGTATCTCGACGTGTAACTTATACTGCTCATCTGAGATTAACACACACACACACACACACACACACACACACACACACACACACACACACACACACAGAGTGCGAGAGAGAGAGAGAGGGAGTGAGTGCGATGGATGAGTTGTCATCTAAATCGCACAAAAATGAAAATAACACTGACATCTCATTTTAAAAGTTACATTTATCAAAATTACACACAAATATCTTTAAATCGTCTTCTATGTGCCTTGTCCTTTCAGGATGTAAGCGATCACGGCCCTCCACGTTTTCCTATCCCTGGTGGCTCTTAGCACGCTTTCCACTGTAACACCACGCAACCTCAGTTCCGTCATCCACCTGCTCAGGCCCTTCAAATATGTTATCCGCTGCTTTTCTCTGTCACTTTTTCCCTTTATGTGGCCTGTTAGTATCAGGTTCTCCAAGCCCTCCTTCCTCATTACATTCCCAGGAATTTTAGTTGTCTTTTCCTGATGCTCAATACTAATTTTCTTTTTGTTTCCATTCTTTCCAAAACCTCATCATTGCTCACATGCTCGATCCATGATATCCGCAGCATCCTTCTGTAGAACCACATTTCAGCTGCTTCAAGTTTTTCCTTCTTCTTTGATGATATTATCCAGTAGTCACAGCCATATTGAAGAACTTACATCACATAATACTAAAGAAAATATTTATTCGGTAATGTTGCCATTGACTGCAACCGCGGCATTCAAATGACTTCAAAATCTCCTGCAACTCTTTCGCACGGTCCCCTTGTTTAAGTTTGTGAATGCTTCCATAATCCTTGTCATCTTTGGTGTTACAAGGAGTTTTGTTTGTTTCTCACTCAACTGTGCCCAACATAAAATAATCAAGGGGGTTGCAGTCTGGGGAGTTAGGTGGCCAGATGTAATGGGAGAAATAGTCACAGAAATTGCCTAGCACCCATCATAGGATTCTCTTACTTGTGTGGTATGATATAGGATCTTCCAGCAGCCACCCTCTTAACCCAGGGCAGCACTACCTCCTCAAGTTGTAGGCCTCAGCTTTGAATCCGAGGCCCTCACCAGCAAATTCAGGAGTTCTTTTCGTCAACAATCAGAGTGCATTTTCCAAGCTGCCATACCTACATAATCACCATTAATTAGACTCATTCAACGCTTTTCAAAACCTCTGAACTGTCCTCAGATTAACACCCAAACACTCTGTAATGGAGCTTCTGGTGTGAAATTACCAAAATTGCACAAAAATATCTTCAAATACTAAAATAGATGTGGGTGGAGTGTGAACCGGGCGATAGTCTAGTTTATCTACTCCAATTGAAAAAAAAAAAGTGAGAAGATTAGAAAAGAGAAAACTGGAAACCGCATCCTAAACAAGAAACAAGGGATGAGCCTCTTCACCTGTTCAATAGATGTGGGTGGAGTGTGAACTGGGCGATAGCTTAGTCTATCTACTCCAATAAAACAAATAGAGTTACCAAAATTGCACAAAAATATCTTCAAATACTAAAAAAATAAAGTAAATTTATTCAAGAAACTCTCCATTGGCTTCAACCTCGGCCTCCAGATGATTTTGGAATTTTCTGCAACTGTTTTGGATGGTCTCCTTGCTTAAATTGTTGAATGCTTCCATAATCCTTGCCTTCAGTTCATCTTTGGTGTTACAAGGAGTTTTGTTTGTTTCTCACTCAACTGTGCCTCACACATTATAATCAAGTGTGTTGCAGTGTGGGAAATTAAGTGGCTAGATGTAATGATTGGGTTCTCCTGCTTGTGTAGCATGTTGAAGAATTATGTAGCCAGACAATTTCCAGCAGCCACCCTCTTGACCCAGGGCAGCACTACCTCCTCAAGTCACTTGATGTAGGCCTCCGTGTTAGACTCAACACGTTAGAGTTTGATCCTGTGGAAAGATGAATGGAGGCATTATATCGAAAATTATTTTTCCTAGTTTTGCCTTTTTGTTTATTATAGAGGGTGAAATTGTAGAACTCTTCAAAAGTTAGTGATAATATCAAAATAAATGCAGAAAATAATTGCAAGCTTTTAGACGAGATGTTTTTTTGAAGAGATGATAACTTAAAAATTGAAGCAAAAGAGAATGCTTAGGCAAGGCAATGACCAGTTCAAGGGTTTTGCCTCCCCCCGCTAAATTTATGATAGGGGGCCCCCATTCTACTATATTTCAATGTTTATATTGTCATATTCGTAGGGTGGATTAGACCAGATTATGTGTCTTTTTCTATTGTTTTTGTTTGTTTTTATATTCGTTTGTGTATTCAAGTTTGTTTGGGTATCCGCTGTTTCTTAGTACTGACACATATCTTCTTTTGTTGTATATTTTTATGTTTGTGGATAGCCTGTTGTTTATAGATATGGGTACGTTTGAATACATTAGAAGGGTGATTAGAATTATTGTTGATATATGTGGGATAGTTATTTTCTTTTCTGTTAGATTTGTATGGGTTGTTGTTTAAGTTGAATGCTATGTCTAAGAAATAATATTTTTAGATTTGTTTTTATGTCGATTGCTAGTGCGTTGAAGATTTTTTATAATATGCTTAATATTTTTCGTAGCCTTATTATTGCAACTTTTTAGAATGATTAGTCTGTCGTCTCTGTATAGACATATATCTTTTTTGTTAAAAATTTTTGATAGTTTGCTGATGATGTATAATTTTACATATGCCTGCTCCGTCGTAGCTTCCCATTGTTACGTCGAAGTTGTTGCCATTGTTGGCGTTGCGATTTTGAAACTATATTTTGTTGTTATAGTCTAGTATGGACTTTCTGCAGTGTTTAGTATTGTTTATTTTGTCTTCCTGAATGTTTATATATTATTTCGCCAAGTTTAGTGACATATTTTGTGTTTGTTGGTTCATGGGTGGGTAAAAGTATTTTATGTCTAATTTTATGAAAGAGCATTCCTCTTTGTTGGTGATATTGTTGAACTAGTTGATTTGCTTCTTTTGTGTTTTTCCTTGGTTTAATTTGGCAACTGTGATTTTTGTTATTTTTGTTGCTTTTGTTGGCAGTTTTATAGAACTTGGTAATTTCCTTATGAACTAGTGTTTTGTAGTCGTTGGTGACCATTTTGTAGATTTTTTTAGATTGATCAGTTTGTTGGTATAGTTTTTCTGTGTTGTTTATCAGTTTTTGATCCATTTTTCTAGCTGCGTTTGGATTTTTATCGTTTATTTTTCTTGTTTCTAGTTTGTTTATAATGTTTGTTATGTCGTTTTCAAATGTGATAAGTTTGCTCTAAGATAGATAGATATGAAGGGTCTGCGATAGATAGATAGATAGATAGATAGATAGATAGATAGATAGATAGATAGATAGATAGATAGATAGATAGATAGATATGAAGGGTCTGAGATTTGTCTATATCTCTGAGATGAGGTATTGTAACTATTTATTCTAGTTACATTGTTATTTGTACTATTTACATTAATAGCACAGAGGGATATTGGCGTGTAACATAATTATTGAAGTGAAAAATGGAATCAGCACGCCGGGTTCAAATTGGCGCTGGGTTAGTAGTGATGTTCACTTTGGCAGAAGTGCCTTTAGGAATGGCATGAATACATTTCTTTATCTTAAGCTGTAGGTTGAATAGCAAGGTAAACTAGACCCACTAGCATTGATTGGCAACCAGAATGCTCTGGACCCAGTGAGAAAACAACCCATTATATTTTTCAATAATTAATGGAAACTCACATATGTTAAAAAGAGTAAGAGAGCCATGATTCCCTGGTTATTGAAGTAAGCTAGCATTTCAAAATAAAATAATGGAGGAATCATTAGACGTTTAAATGGAGTAAAGATATATATATATATATATATATATATATATATATATGTGTGTGTGTGTGTGTGTGTGTGTGTGTGTGTGTGTGTGTGTGTGTATTTCCATTTTTAAAAGAGTTATTTCGCTACCCAGGTTTCTACCATGAGTGGTGTTTCAGGCGATTTTTAATAACTGATTTTACTGGGTTTTTTTTAAGAACGCTCTTGTAACAGTATTTTATTTAAACGTTCATATGGCAGGGAATTTATGAACGCGCAATTTTCAAATTAAGGCGGATTATGGTGTTTTCAACCATGGTTGTATGAACCTAAAGGGTATTTCTTAGTGTGGATGCATTTAGTCATAATTTTCGTTTTTTCATTTAACAGTTCGTCTTTATTTGGGAATATCATACTCTCTAATTGTTCTTCTTGGCTCTGTCTACATATTTCTCCACCGTTGTAAGGCTTGGCTGTTTATACAATGCTCCACGTTATATCTGGGTCTTTTCCATATTTTGATTTCAATTTCCAGACGTGGCTAGCCAATTTTGTATTGTTTTTTAATTTTTCTATTTTAAATGTAGATCTGTGATAAAACCACCTGGTCTTAAAGGTGTCTTTGGTTGAGCCCAAATATATTTTGTTTTGGCCATATGGGTCATGTATTATTTCTTTTATGTTGCAGAGACCTTGAAGTGGACATTTATTTTTGTCCCTGCAGTTGCATTCTTTGTTAGTGGTTTTTTTTTGTACACTGTTATCTAAGTTTCTGGCATTTTGTCTTTTTATAAAACTATCTAAATTATTAGTGCAACTATAAATTAGTTTCATTGTGTTTCTGTTGAAAATTTTGTTTAGTTCTGATTCTTTTGGAAAGTGATATATATATATATATATATATATATATATATATATATATATATATATATATATAAACTTGATTATAAATAGAACTTTGTCTGTGGGTGTGCATGTGTGTGTGTATGTGTGTGTGTCCGTTACCTATAGACTCCGAAACGGCTGAACCGATTTTCTTGAAAATTTACACAGTTGTACTATAAGCGTCGGCGAGTGTTCTTAGCAAGATTTTCTGTCGAGCTACCCCCGATAAATATCGAAAATCGATAATCTAAAAATCGGGTTATAGAAAGAGTGGTCCAATTTTAATCAAATTTGATACACTCATAGACAAAGACATAAGAAACGTTATTCAGAAGTTTCAAGGTTGCAGTTCTTACAATAGTGCAAAAAATCAATAATATATATATATATATATATATATATATATATATATATATATATTTGTGTGTGTGTGTCTGTTTATCTGCCTGTGTCTGTATTTTTTCAGCCCTTTTATTTTAGTTTTTGCTTCTGGTTTGGTGCTAAGTAGGTATAATTGTAGTTCTTAGTCTCAGCCATGGTAACATTTACCCAGAGGGCTTATTTAGCCTTCAAAATTCAGTTTACGACGAAAATACTTATTTGATATCGATACCAGGACATCAAAATTTGACTTACATTCATTCATTTTTCTTTCAGTCCATGGTTTCGCTTTAACTGGAAACAACTATTGCTTTTTAGTCTTTCGTGCCAACGTCCAAAGAATCTGAGCTCCAGGACCATGGATTAGGTTTAAAGCTTTCATTATACCCGCGCAACGCTGGGCTATACTGCTAGCATATATATATATATATTAATCGGTATCAACTCATGTAAGACTGTAAAGACACGAAGACGCAAGGAGTTACAAGATGTGGAAGATTTAAGAAGAGAAACATTATAGCGATCAGAAAGAGAAAAAGAGTAATCAGGAGGACAGTAGAGAGCTTGACATTGCATATTTGCAGATTAAAATTGACTGGAAAGCATGGAACCAGAAGCGAGTTCTACAAACGAAAAGTGCGAGAAAAAGAAACGGTTAGGAGATAACGTACGGCTACATCTAACCCTGCCCAACTGTAAATTTTTTTTTTTTTTAATCATTTCACCCCGAGCAAGGCAGAAACGCCACTGATGTGCAGCGGGTTACATAAATGTAGAAAGATTAATTAGAAAAGAGTGAGGAGTACAAGCTAGTTAGAAAGGAACAATAGAAAGCTGAGAAAGCAGGTGCAATGACAGATACATGGGCGGAGAGAAAGTGAAGATTATACAGGGGAGGGGAGAGAGCTAGAGTCCAGTGGTTAGTAGGTGAGTATTAACTTTGCTTTTAAATTTCTGGAGGTCGTAGCCGTCAGGAAAGCAAGAATACGGGAGCGAGTTCCACAGGCGGGAAGTGCGAGAGAGGAAGCTGCAGGAGTAGAATTGTCGTCTGCATTTGGCTAACCTAACTGTGAATGGGTGGGACCCAGTTGCCAGTCTGGTTGCACGGGTAAACACCTGTTGAGGAGGCATCAGTGACTTAAGCTCATCCGAGCAGAAACCATGAAAGTATTTATAGAAGAGACAGAGGGAGGCCACATTTCGACGATGGGAAAGTGGCTGCAGTCGAGTCGCCAGATCAGTACCTATCACATTACAGACTCTCCTTTGGAGCTTGTCAAGAACACTGAGGAGAACGGCAGGGGCACCTGACCATAAATGGCAGCAGTACTCCATGCACGGACGGATGGTTGACTTGTATATATGCAATTGATGAGGTCTCAACGCTAGTCTAGAATTGCGCTTAAATTTATAAGGACTAGGTACCAAAGCAAAGGGTATATACGAACAATTATTTTTTCTCTCCAGAATTTATCTTACATATCTATAAGTCTACCATTCGTCCATACTTAGAATACTGCTGCCACATATGGTCCGGTGCTCCTACTACTTACTTTGAGCTCCTTTATGAGATCCAAAGAAGAATCCAAGAATTATTGGTCCTGATCTAATGGCTCGGCTTCAGTGACTGCCTATCGTTGTAAGGTTGTCTTTCTGTGCCTTTTTTTATAAATACATTCATGGTAATTGTTCGAATATACTGTTTACTTTGGTATCTAGAATACTGCTACCATATATGGTCCAGTGCTCCTACTACTTACTTTGAGTTGACATAAGTTAAACAAATTTTTACACTAAATCTTTTTTGTGGATGTTTTTAAACAAGAATTAAAAATATAATGTAATAATCAAATAATTCTTTGCTTTTTTGCTATTGTTAACATAAACTTTTGAAAGAAGAACGGAGGTATGACGTCCCCCTCGCTGGAGATGACGTCAAGGAGCATGAAGGACGATGGAAACTTCGTATGCTTTACAACGGGAACCTTCTCGATGTCTTTGAAGATCCACCGGTCGTTTTACCTATTGCTCGTCTGTTCCTGGATGAAATTCTTTTCATCAGAGAAGAACCTCAGATTTCTTTTAAAAGAGCCTTAGAGTCACTGCTGAGATCTACCAGGAGGTGCTGAGGAGCGTGGTGAAGTCCTGGATGGACGAGATCGCCGCTGGACGCCCCTGCGACTTCCAACAGAACTCCGCTTTTTTGCACAAGGCCAAGGCGATCCCGGCGTGACTGGTCAACGATGTTCCTAACCACTAGTCGCCGGGTTGTGGCCGCCTTCCTCACTCGACTGCAACTCCCTAGACTATTTCCTCTAGGGCGTGATCGAGGCCAAAACTAAGAAGCATGCCTACAACACGGTCGACTCTCTGAAAGCTGCCATCGAGGAGGCGTTCGCTGCTATGGAGAAGGACATGGTCGTGAAAGCGTATGACTCATTTCGCGCCTGCTTCGAGATGGCAATCGCCAGTTGTGGCGGTTACATTGAAAAAATAATGTAGTATGTAACTCTAACTGTTGCTCAATAAACTGTCGGGTCTCTGCGTATAAAACTTTTGTTTTTATGGGCCTATTTCGTTTTCTTTTTGTCAAATGTCTGATTTTGCTGCAGCACCCTGTACATCCAAACTAATGTTGGTAGCATAGAAAACCCTCTAGGTTCTGCTTTCGCTAACTATTGCATGTCTTATATTGAAAACAAAGTCTTTAAAATCTTACACAAACTAGGAATCTACACAAGTTACGTCAATGACATTTTTGTTTTGATAAAAAATAAAGATGAAATCGTAAACCTAAAATCAACTTTTGAAAAAAAACTCAAAGCTAAAATTTACATATGAATTTATAGTTCATAATAAAATCCCATTCCTTGACGTCGAGATAAAACTACAATCTAAAGTACTTACAATTTACTCGTATAGAAAGCCCACCAATATAAACTCTTGTTTTTTAACCTATAAAAGCCAATGCCCAGTAAGATATAAAATGGCAGTGATAACAAAGTTCTTAAATCGAACGCTCTAAAATTGCTCCGCCCAAAGAATATTTTTTGAAAAACCTAAACCACTTAAAACTAACACTAATCAACAATAATTTTCCTAGCTGCATGATTGATAGACAAATAAAATTATTTTTACATAAAATACACGACACTAGTAATAAAAATATAACTCAACAAAATATCAACATATTTTATTGCAACCAGATGCACAATAATTATAAGCAGATAAAACTTTCTATGAAGAAAATTATGAAACCCCATGTTTCTGCTATAAACCCAGAAAAACGTGTAAAGTTTATAATATATTACAGAAAAAGGAAGACTGCTAACTTTGTCGTAACTAACCAAAATAACCCCACCAAATCAAAACTAGCAATGGCTAATATAATGTACTGATTTCATTGCCCAGTCCAAGACTGTTTTTTGTCACAAATCAATAACATATATCAGATATACTATCATCTTACATGTCACCTGTCGAATCAAAGTGCTATTTAAAACATTTATTAACCCATAATGTAACATATCCTTCAAGGAAAATTCTAGTTGATAACAAAATCTTTGTAAACCACATAACCGTCGGCATCTTATTATTAAAGAAGCCCTATTAATTAAACGTTGTTTCCCCGCTATCAATCTGACACTGTTCAGTAGCGAAGATGGCTTGTTAAGTGCTTTCTAAAAATAGAAGTGAGCCCCACATCAACCTAGCTGCGCATGGCCCTTGGCTGCTGAAAACGGTCACTCTTCCCCCAAAAATCTTCACACAGTTAAAACTACAATGGATTACAACACAGAGAATAAATATACCTAACACAACACACTTGAGAATGACTGAAGCACTGGCATATATATATATATATATATATATAGCCTTTCAAATTTCACTCGCTCGATCGACTCAGTCGATTAAAAACATAATGGGTTGATTAAAGTTTATTGCTTTACTCGTTCCCGATCGATTAAAAATCTCGCAATAAAACGTGTCCCTTCAAATATAGAAAAAGGAAATCTGATTCCCTTTACAAACCAAAAGTATGCCATTGAAAATTCATAAGTTACTTAGAATGACATACAATAACATTATTGAACTCTTGGTTTTTATCGTCCCGGTCAGTATAAACATTCGTTTAATTAACGCTTCCAGAGTGGAGCCAAAATGTCTCTGTCGCCCAGATTAACGACGTTAAGCTAATATTTCCTCCCCGCTTACGAAAAGTAAAAACGAACATTTGAAAGAAAGAAAAAAAACGCATAATTCTTTCAAACAGTAACCCCTTAAAAAAATCATACAAATAAGTAATTTTTTTATAGAAAATACTTGAAAAAATAAGATTTGTTATTTTTTTATGATCGATGAAATGGAGGTTGTAGTCAAACAGAAGAAAGAAACTACGAATATAATTATCTCCACTAAATTGCCCCCGCCCAAAAAAAAGAAAAAAACAGCATATCATGATGTCAAAAGTTTTATCAAAATGTTTATGCTATTATAAAGAGAAAAGATCAAATTTTGTTATTATTTTAAATTTATTTTAAAAATCCTTTCTAACACGTTCGATATTTTGATTAAAATTTCATTTTTTGTTTTCCGTCAGTATTCATACTAAGTTTACGTAAGGCGACTATTAAGAAAATGGAGTCGGTTGAGTAAAATGATTGTGAGGCGAGTAAATTTTTCCTTGCTCTCGACCGCCGGTCGAGTGATTTCTTTTTAATATGTCAAAAGATATATATATATATATATATATATATATATATATATAATTGCCTACTGCAATTGAATTCATTTTGGTCTTTCCGTCGTGCTGACCTACAATTGAATTGTCATTAACACGGTCGTTGCCGCGTTGGCCGAAGAGTGAACCCCAATCAACTCGTTCACTTGAATTTACTCGAACGCTTCTTAAGTTGTACCGATAGCAATTCCAAAAACAAACTGTTCATAGACGTAAAGGCAGTAAACTTCGCCATTATTGTTTTCTTCTCCCTCCTCTAATTTTATTTCGACGATTTTTCACTTCTTCATTATTCACATTAATTAATGTTTTTTTGTTATTATTATTCTTCTTATATATATATATATATATATATATATATATATATATATATAACGTAGAATACTTGGTATATAAGTCCGGTAAATTCCGATAGAGACGAACTCAAAAGAACGCAATATTAAATTTATTTATTTAATTTAACAGAGTAAAATAATTTAGAAAAAAATTTAGATATTCTACAATTTCAAGGGTAATACGTATTTCACAGCAGGAAAAAAGCTGCTCGTCAGACCCGAAAGATACAACAGTTAAAAATATTAAAAATAAACCCGAAAAATAGTTACACACAGACGCTCACGTGCCCGTGTCTAGAATAGACATTTGCATTTGTAACGGTAATCTACAAAAACAATTCCACGCTCATTCAAAAAAAAAAACAAAAAAAAAAAAAACAAAGTGAGAAAGAAAAAAATTATAGACGATTGATAAATGGACAGAACAGAAAGATAAAAAAAGAAAGGGAAAGAGAGCAGTGTACAGAGAAAATAGTTAACGTCTTAGATCGATATCAGCGTCAATTGCAATTCAACTGCTTTAGAAAAACATGACATGGAAATTTAACATAAAAATTTAGTTATAAATATGATGGGATATATTTACGGTAAAAAATAAATTGTAAATCGTACTGATTAATGCAAATTAAAAGATAACAACTAGTAGCATTATATTATAAATATAGTTAAAATAATTAAAACTTATAAAAGAAAATTATGAATAAAATAAAGAAAATTAAAACGGAAAGAAGAGAAAGAAAAAGAAAAAGAAAGATAACGGACGGTATAGACAGAAAGGCAGTTGAATTTAACGACTGAGATCGACATCAGCGTCTATTACAATCGATCTGCTATCTTAGAAAAACATGACATAGAAATTTAACATTAAAATTTAGTTTTAAATATAATGGGATATATTTACGGTAAAAAATAGATTGTAAATCATACTTTTTAATACAAATTAAAAGATAACCACTAATAGTATTATATTATATTATAGTTAGAATAATTAAGACTTATATAAGATGTTAAATAAAATATTGAAATACAATCTTAAAAATATCTTAAATAATAGTAACAAATAATTATAATAAAATAATAATATATACATATATATATGAATAATTTTAACACTAATAATAAAGATATTATTATTATTATTATTATTAAAAAACTACATACATACACATACATACCCCCCATATATATATATATATATATATATATATATATATATATATATATATAAGAAAAACTAAGGCAGGCACATTATTTCATGGTAAATCGGAAGTGTCGGCCTATTTCAAGCGAACCATCATCAGCTTCCGTCTTTACTGTACAAAATATTTTACACGAATGAAATTAACAAATATCTAAAAAAATAAAAGCGAATAAAAATAAAGGTCGCTCCCTTACAAGAAAATTTAAGAAAAAATAGATCATTTCATCATTTCGGCGAACACACACACATATTCATACGTGAGCATATATATACGCAACATATAATCAAAGAGCACGCGTAAGAGCGGATATCAACTTAAATCTAAAGATACATTCAGCAAGTCAGTTAGACTGCTGACCAATAGATTTGAAACGTAAAAGAAGGGGATTAGGTGAGAGAGAGAGAGAGAGAGAGAGAGAGAGAGAGAGAGAGAGAGAGAGAGAGATAAGTATCTCAAAGCGTAAACGAAATTAAAAATATATTTAAGAGATAATAGTTAATCAATCTGTTGTGATCAAAAAATCAACACACCACTATAATTATACTAATGATACAATATAAAATTTAATAAATTAAAAAAATTAATTTAAAAGTAAGCCTAATTATTCTATTTAAATTTAGTTGTTTAAACTTAATTATTTAGTTTAAAAATAAATTTACATATGACTAGTGAAAGGATACGAAAGTGGAATTTTAAAGAACCTAAGAAAATTAAACAATTAAGATTTCCTAGTTAATCAATCCGTTTTAATCCCAATTACCACCCCATCCAACTATATAATCAAAATTATACTAATTATTCGGTTAACAATACAATAATAATAAAACAGTATAGCTTAATAATACAATAATGTAGGTAAATTTTCGGTCAACGGTCCAGTTATAATACAGTATATATTTAGTAATGTAAAAACACATATATATGTACACATACAACGCACGTAAATGCGTACACACATACCCGCGCACGCATATATGAATAAATATTATTAGCTCCATTTTGTATTGAGCACTTTTTTAAGAATAGTGCTTCTTTGGATACGGAATATTATTCCATCCATACATACCCTATACTTGGACATATATATATATATATATATACGAATACATAAAAAATACAGAAAAAAACAATATATACATATTCCAGACATATTTTTTCATTAACTTAGCTCACTGGTACCTTCTATATATGAATTTACTCGTACCACACGATTAGCAACTAGGTCGAACCCTTTTACTGTGAAACCAATAAAATGTAAAGGCAAATTCAGCTGCTTTTCTCGCACTTCCCGTTCGTGGAATTCCCTTCCGCTTACTTGCTTTCCCGACAGCTACAATCTCCAAGAATTTAAATGTAAAGTCAATAGTCATCTCCTATCTCACTAACCTGCATATAAATATATACGCACCTACATATATATACACACACACATATACATACACCATACATGCAAACATATATATATATAAACACACACACACATATATATATATATATACATATATAAACACATATACATACACATCTACACACATACACATATATTTGCACATATACACGTACATACCCACACATTCATATACATATATACATACGAGATTACAATCTAGAGCATTATAAAACAATACAATAATATACTTATAACCATAATAATTATAAAAAAATATATTTTGGGGTAAAAGGTTTCCAACAGTAAATTCCAGATTTTTCTCGAAAAGAAACCACCTTTTTAAATTAAATTGATTTAAATTAATTTAAATTATAATTTTGATCTAGCTAAACTATTTTATATTTATTTTTATGCCTACATTTAAATATCAATTCGTTACGTTCATTAAGGAGTTTCTTTAGATTATTGTATTTGATAATAATCAATTTCTCCTCCAGGCATAAATTACACCTTTCCCTGAAGATGTTGGGATTGTTAGCATATTTTATTATCCTCCATTTAACTAGTGGGGTAAATCCTCCATCCTTTATATCCCAGTAGTATTTAGACAGGGCAGTTTGATGTTTCAAGGAGGGTGTTGGAAAACGAGTGTCTCTGATTATAAAGTCTCTGTTTCCAACACCCTGCAGATATCCCTATATAAACTCTTTTTTTGCTAGTGTCCTCTTCTGGAAAAATAGTGGCTTCATAAACAGATTTTTCATAATTACACTTGCCACCAACGGGGCAGTTGGTTTTATTGATGCAATTGCAGGAAAGTTTATTTTCCAGAGGTTTGTGATAGAAGTTTTTGAGTAATTTATTATTATGAGAATTAATTATGTTTTGCATGTTATTGGTAGTTGAATAACTAATTTTAAGACTTTTTCTGTTGAATAATTTACTTAGTGGGTGGTTTTGGCGGAAGTGTTTGCTAACTAAATATAAAAAAATATTTACCTATGTTTACATTGGACAACTGGCAGAAAGAAGGGTTGAACCATATTAGTTTTCTTTTTCTAATTTTGCTTTTTTTTCCCCTTTTTAGTTTTATCTTTCAATTTTTCTTCCTATAATATTTCATCTTTAAAATTTCTCTTCTTAAGGGCTTCAGATACAGTCACTTTCTCACCGGCACAATGTGGCTTCCCTGTGTCTCTTCTACAAATACTTTCACGGCTTCTGCTCCGATGAACTTAGCTCACTGGTACCTTCTATATATGAATTTACTCGTACCACAAGATTAGCAACTAGGTCGAACCCTTTTACTGTGAAACCAATAAAATGTAAAGGCAAATTCAGCTGCTTTTCTCGCACTTCCCGTTCGTGGAATTCCCTTCCGCTTACTTGCTTTCCCGACAGCTACAATCTACAAGAATTTAAATGTAAAGTCAATAGTCATCTCCTATCTCACTAACCTGCATCCTCTCTCTTATGCTCCTTTCTCCGTCCACTCCACTCTCATCAATATTCTCATTCTTTTCTTACCCACTTCCAGACCCCCCCTATACCTGTCACTCGTTCTCATAACTTTCCACTTATGTAACCCCCTGCAAAACAGTGGCAGTAAAATGCCTTGCTTGGGGCGATACGATTATGAAAAAAAAAATTATTCGATGAATTTGATGAATTGCATCAATGCTGCAAATGGTGCTTTCTGTTTTTGGTTTAAATACTGGTGAGGAAGATTTTTTAACTTAAATTTCGCTTTGACTTTGGAACACCGACTAAACTCATTCGACAGAATACCCGGGAAACATTTTTCATCAATTCTTCCTTTAAATTTTCACTCTATCCCTTTTTTTTTAATTCGTTGTTAAAATTAAACCAAAACACAAATTTCAATACATACATCTCACTCAGATTTGTTTCAGCCCCAGAGAGGAATTCCCCAGCGGCATCGCTTACCAGGAGTCAGTCAGTGAAGTGCCATACGTGATACACACTTGGGCGATCATGTCTCTTTCGAGACATGATTGACTGGGCAGAATATTATCCCGCAGTAGGTTGCCAGTGCTTTCTGCGGTAGACTGGTTGCCGACCAAGGCTATAGAACCCAATCTGTCCTGTTATTTGACTCATGGCTAGATGGGGAAGATATGTACTATATTATTAAGTAGTATTTAGTGGGGGATCAGTTTATTATTTCATAACAATAGAAAACTGATCCCCCACTTTATGACCAGTAGAAGCCTCAATCATCTTTCCAACTATTATATTCCGTCAATCAGTTAAGTGCCATACGTGATACACGCTTTGGGGGGCGATCAGGTCTCGAAAGACACATGACTGACTGGGCAGAAGATTATCCCGCAGTAGGTTGCTATTGCTTTCTGCGGTAGACTGGTTGCCGACCAAAGCTATAGAACCCAATCTGTCCTATTATTTAACCCATAACTGGAGGGAAGAGACAGATTAATACCTTTCCCAAGAGTATTTGCGCGTAAGTGAATTCAATGAATTCAACTGGAATTCGAACTCGGCTCCCCGATTTCTTGTTCCGAGTCGATATCC
Source organism: Ascarosepion bandense (assembly GCA_037127315.1). Lineage (NCBI taxonomy): Eukaryota > Metazoa > Mollusca > Cephalopoda > Sepiida > Sepiidae > Ascarosepion > Ascarosepion bandense. Next base: position 1,665,598 of record JBBBDQ010000882.1, read on the forward strand.
AATTCGCCACAACGCACATATCAGGAGTAGGCTAGGGTTAATCCTTGCTACATCAGGCGTGACCATAGGAGTAGTGATGAGAGATATGGGAAACTTTTGTCCCTAGTCAGATGTGGGCGGAGTCCTTACACTTTAAACTCGATCTTTGTCTCACTTCCTTTTCGAGACGCATGCAGTTAAATAACATCTAAGATGTGTTTATAAAGTAAACTAGCAGTATAGCCAGGCGTTGCTCGGGTGTAATGAAGGCTTTAAAACTAATCCATGGTCCTGGAGTTCAAGACTCAGCCTAAAGAATATATGAAATAATAAAATGATTGCGACAATTAACCCATCGCACCTAACAAAATAATTGCGACAATTTACCATTCGCATATATATATATATATATATATATATATATATATATATATATATATACTAGCAGTATAGCCCAGCGTTGCTCGGGTGTAATGAAAACTTTAAAACTAATCCATGGTCCTGGAGCTCAGACTCTTTGGACGTTGGCACGAAAGACTAAAAAGCAACAGTTGTTTCCAGTTAAAGCGAAACCGTAGACTGAAAGAAAAATGAATGGATGGAAGTCAAATTTTTATTTCCTGGTATCGATATCTAAAAGGTTTTTTCCGTCGTAAACTGAATTTTGAAGGCTAAATAAGTCCTCTGAGTAAATGGTATCATGGCTGAGACTAAGAACTACAATTATACCTACTTAGAGCCAAATTCGAAGCAAAAACTAAAATAAAAGGGCTGAAAAAATACAGACATACAGGCAGATAAACAGACACAACCACAAACATCTTGCCTTATATATATATATATATTATCGATTTTCTACACTATTGTAAGAACTGCAACCTTGAAACTTCTGAATATCGTTTCTTATGTCTTTATCTATGAATGTATCAAATTTGATTAAAATCAGACCACTCCTTCTATAACCCGATTTTTTCGATTATCGATTTTTGATATTTATCGGGCGTACCTCGACACAAAACCTAGCTAAGAACACTCGCAGATGCTTATAGTACAACTGTGTAAATTTTCAAGAAAATCGGTTCAGCCGTTTCAGAGTCTATAGGTAACGGACACACACACACACACAGACACACACACACACACAGACAAAGTTCCATTTATAAATACGTTTAGATTTAGATTATTATTTAGTTAATTATTATTATTTAGTTTCCTTAAGCTTCTTGATAAAATCGAAAGAAGGATCAGCAATATTATCTCTCAACTGCAGTCACTTTCCCACCTCCGTAAAGATGCCTCCCTGTGTCTTTTCTATAACTATTTACATGGTAATTGCCCGAGTGAATTCTTCGATATGATAATTAGATGTTTTTAAACTTCAGAACAGTACTAGACTGGCACCAAGATATCATCAATTTACAGTTCTAATTACTAGATGTAGCCGTAAATTTTATGCTAGCTGTTACTTTTTCTCGCACTTCTCGTTTCTGGAACTCCCTTGTGCATCTCACTTCATTTACTATCTGCTGTTCTCATAATTACTTTTTTTTCCCGCTCATTAGTAATGTTTCTGTCTATATTTCTGAGATGAGGTATTATTTACAGTATTTACATTATTCGGACTCTTGTCCTCATCTTTGTTGCCATTTGTCCGACATTTCTGCCGTTGTACGCTCCGGACTGCTTCAGGTTAGAGGGAGGTAACTCATGACTTCCAATCGAGGCTTTAGGCAAGGAATGAGGATGATATACTTCAGTGATTGTAACAAAAGTTTCGGTTCGAAATTCCTAGCATCTGAAGAAGGCCGGAGCGTACACAGGCGGAAACGTCGTATAAATGGCAAGAAAGAAGAGGACAATAGTCCGAATAATGTAAATACTGAAGTAATGTTTCTGTTCTTAATTCTTCCACACTCAGTAACCCCTTGTGTCGTAGTGACTTCACTGCATTACTTGGGGCGTCATTGATAAAAGATTATTAGTATTTTATTATTTATTCTGTATTTAGTGATTTTTGTGTATCATTTATAAATATAAATCAATAAATTGTACTAAGGATTATTTTTAGAAAAGATATAGAAGGTCAAATAAATAGATAACTCATCACAAATTTAATATAAAAGATAAGAACATTGAACATAGAACAAACTACATTACGGTTGTTCAATATCTTTAATACTAATAAAATTAAATATTTGTCAATATTCTTAGATAGCCTCGTCAAATCGAAACTTTCACGTATGGCACCAAATCTGATGAGAGATACTTAAATTACCAGCATTATACAAACGCTTTCGTCTATCCATGATCGAAAATGACTTCCAGCGAATGAAGCCTGTAGGTCTTAGCGAAGTCCACCCTTCTAAGAACCTCTGGGGGTGATGCAACAGAATCACAAACAAAGAACTCTACCAAATAACAGAAACAGCATGAACTGAATATTTTCAACAACAGCAACAGTTAAAATGAAGATCATAATAAAGATGTTGATGTTCTCCAGTACTTCGAACAAAAGGTTAAGAAAGAAACTCTCATCAATACTGGTAAGCGTAATAACACATAGACTTGAGAAAACTATTTTCCTGAAAAATTGTTTTAACAGAAAGATTTTGTAAATTTAAACTGACAGACTGCTTGGTCAATGAATGTCGTGTTTTCATTTAAGAAAACAGCTAATGTTACCATTACCAACTGAAGATGGCCAACTGAAGATGATCGCTTGAGATTGTTATTCATCATAGCGAGGGGAACATCAGCCTCTTTCGTTTTTGTCATACTGCGTCCGAAGGCAAGACAGATCCAGAATGACTGGAGGAAGAATACAGATCAAATGGAGAATCATGACACGTTACGTGTTTCATTGTTCTCTTCGTACTGAACAACGCTGGTTGCCTTGAGGCGTGGATACCTCCTGGTTTAAAACCAAAATTGCCGGTCTCCTGAAATTGTTGATAAGCAAGGCCAATCTCTCTCTTACTATTTACCAGAGCTATCAAAATTACATTGCTACAAAGTTTCTGCAATGTGACTTAGCCCTTTTTTTTTAAGTGTGCCCCTTCGGAATATTGACGATGATCGAACTCCACATTTTCTAATTCTTTGTAGTTCTTAATAAATTTTGTCATGTTCCCCCATTCATTTATTCAAAATGGTTATGTAATGGTTTCATCTGTGCTTCTTGTCTTCAGTCTGTTTTGTGAGTATCAGTTTCCAAGCCCTCTTTCGTAATTATGTGATCTAGTACAATATATTTTCTGTGACCTGATAGAAATATCATTGAAAACACAAACAGAACCGACAAAAATATATTTGATAAAAATATGACCCACAGGTGGATGGTGGAGGAGTGTAACATCAAGGTCTTGAAAGGCAAAAGCCGACGAAAGCTAACTGACAATAATCGAAAAAGCAAATACGTCAAAAATTTTGGTTATATAAGTTTTGTGGTTTCTGGCCGAGAGCAGACGTAATGGAGAACGGAACCAAGAAGCAGCAGAAGAAAGACAGAGAAGAGAAGAGAACTCCCGACAACTCCTGCGTATGTGCGTGATTCTCCCTGGCTACGTTCCTCCTCTACACAACCGAGTCAGACGAAGAATAAAAATATATGTTAACATTTTTATATATACGTTTTCCTTAGTTGTTCTGTTTTCTTGTTTATCGGCGAAGATAATTGTTGTTTGCAGCAGCAGCAGTAGCAGCAGTAGCAGCAGCAGCAGAGACAGAGGCATTATATAACACTAGAAATTTCAACTGTCTCTTGTTTTTGCTTCCATTTTCTCTAAAACTTCGACGTTGCTTACATGTTTGGTCTCTGGTATTGTAACGTAAGATCTTCTATTCGCCGTATCTCTTTCGGGACATTGGCGATCAGGGTTCTCCGCAATTTTCGGTCATTTGTGGTTCTCGGCAGTGTTTGCCTCTTTGCAGCTACAACTATATATTTCTGATGTTATGTACAAGTGTCCGTTTTGCTTCCATGGTATCGAAAACTTTCTCTTTGCTCAGATTTTGGGTCCATAGTATTCTCAACATGTTGTGGATCCCGGGAATGGGGTCTACACAAATAAATGAGCAACAACCAGTAACTGAGATAGAAACTAAGTGTATTAATGTAAGGATATAGACTTGAATGAAGATTAGTAGTTCAAGTGATGTGGATCCCGGGAATTGTGTCCGCACAAATAAATGAACAACAACCAGTAACTGAGATAAAAAAAATAAGTGGATTAACGTAAGGATATAGACTTGAATAAAGATTAGTAATCCAGGCCCAAAATGCCAAATACAGGTCGGGGATACCAGAATCAAGCAGGTACAAAAATTTAAATACCTGGGAAGCGTTATAACAGAAGACGGAAAGTGCGACACAGAGATCCGAAGGCGAATTGACATGGCGAAGGAAGTATTCCCGAAGTTGAGTAAGGTATTAAGAAACAGGACAATTTCGCTAGAAACGAAGAAAAGACTACTGGATTGCTATGTGATGTCCGTCCTTCAATATGGCAGTGAATGCTGGACACTATCATCAGTAATGAAGGAAAAAAACTTGAAGTAACTGAAATGTGGTTCTACAGAAGGATGCTGCGAATATCATGGATCGAGCATGTGAGCAATGATGAGGTCTTGGAAATGATGGAAACAAAAAAGAAACTAATACTGAGCATCAGGAAGAGACAGCTGAAGTTCGTGGGCCACGCAATGAGGAAGGAGGGCTTAGAGAATCTGATAGTAACAGGCCAGATAGAGGGAAAAAGAGACGGGGGAAAGCAACGGATAACATATTTGAAGGACCTAATCAGGTGGATGACGGAACGAGGATTGCATGGTGTAACAGGAGAAGGCATGCTCAGAGCCATCAGGGATAGGGAAACGTGGAAGGCCATGATCGCCAACATCCTGAAGGGGCAAGGCACAAAGAAGAAGAAGAAGAAGAATCCAGGAAAACGGGTTAGTAAAAAGTATATGCACAAGTCTCTGGAGGTGAAGCCGTAGTATATTGAGTATGTCCGCATCGGAAGCTGACGGGTACTGAGTAGTAATCTTCTCGATGAGTGGAGCACAAAGCTACTATGCGCTACTGTGTACTGTCTGCTAATCTCTCTATGGACTCTCGTATTTTCCGGTTATCTCTCTGTGAAAAAGCGGTATTCTGCATTTATCTCCCCTCCCACTAGGGCAAAATGTGGCACAAGGCCTTTTTTACGTGGGACCTCCGGGCCATATAGCCCAGCCAAAAACATCTGTCTAATTTTGCCCAGTTGTGACTCTACCCTTCGGCGGAGCCACGACTGGATGAATGCTCTCCGCCCGAAAGCAGAGTGCTGACAGTGTCAGTGGAATTACCACGTGAAAACGCGGCATTCTCTCGTCTCGCTTCTATAGCAGTAGTATAAGTATACTCTGGACGAGTCCATCTTTATAAAAAGGAGAACCCCCACAACACAACATTCATCTGTAAAACAACTTTTCTGTTCATTCAAGGTTCTTCAACCGTGAAAAGATTGTCCACCATTCACTATCATGTAGGAAGACCGATAATATATAACAATTCCGTAATATTTTCTTTGTTTCTAACGAAGTATTTCTGTTTCTTAATACTTCGCTTAGCCTTTGGAAGGCATCTTTTGTTATAGTTCGGAGACCATAAAGGATATCTTTTTTATGATCACAAGAAGAATTAGGTTCATACCTTTCATCATCAGTTTTATCCGTGGTCCAATTTTGTTTTCCTCTCCTACGATTTTCGGTGAGTTCTAGTTTACCCAGGTGAGTTCTAATTTACCCAGGTGAGTCATAATTTACCCAGGTGACAAAGAGAATGATACATACCTTATAGTACTTCAGACATTTAATTTTTTATTGTCGAAAATTAATATAAATAAAAAGTTAAAAATTGTATTTTAACACGTGTAATGTGGTGCAGTGGCTATCGTCTCAGAACGAGAAACCGGGGAGCCGAGTTCGAATTCCAATTAAATTCCTTGCATTCACTTACGCGCAAATACACTTGGAAAGGTATTAATCCGTCTAGTTATGGGTTAAATAACAGAGCAGACTGGGTTCTATAGCCTTGGCTGGCAACCAGTCTACCGCAATAAGTAATGGCAACCTATTGCGGGATAATCTTCTGCCCAGTCAGTCATGTCTCGAAAGATAAAGAATAAACAAAATTAATGATCGTCTGGCACAAAAAATATATCTTAAAAGATTTTGTCACGCGAAACTCCTTTTTCGCAGTGAAGAAAATGAAAGTTAACTCGTGTATAGTATTACTACTGTAATCAGTCCGATGTTCAATCGATACTCGACAGCTGTGGCCTTGTACCAGTTTAATATAAGCTTAGTAAATATTACTAGTCAAGTCGACCTTTAATGCGGTAGGGAATTCAGTTATCACATTTATAATCTAGTATTGTGGCCTTGTGCCTCATTATGTAACCCGCGGGAGAACAGTCGTGAAAAAAAAAAAATGGAGATAAATATTGTTTGATAATTTTATACTTGGCAAACTCGTAAATTTTTAGGATGTAAGTTGTGGTGCAGTGGATTAGAACGAGAAATTGGAGAGTCGAGTTCGAATTCCAGTTGAATTCGTTGCATTCATTGACGCGCAAATACCCTTGGAAAAGATATTAATCCATCTTTTCTTCCTCCAGCTATGCGTTAAATAGCAGGATGGATTGGGTTCTATAGCCTTGATTGGTAACCAGTATTCCGCAGAAAATAATTGCAACCTACTACGGGAAAATCTTCTGCCTAATAGTCGCGTCTCTGTCGAGACATGATCGCCCTAGCGTGTATCACGCATGGCACTTAACTGAATATTATACTTGAATCTATAGATAAATACTGTTGCTTATTGTATTATGTTAAATATGCGGTGGCTGCACAAAATTGACGGCCTGATACCTAACTTAGCTAATGTTAGCAAATATATTTGCTCTGGATGTAAACGATTTAACGATTCAGAATAAATTAACGGTTATCTGATCATATATAGGACTCTTCGAACCGGTTTCGAACTCCGCTGAAGACGGTGTCTTTATTTCTCCTTAACACACTTTCTTTTGGGAAAAGACTTGAATCAAGCATCCCTGCGCTATGAACTCTCGCCAGATATTTTGATAAAGGTGATCATGTCTCTCGTATGCAACGATGGCTCATAATCCTGATGCGAGTAATTCATGGAAAAAATTATTGCTGTTTTATCTTTCCCAAGACGTCATAGCCATTTACTGTGACTGAGAGAGAGAGAGAGAGAGAGTGAGTGAGAAAGAGAGAGAGAAAGAGAGAGAGAGAGAAAGAGAGAGCGAGAGAAAGAGAGAGAGAAAGAGAGAGAGAGAGAGTGAGAGAGTCAAACACATACACACATTTAAAAGTTTCAAAACGTCATGTTATTGAGTCTTTCTTTTTGATTCTTATTAAGAACTTTTTTAACAGATTTTCGACTTCCAGAAAACGTGGCAATATTCTTTTGGTCGAAAAATTTGGATTTAATTGAACATTAAAATAAACCAGCGTAATTGTTTACCGGTAGAGAGATCTGATCTAAAACAGTAGTTAGGCCGTTATATTTGGGTCATCAGAAAACAATGGAGGTAAATGAAATAATAATTTTTGATAAAGAGGATTTTGGAGTAGATTGAACATCGAAATGTATAATGCCCGTTTAATTTGAGTCATCAGAGAACAATGGAGACAAACAAAATATTTTCAACTAAGAAATTTGAAATAGAGTTTAGTAAGCAAAGAGAACTTTGAAATTCGCATAATTTTGGCTGTAACAACAAACACTCGTGATCACTTGTGAAGAGCACGTGAATGACCTGGCTTAAAACCCGCCGGTTTACTATATAAGCGAGTCGTAATGTTGAAGTAAGAGAGTCGGTTCACGACCGTAGCAGCATACGGTTGTGTGTCATCGGACTCCCCGATGAGGGGGTGCTGACAAGAGAGACCAGAACCGTGTGAGCGTAAAGGGTACCCCCAACCCGCTGGAGTAAGGTTGCTGACAATTCGGACCAATCAACCACCTAACTGAGGAGATCTTTGTATGAAAAAGGAGAGTAAAATATATTTTATATTTTACTTGCGTTTGGCTTTATTGTTTCAGACGGAGGCTTGCTGCAGATTGTATTTGTTGTGGGTGACGACGAAAAGACAAGGAAGAGGAAGATTATGAAATGATTATATAAAACTGATGTTTTGTGAAGAGGTCGGATTGAATTGTTCCTGAGAAGGAGATTTATGATTTGAGAATTCTAAGCGTCGTCCCGAAATTGTCGCGGATTGTTGGAATTTAATAGTCGCCGAAGGACTATGAAAAGTAACGTCGTTATAACGGTCGCATTGAAAACCGCTGAGTATATGAAGCTTAATGTCGTCACTAGCCCGACAATATTAGAGTTGCACCATCCGTCGTTTGTACCAGCACCTTTGCAAGACACCGTGGTCCCAGCATTTTATTTGAGAACTGACTCTGTCAAAAGAGTCTGGAGAACATTGTTGAAAAGAGTGATATCTATCTTCTGATACAATTTAACAACTAAAGAACCATACATACACACACACACTCTCTCTCTTTCTCTCTCTAGACTCTGGTGTGTGAACTGTTATGCTAAAATACTTTTACTTTCTGGAACCTTTTTCTTTTTCTATTCTTTTCTTGTATATAAAAGACATTAATAGTGCAACTATCGAACAGTTGTTTCTTCGACTTTCTACGAACATTATTTTTTTTTCTATTTCTTTTTACTGTATTCTAAATGTTTAACACCGGTTTCCTCAGCCGTATCTACATCTTCAGTCGACCGTGAACGAACATCACGTCAGCTTTCTGGATCTAATAATCACAACTTGGGCAGGAAGCAGATTTAAATCAGTGAGCCGGTTGACTGACCTGCGGGTACTCAAGGACCTACATCCAACCCTCTGAGTTCGGTTAAAACCGAATAGACACCCCAACCCGAAAAGAAAGACGCCGAAGGGGCCAGAGTGGAAGAGTTAGGTCTGGTGCACGTTGACCCGTAGGAATAGCCCGAGGGGCCAGAGTGTTAATGGTGGTACCATCGTGACCAGGATTTGACTCGTGGAGTGTTAAATCACAGATAAAGGATACTTCAGGCTATGATGGCTCTCCACGGATTCCATTTCTTTGTTATCTGTGAATGGTTATGACTTCTTGGGAAAGATAATGGAATAGTTTCTCGTTACAATCTTTGCCACGCAAGGTGAGAGGGGCCAGTCTACGATATTATTTAACCCATTGTTGGCGGAATTGTACATTCATGCTTTTAACAAAGGCGTTTGTGAGAAAGTGAGTGCAAAAGACTGAAGCGGGAAGTAAGCCCGGCTCACTGAATATTTCCTCGTCGATAGCCGTTACTCTACCTGATAGGTATAAGAGAGAGATTCACGAATCTTTTTCTGTTGCATTTTGAGGGGAAAAAAGGAAACAACAGACTAGGTCTGGATTTGAACTCGGACCACTGATTGAATTTCCACGCCGATAACCAGTACACTACCAGGCTTATTGACTCAGATTTAAATAAACGACCTACGATTCAGTGCAAACATTCTTTTTTTTCTTTTAATACCATATCTTTTCAGGTAATTATGGCTCTTCACATTTCTTTTCTTTCTTATGTATAAACTGCTTTGACTTCTTAGAAAAAAGCAGAGTGGTTTCCTGTTGTCTTTTTCAGTCATTTTTTAATTCAGTGTTTCTTTCTGGTTAGCTGGCTCCCACCGAAATATAGAAAACTCAATAGAATCATGCCTTTCCGAAGTATATTTGTGTGAAAGGGAACTTAGCAAATTGTACCGTGTATTGAACTCAGTTCGACGTGTATGCCTGTCGCATAGCCGTCTACTTTTTCTGAATTAATTATCTAACTAGCAAAAACAGTTGGAATAATTATATATTGTTATATCAATTGTTAGGTTTGAGAGGAGACAGTCAGTAGGAGACTATGACTTTTGTGTTGTGTTGCTTTTTATTTTCGTGTCTTTTTGTTTGTTTGTTTTTTACCAAAGTGATCATCGTGGCATGCTTAAGTTTCCAATCAGTCAGTCAGTCAGTTAAGTGCCATACGTGAAACACACTTGGGCGATCATGTCTCGAAAGAGGGCAGAAGATTATCCCGCAGTAGGTTGCCATTGCTTTCTACGGTAGACTGGTTGCCAGCCAAGGCTATAGAACCCAATCTGTCCTGCTATTTAACCCATAACTGGAGGGAAGAGACGGATTAATACCTTTCCCAAGAGTATTTGTGCGTAAGTGAATGCAATGGATTCAGCTGGAATTCGAACTCGGCTCCCCGATTTCTCGTTTTGAGCCGATATCCAATAGATAGAAGAAATGCGCCAGTCGTGATCTGATTGGTTGCTACTGCTGCTGGTTGAATAGCGAAAACTTCGACGTTGCTTTGTAGCGGGATTTGTTCGTTTTGATGTTGATGTTGGCAAGTTGTAGCCAAACAGTTCGAAACCTAAGCGTATTTGTGTGGGATGTTTGATCTCTTACCACTACTGCTAAGGCTTATTGTTCAGTCTGCTAGTATGATCGTGTTTGAAAAGCCAATATCTACGATTCTCTATTTCACTCAGAGACGCGTGGAAGCATTTAGGATGGACCGGTTAACTGTGAAGAACACAGACTCACTAGTACTTGTTTTATTTATATGCTCATTCATTCGATTTTTTTAAGCTTTTACTTACACGAGGTCAAAGAGGAGCTCTTATAATTCCAATTGCACCATGGGAGAAGTGTAGAGTCTAATCATGTAAAAGGAAATTGTATATAATTTCTTTTCATTTAATTAATTTTACAGTGTCGGGCTTGACGCGTTTTTCTAACGTATTCACATCACAGAGTACAAGCAAGCACACGGACACAGGACTCACATACGCACATACAAGTACTTTTCAAGCCTTACGTACGCCGACATAGAGAGAGGAACAACGGTTGTAAAAGTTTTTCACTCTCTTTACTTCGACAAACACTTCCAGGCTATATTTCACTACTCTCTCTCCGGATAGATGTTGGCAGCTGCTGTGTGTGTCTGTTCAAGCCGAAACTAACCTGCATGTTACTGCTTTGGCTAAAACTCCGGCAACAATCGTAATTAGTATAACATTTTGAATTCTTGTATGTGTGTGTATGTTTGTGTGTTTGCATGGGTAATTGAGTGTGTGTGAAAGAGAGAGAGAGAGAGAGAGAGAGAGAGAGAGAGAGAGAGAGAGAGACAAAATCAGACACGCCACAGCTGTCGCTCTTGCAAAGAACATCGAATTTCTTTTCCGCAAATGAGTGAAAAATAAAAAAAACAACAACAAAAAAAAAACAATAAACAAGCAAAAAAATAAAAAAACGACAAACAAACAAGCAAAAAAATAAAAAACGAAAAACAACAAACAAGCAAAAAAAAAACAAAAAAAAACGAGCACCCCCCCCCCCCAAAAAAAAAACTAAAGAAGTAAACAATACATATAGAGAAACTAATTTCGTCGTTCAGATCCTGAAGACTGTTTGTAACCCGGATTCTTACTTTACTTGGAGATGCACGCACTTGTTGCCTGGATATTCAAATTAAGTTCAGGTGGAAAATTATTTACCCTTTCAACTTCAAGTCAGGAAAGTCAAAAAGGATAAACATGAATTAAATATTAAAAAAAAAAGAAAGGAAATGCTATGGAAAGATGGAATAATGAATGCTACAACAATTGACATTCTTTATCAATTGTCTGAATCCTGCTTAATCACTGAAGTACTCACATTCTACCATTTTAATATGCAACAAAAGGGCAATTGTTTTAAAACTTAGAAATTCATATTTACTCGTAATATCATTGTTAAATGTAGATAAGGTCAAAAATATATGGCAGCAGAGATTTTTAGCAAAATCTCTTTTTATCTGTTTTCGTATTATTATTCAGTCACAGGTTGATTTTAATACGCAAGTTCATAATGTACAGTACACTTTTTATTTGAAATATAGTCTCTCTCACATGACAAACATACATATTTATGGGTATATACATAGATGAATAAGGAGAGTGATATAGATAGTTACAGGAATAGGGACAAATAGAAAGATAGATACGCGTACAGACACATATATTAGTTATAGGTATGGAAATATAGATGTACAAATACAAATTAAATATATACATAGAAACACAAACGCATATATTGATTTACCAAGCACCGCTTAGATGTGGCACAAGGCCGAAAGTATGAGGTACCCAGTGAGGATCGAACTCACTATTCAGTAGTAACAGGTTCTAGCGAGACGAGCTTGCTAACCATTACACCACGTCGGGTTGTCCAACGCACACGGATATATATATTCATACACACATTATGTACATATATATAATTGTAGAGAGACAGAGACAAACAGATCGATCAAACGCTAGAAAGATAGATATATACACATGCATGGACAGATAGCTACCGTATACATAGATCTAAACATATGTAAATAAATGTACACAGACAAACACATACATACTATACATATATTTCTAGATAGCTAGATAAATACACAATCACATACGCATTTACATATATAAAGTAATAATTATAGAGGTGGCTATAAAAATTACACATATAAAAATAGCTAGGCACACACACACACACACACACACACACACACACACACACACACATATATATATGATAGATACATAAAGATACATACGCATAGATAGATAGATAGATAGATAGATAGATAGATAGATAGATAGATAGATGGCCTGAGTGATCGCTTGAAGCTGATAGTTACAAATCAGTGTTGCTTTCTGTATTCACAGTGTTGAGATTTACATACGTTCTATCCACGATATTGTTCTCTTTCTCAATAAATAGTGCAAATTTTAAACAAAATAGATAGATAGATAGACTGACTAGCTGATAGATAGATAGATAGATAGATAGATAGATAGATAGATAGATAGATAGATTGACTAGCTGATAGATAGATAGATAGATAGATAGATAGATAGATAGATAGATAGATAGACTAGCTGATAGATAGATAGATAGATAGATAGATAGATAGATAGATAGGTAGATAGATAGATAGAATTCCCAGCATTGTCATCTCTTTTTATAGATTATACTCCTGTCTTTTAATATTGTCTCTGTCACAGAAATATGCACATGATAGCCAGTTTTATTGATTGGTTTCGTACACTGCTTCAAAAGGAATCTCTTCCGCCATCCAATGTGTCAAGTTTTTGGGCACTTTTCCAAAGACACGTGTTTATCACGCGTCAAAATACGTACATCATCTTCTGCCAATGCTTTTATTCCCATACAACAAAAGAGTGCTGGAAGAAACGCAGTCAGTATTAAACACCGTACGTGACGCCTTACAATCTTCAATTAAAGAAGCAGATCTCCTTCCGCTCACTTAACTAAAAAAAAACGCATGTCGTGCGTGCGTTAACATCGTCACCCTCCACTACCGATCCATGTAAGACTTCTCAAAATCGACAATAAGTAAAAATGATATTCGTATGTGTAATTTATTCTTAAAATCATGTATACGTAGACATCCACTTGTAAGATTGGTTACTATTTTATTACTGTAATTTTCTCCTCTTTCACTGTTAGTGTTTATTTTCACTTCTTAGCCAACCTTAAAACGTGCAGATATGTGTTTTTTTAAGCTGTATATATCTAAGCTGCAGCCTGTTTAGCTTTTAGCGAAGACACGTGGACCAAAGCCACCAGCTCTAGAAATTTTATTTTGTTAAATCCGCATACCTACAGTTCTTACCATTGACCTCAATCTGATTTGGCTCTCTTTGGTTATGTCAGCGAACGTGTCCGAACTAGCAGCGCCAACGACGTCAAGGACTGTCGCAGCGAAAGGGGAGTTGACTATGCCCCCTTCTGCCGTATCGGCAACAGCATCGGATAGCGACAAGGTGACTACAGATTCGGTTCTGAAAACACTTTGGACATTGTGCGAATTTGGTTGTTATCCGAGCAACTTCACTTGGCTAGATCATGACAGTTATGACTACGACAGTAACGTGACATTTTCAGGCAATCAGACGCGGATATTTAATAGTCACGATTTGACCAGCGAGTCGAAAATCGGTTTGATATTCCTATATTCAACCACCACTTTACTAGCCATCACGGGCAATGTGATGGTCATTCTGGTATTTACAGTCGGGAAGTGGTCTCGAACTGATCTGCGGCCGTTTCTCATCAACCTCGCAATTGCGGACCTCGTCATGGCGATTTTTTGTATGCCTTTCACGTTTACTTATGTTGTTTTGGACACGTGGATCTTCTCAAAACCCATGTGTCCGATGGTTTTGTTTGTACAAATGGTAGCTGTCACGGCCAGCGTATCAACAAACATGGCGATTGGAATTGACCGCTTTTTGGTCGTGGCTTATCCGCTGAAATGCCGGCTCACATCTTCCCGTTCAAAATATGTGATACTCCCTATCTGGATAACTGCTATAGCATTGGCCTCTGTTAATCTTTTCGTCGGTCGGGCGCACGACACAGTCTTACCGAATTTTACAATAACGAAATGCGAAGAAATGTGGCCGGGGGACACGCCTCGACGTGTGTACACGTTGTTTGTATTGACAATTACCTACTTACTTCCAATGTTGATTCTTGGAGTTACATACAGTATAATTGGAGTTATTCTTTGGAGAAGAACAGCACCAGGAAATGCAGACAGAGTAAGGGATTCGCAACAGTTGAGATCAAAAAGAAAGGTATGTTTCTTTTTATTATTATACACATGTACTATTCTTCTGATGTGCGTTGTGGTGCAGTGGATATCGGCTCGGAACGAGAAACCGGGGAGCCGAGTTCGAATTCCAGTTGAATTCATTGCATTCACTTACGCTATTAATCCGTTTCTTCCTTCCAGTTATGGGTTAAATAATAGGACAGATTGGGTTCTATAGCCTTGGTCGGCAACCAGTCTACCGCAGAAAGCAATGGCAACCTACTGCGGGATAATCTTCTGCCCAGTCAGTCATGTCTCTTTCAACACATGATCGCCAAAAGCATTTATCACGTATGGCACTTAACTGATTGACGGAATATAATAGTTGGAAAGATGATTGAGGCTTCTACTGGTCATAAAGTGGGGGATCAGTTTTCTATTGTTATGAAATAATAAACTGATCCCCCACTAAATACTACTTAATAATATAGTACATATCTTCCCCATCTAGCCATGAGTCAAATAACAAATTTCGAGACATGATCGCCCAAGCGTGTTTCGCGTATGGCACTTAACTGACTGACTGACTATTCTTCTGCTTTAAAAAAAAAAAGATATGTACAACCATTAACCATTTATACCTCGAAATAGAGTGTAATATATCCCTGGTTCCCCGGCTCTTTGAAGCAAGAGTCGGTTGCGCTATCTGACCGGGAATATTTGAACTTTGAACCGAGCGTCTGCGCTTGTTTTCCTCGCTTTAAAAACTGACCTTGTGTCACAACTCACTCTTGTGGGGGAGTGGGTAAACATTCCCGGAATCTACACTATTATTCGACTTCTTTGTTTCAGGTTGTTTGCAAAATAAATGTCAAATTTTAGAATTAACTTTCATTCCAGAATTAATGTATTTAAGTAATTGTGTTTATGTGAGTCAAAATAGAAAAATATCCATTTATGCCAGCGAGTTACAAGGTTATTTGTGTTTTGACCATAAAACTCTTAAGATTTGGACGCCAAGAAATCTATGATGTTTAAGTTTCTTAAATGGAAACGAAAAGAAAAGTTATACTTAAAAGACAGCTGAAGTTTCTGGGACACGTAATAAGGAAGGAGGGCTTAGAGAGTCTGATACTCACAGGGTGGATAGTGGGAAAGAGTGGCAGAGAGAAACAACACGTGACATACTTGATAGACTGAAGGAAATAAATGGCAGGGTAGGCTTTGGAAGAAATACCAAGACAAAATGTATTAAGAACTACAAGAGATAGGAACATGTGGAGGGCCATGTTCACCGACGTCATGAATTGACTCGGCACATAAAAGAATATTCTTTGCAATTGAATGTCTTTCGACCTTAAAAATTGTTAAGATGCTTGTGCTAAGTGGTAGTCAGTTGATCTCGTATTTCGAGTCGGTGGGATTTTGCAGTGTCATCATGTCAACACGTGGCCGAGACATTGTCATGAAGTAGGACTGAACCTCGTAAATTAACCAGTGCCAGTTACGTTTTGCTTAACAGAATGTGCATTTCACCCACTTGCTTGCAGTAAATGTCGACAGTGATGCCCTGGATAGATTCCAGAAAACTGTTAAGGATATTGCCAATAACAGACCAACGGACAGTCATCGAAATCTTCAGTTGGTATAATTTCGGTCTTAGAAAGTTTCTGAGTCCTTTGTCATGATGAAGCCATTGATCGGATTACGATTTTCATGATTCTTTTCCTATCGCAAATCACTATTCCAGCACAAAATGAATTGTCTTTTTTTTAAATCGTATTGCCCCAAGCAAGGCATTATACTGCCACTGTTGTGCAGGGGGTTACATAGGAGGAAAGTTATGAGAAAGAGTGACAGGTTATAGGGGGTGTCAGGAAGTGGGTAAGAGAAGGATGACTGTGGCCATAAAGTGAGGGATCAGTTTATATTTTGATTGTAATGTAGAATATATCCCCCACTTTATATCCACATTATAATAGTATAGACCTTTTTTTTATAATCGTATCGCCCCAAGCAAGGCATCATACTGCCACTGTTGTGCAGGGGGTTACATAGGAGGAAAGTTATGAGGAGTGTACAGGGGGTGTCAGGAAGCGGGTAAGAGAAGGATGAGAATACTGAAGAAGTGAGATGAGAGCATGAGAGAGAGAGAGAGAGGATGCAGTTGATGCAGTATCACTGAGTTTCTACATTTATAGAGTCTCTTTCTCTAACCGATTTTCTTGAGATGGTCCGATATAGTTCAAATGCTGACACCCATTGTACGTGACATTTCTCTTACACTTTGACTTTCGTTTTTGTTTTCCTAATGGAATTCGTTGCATTCTCTTATGCGCAAATACCTTTGGGTATTAACCCGCCGCTTCCAGCTATGGGTTAAATAGCAATACAGATTAGATTCTATAGCCTTGGTTAGCAACCAATATACCGCAGAAAGTAATGGCAACGTACTGCAGTAAAATCTTCTGCCCATCAGTCATGTCTCTTTTAAGACATGATCGCCTACGTATGGCACTTGATCTTCAAGACTCGTATCCTCACCAATTTCAGAACCCAGTAACGTATTGTACGATAACAAGAGGACCATTCAACTCATACATTGTTAATATTGATAACAATTTGAGAAGGGCTATTTACATAATTCAGACTATTGTCCTCATCTTTGTTGCAGCTTATACGACGTTTTGGCCGTGGTACACTTCTTCTGTGCGAGGACTTTCGAACTGAAACCTTTATTATAATCACTAGGGTATGTCAATACCATTCTCATCTCTTGCGTAGAGACTCTTTTTGGTAGTCATAATTTATTTCCCTCTAACTTTCTAACAACTCTTTGGGTCAAGTCACAGGAACTAACCAACGTCTATATCTACTGGGCCATGTGTCCTTAAGGATAGTCCGACAATAGATCGAATAACGTAAATAGTGTAAATAATACCTAATCTCAGAAATATAGACAAACTATCAGTATAGCTCGACGTTGCTCGGGTGTAATGAAAGCTTGAAAACTAATCCATGGTCCTGGAGCTCAGACTCTTTGGACGTTGGCACGAAAGACTAAAAACAATAGTTGTTTCCAGTTAAAGCAAAACCGTAGACTGAAAGAAAAATGAATGGATGTAAGTCAAATTTTGATTTCCTGGTATCGATATCAAATAAGGTTTTTTCGTCGTAAACTGAATTTTGAAGGTTAAATAAGTAATCTGAGTAAATGGTATCATGGCTGAGACTAAGAACTACAATTATACCTACTAAAATAAAAGGGCTAAAAAAAAAAAATACAGACATGCAGGTAGATAAACAGACACGCACACAAACATCTTGCATTCTCTATATATATTATCGATTTTCTGCACTAATGTAAGAACTGCAACCTTGAAACTTCTGAATATCGTTTCTTATGTCTTTGTCTATGAGTGTATCAAATTTGATTAAAATCAGACCAATCCTTCAATAACCCGATTTTTTCGATTATCTATTTTCGATATTTATCGGTGGTATCTCGACACAAAACCTAGCTAAGAACACTCGCAGACGTTTATAGTACAACTGTGTAAATTTTCAAGAAAATCGGTTCAGCCGTTTTGGAGTCTATAGGTAACGGACACACAGACACACACACACGCAGACACACACACACAGAGGCAAAGTTCCATTTCTAAATAAGTTTAGATACTGAGTTTGAGAAGCATCATGAACACGCTTGAACCTATGCAAAAAAATAAACGCATCTTATTTTCATGTTGAAGATGAGCGGTATTTAATTTAAGTTCTGAAAACTATTGATATAAAATTATTAGGAATGAGTTGCATAAATTTAAATTCCTGGGAAGTGTTCTAACAGAGGACGGAAAATGCGACACTGAGATCCGAAGGCTTAGCCACAGTTTATCATCATACCCAGGATGATTCTGAATGTTTAACATTAATAATAATAAAATAATAATAATAATAGTATTAAGCGCGTAGGGATGGGAAAAGGTGATATATATATATATATAATTATAATTATTATTATTATTATTATTATTATTATTAATTATTACTTTAGAGCATGTGTAAGGTCGTTGGCATGGTAAACTGCACCCAGCATCAAGGCCTCTGGGAGGTTGTGAGGAGCATAGAATCACCTCTTAATTACTGTTGTTCCCAGGTCCACCCTGACCCGGAGTGGTAGCATCTGTTTGGGTCCCAGTTATGAGCAAATAGTTAATCCCCAAAACTGGGGTCGAAACACTATGAAAGTATAAAAATACACTTTTATACAAACATATACATAAAAATAGACCTTTTGAAAGAAAAATATTACCAACAGTACATTTTTGAAGAAAAAATTATTACCATAACACATTTTTGAAAAAAAAAAACAATTTCCGAATAAAAAACTAGAAGACATTTTCAGTTTTCTAGAATAAAAAAATATTGAATATTGAAAAAAAAAAACTCTTAATTTTTGGAAATATTTTGTATAAAAGGAAGTGTTTTTTTTTTATTTTTTCAATACAACGTTTATTACCATCGTTATTAACTACCTGATGACACATTGTTCTTTCAATGTTGAAACAAAATGTACAATTTTGTAGTAGTTTGTAGTTTATATTATTAGTGGGCATTGAATTAAGTTTTTTATTTCAGCTATTTTGTATCGTTAGGGGCATTCACTATTATAATTAACCCTCTAGGGCCATTCGTATCATATTTGATACAGTATGAAAACAAGCCTTGAAAGAAATATTTCCCTGAAAAATTTTTTAAGGGAAATATTTTATAAATTTCAAATGAAAGCATTACTGACTGCTCAGTCAATGAATACCAAATGTTTCCTTATAGGGAAATACTGTATCAAATATGATACGAATGGCCCTAGAGGGTTAAGTAGTAATTAGTGGGGGATCTGTTTATTACTTCATAACAATATAGAACTGATCCCCCACTTCATGACAAGTAGAAGCCTTAATCATATTATATTATTAACCCTCTAGGGCCATTCGTATCATATTTGATAGAGTATGAAAACAAGCCTTGAAAGAAATATTTTCCTGAAAAATTTTTTAAGGGAAATATTTTATAAATTTCAAATGAAAGCATTACTGACTGCTCAGTCAATGAATACCAAATGTTTCCTTATAGGGAAATACCAAATGTTTCCTTATAGGGAAATACTGTATCAAATATGATACGAATGGCCCTAGAGGGTTAAGAAGACACAAGTTTATGCTAGTTGGTTTCCTATATGGAGTAGTAAATCTATGAGCACTGGAATCAATAAATAAAGGAATGGAATTTTATTATTAATATTAAGTTCTAATGTAAATTTGAGGACGGAGTGACTTTCAAATTTGTTTTTAAGTTGTGTAATTTGATCAATATCTTTAGCTAAAATGAAGATGTCATCTTTGGATCTTACATATATAGGCAATTTATTAGTGTCATTAAGTATTTTTTTATTTTCTAAATGTGACTTATAATAATTAGAAAAGAGGGGACCTAAAGGAGATCCCATAGCAATACCATCTATTTGAGTAGAAATATGACCTAGGGGGCCATGAAAGGATACTTGAGTCATGCATGCTAATAATAATAGTGGCTTTGATATTGATTGGTGGGAGAGTAGTATGGTTGCCTACATCACAGATAATGATGATGTCAATCGTGTCATGGACGGGAACATTAGTGAATATGTTTTGGACATCCGAAGATGCAATTATTTGGTTGTTAGGTTTTATGGAATGGAGAATTTGTATAAATTCATTCGTGGAGTTAATACTATATTTACTTGGAAGGGTATTGGAAGCCATCTACATTAAATCCAAACAACCCACACTTAATAAAATCACATTTCAATCTGCTCACAAAACATTATATTGCATTTAGACACTTGGCTCTGTTAACATTTTGGTCTTTCACGCGGTGTGACGTTATAGAACCGCATTACAAATTTACGAACTGCGTCTGCTATTCAGTGACTGTTATCATCGCATAGCAATGTTTTATATTAAAACCGAGTTATGATTAAGTTTAACAGACATTCATTGTCTGTTATATATATATATATATATATATATATATATATATATATATATATTCAAATAGTGTTCAAACAAATCATTTCATATATATAAATATAGTGTTCAAACAAATCATTTCATATATATATATATATATATATATATATATATATATATATATATATATATATAATGATTTGTTTGAACACTATTTTTTATCAATACTTGTATTTAAGTAAATATTCTGTTTATAATCAAACAATATTATATATTTATTTCTACCGGCCTATTTATTTATGATAAATTTTTATTACGAAAAATTGTGTCATTCGGCACGGTTTGAACCTGCAACCACTATCCTCATAGGGGAAGCCACCAATTGATCTGGCGCGTCTTAGACCTCTCGACTACGAATGGCCATCAGTCAAAACGAAGTCGAATCAAGCCTATATATCACACAATTTTCGATTAAGCGTAATAATCATATCTGCTCTGAAATGTATCGTAATGTCAACAAATGTAAACATGTTACAGAAATTAACGAAGATTAACGAAACTTATTTATAAACAACCAACAATTTGAAATAATATGTTTGAACATTATTTTTGATCGATACTCGTATTTAAGTAGATATTCTGTTTATAATCAAGCAGTGTATATATTTATTTCTACTGACCTGGTTATTTATGATAAATTTTTGTTATGAAAATGTGTGTCATTCGGCAGGATTCGAACCTGCGACCTCTCTCCACATAGGGGAAGTCACCATAAAATTGAAACAAGTTTTTCATGAATTTAAAAATTCAATAAATTAAAATATGCGAACCAATCGTAAGTAAATCTTTATTATTTGCCATTTTTATAAGATTTGAATTAATTGACAATTTATCTGTTATTTTGCCAACTACTAATAAATCTAATCTAAATCTAAACTTATTTATAAATGGAACTTTGTCTGTGTGTGTGTGTGTGTGTCTGTGTGTCCGTTACCTATAGACTCCAAAACGGCTGAACCGATTTTCTTGAAAATTTACACAGTTGTACTATAAGCGTCTGCGAGTGTTCTTAGCTAGGTTTTGTGTTGAGGTACCTCGATAATCAAAAAAATCGGGTTATAGAAGAAGTGGTCCGATTTTAATCAAATTTGATACACTCATAGACAAAGACATAAGAAACGATATTCAGAGGTTTCAAGGTTGCAGTTCTTACAATAGAGCAGAAAATCGATAATATATATATATAAGGCAAGATGTTTGTGTGCGTGTCTGTTTATCTGCCTGCATGTCTGTATTTTTGTCAGCCCTTTTATTTTAGTTTTTGCTTCGGGTTTGGCTCTAAGTAGCTATAATTGTAGTTCTTAGTCTCAGCCATGATACCATTTACTCAGAGGACTTATTTAGACTTCAAAATTCAGTTTACGACGAAAACATCTTATTTGATATCGATACCAGGAAATCAAAATTTGACTTACATACATTCATTTTTCTTTCAGTTTACGATTTCGCTTTAACTGGAAACAACTATTGCTTTTTAGTCTGTCGTGCCAACGTCCAAAAAGTCTGAGCTCCAGGACCATGGATTAGTTTTCAAGCTTTCATTACACCCGATCAACGCTGGGCTATACTGATAGTACTATCATAAATAAACAGTATAAATAAACAATCTAATCAATACATAGTATTTATTATTTTTGTTAATTATCAAGAAAATGTATGAATTCACTTTCATATGTTTAGGCTTTATTGCAATTCTAATCGTTGCTTTTTGAAATAATAAACATTGCCGAGGGTGGAGGTAGTTATAATATTAGCGGTGTCAAGGGAAAAACAGCACTTTTGACACTCTTTTTTTATTATTTACCATTTTGAAGATTTGAATCAAGTGGCAATTAGCTGATGTTTTGCCAACTATTGCAATAAATAATACAATAGTGTAAATAAATAATCTACCAAATAATGTTTATTATTTTAGTTGTCAGTTCTGAAGAAAAAAGAAAATGTATTTATTCACTTTCATACACTAAGGCTTTAGTAAAATTCTAATCACCAATTTTAAAAACACTAAACATTGCCAAGAAGTGAAAGTAGTTAAAACGTGGTGTGATGGGGAAACCCGTTCATTAGACATTGCCTCGTATTGCGGACACTTTTATTCATGTTTGACTGACACACACACACACACGCACACACACGCACACACACACACACATACACACACACACACACACACACACATATATATCTATATATATATATATATATATATATATTTCTGAGACACAGAATTACGCAAGACGGCCCAGAGAAGTTAACACTCACATGACATACTAAAGAGAAAGTGAGTAACCTACTTAACGAGTTTCTGTGGATAGATGAAAACAGAGACAAAGAGGGTGATAGGTAAAGTTACTTAGAATAGAAAAAGATTGGAAGTTGTGGAGAACCACGATTGTCTACATCCTGAATTAACTTGGAACATAAAAGTAGGTACTTTCATTTCAATTTAGAATGTCGTATAAAAAGGTTTTATCACTTTAAAAATGATAAATCAAATATTTTAATCCAAATATTAATATTTCTATTTCAAAATGAAATTATGCCATAGCCCCAAATGTTAATGTTGCATTATATTGATCCCAGTTTTATTGGGTTAAATAGTATGAACAGCAGGAATTAATTCCTGATCTATTGGGAGAAGTGAACAGGCCTTCCCAAAATTATGAACGTAAAATATTTCAGCTGGAGTTTGAACTCAGTTCGTCATTTCCATACTGTTAATTTTGGGCTAACTCCGCCCACAACGGATATTTATTGGGTTGGCCAAAATGTTCGTTAAGTTTATAAGTAAATTTTCTGTTTAATAAAAGAACGAACTTTTTGACCAACCCTATTACAAAGCTTTGCATTGTTAATTAGAATGACAAATAAGTTTGAATGCGGGTATTAAAGGCTGTTTCATTTTGTCTTTCTTGCATTATGAATCAGCAGTAGAAACTGTTTGCCTTGTTCTGCTCGCACCGATTTTAAATAGGAAACTAATTCAAATAACTTATATTCCTTATACCGATATACCTGCAGAAATAATATTGTTAAAATATTATCAGTTTAGTTTTTAACCTTGAATTTTACTTGTTTACATTTGTATGGATGTATTTAAATTTCGTACTCGACTGGCCATCTTTAAATTTTGTACTTGTATGACTGTTTTTTATTTTTTTATTTTTTGAACAGCTGTATTTAAATTTCGTACTTGAATTGCCGTGTTTAAATCTTGTACTTAAATAGCCTTGTTTAAATTTTCTGAAAAAGATATTAAGTAAGGCTTTCATGACAACTTATTAATATTCACTAGTTTAATCTCTTCTTCTTTCTACCGTATTTCTTCAGAGTTTTAGCGTTTATGACTTTCCAGATTTTCCTCTTCTTTGTAGATTTGTAATATTCACCTCTTGATATTTTTTTCTATTCTTCTTCTTCTATGTGCCCTGTCCTTTCAGGACGTAGGCGATCATGGTTCTCCACGTCTCCCTATCCCTTGTGGCTCCTAGTATGTTTGTTCCCGTTACTCCTGTCAACCCCCGTTCCGTGAACCACCCGATCAAGCCCTGCAAATATGTTATCCGCTGTCTTCCTCTGTCTCTTTTTCCTTCTATCTGGCCAATCAGTATCAGGTTCTCCAGGCTCTCCTTCCTCACTGCGTGTCCCAGGAACTTCAGTTGTCTCTTCCTGATGCTCAGTATTAATTTCCTCTTTGTTGCCATTCTTTCCAACACCTCATCATTGCTTGCATGCTCAGTCCATGATATCCGCAAAATCCTTCTGTAGAACCACATTTCCGCTGCTTCCAGTTTTGTCCTCATTTTCGATGATATTGTCCATCATTCGCTGCCGTATTGAAGAACTTACATCACGTAGCAGTCCAGCACTCTTTTCTTTGTTTCCAGTGAGATTTTCCTGTGAGTTAGTATTTTGCTCAGCCTCTGGAACGCGTCCTTTGCCATGCCAATTCGCCTTTGGATCTCCGTGTCGCACTTTCCATCTTCAGTTAGGACACTTCCTAGGTATTTAAATTTTTGTACTTGCTTGATTCTGGTATCTCCCACATTTATTTGGCATTTTGGGTTGTACCTTTTGCTGATGACCATGCACTCAGTTTTCTTAAAGTTTATTTGTAGTCCTTTTTTGTCGCTCTCCACCGCTACCTTCTGTAGGAGGTCTTGCAGCTTCCTTTCCGTGTCCGCGACCAGCATTGTATCGTCTGCGTACCTTATGTTGTTCAAGTTGTGTCCTTAAACAACAAATCCTGTTGTGTCATAAGATATTAAACAGAAAAATCCACATCGTCCCTGAAGTGCTCCAAGAAATAGGACTCGAGATAAAAGAAACTATGATCTGGTATCGAAATAAAAGCAGTATTGACAAATACACTGAATTCATAATAAAAGCAGTATTGACAAATACACTGAATTCATAATAAAAGATGTGAATTAAATAAATGCTAAATATTACAAATACCTTGGTGTATGGATCAGTTATAATATATTTAGGAAAAAGGGAAATTGAACACAGATTAGTCTTTGTCTATATTTCTGAGATGAGTTAGTATTTACAGTATTTACATTATTCGGACTATATGTCCTCATCTTTGTTGCCATTTGTACGACGTTTTGGCCATTGTAAGCTCCGACCTTTTTCAGGTGCTAGAAATTTTGAATTAAACCCTTTATTACAATCACTGGGGTATTTCATCTTCATTCCTTGCCTAGAGCCTCTTCTGGTAGTCATGAGTTATCCTTAAGCACACATGGCCCAATGGATATAGACGTTGGTTAGTTCCTGTGATTTGACCCAAAGAGTTGTGAGTTCAATACCAGGCTAGAGCAGTGGTGAACAAGTAACTTGCAGGGTTAGAGGGAGATAATTTATGACTTCCAATCGAGGCTTTACGCAAGGAATGAGGATGATATACCCCAGTGATTGTAATAAAGGTTTCGGTTCAAAGTTCCTAGCACCAGAAGAAGCCGGAACGTACAACGGCCGTGCAAATGGCAACAAAGATGAGGACAATAGTCCGAATAATGTAAATACTATAGATTAGTCTGTTCTTAAGGTAGTTTCACCCAACACTGCAAATTGCTACCAAATCAAAACATTTACACGTAAAATTGAGTCATGTTCTTAAATATCCTCGTTATTTCTAAACTTTCATATGGATGCCATACATGACGCCAAATCTATTCAGAAATATCTAAACTGTCAGCTGTATACAACTACTTTCTTAAATCGCTGGTTTAAAATGGGTTTGCACGAGAGAAGACGGTGAATTCTGGCGAAGACCATCCTTCTTCGAAAATTGTAAAGTAGTACATCAGAATCACATTCAATGAACTGTGCCAAATAGTTAGTCAGTTATATGCCATACGTGATACACGATTGGGCGATCATATCTCATATGACTGACTGGGCAGAAGATTTTCCCGCAGTAGGTTGCCATTACTTTCTGCGGTAGACTGGTTGCCCACTAAGGCTATAGAACCCAATCTGTTCTATTATTTAACCCATAACTGGAGGGAAGAGACGGATTAATACCTTTCTCAATGGTATTTGTGCGTAAGTGAATGCAATAAATTCAACTTGAATTCGAACTCGGCACTCCGTTTTGTCGTTCCGAGTCGATATCCACTGCATCGCAACGTACATCCTGTGCCAGATAACAGCAGCCATATTACGTTAGAACTATAAACAGCAATGGATAAAATGGATAGCATATATAATGCTTATGTCATAAGTATTCAAACAGGCAGATATTTTTCTTTAATTGATTAGTCTTGAGCTTAAAACAGGAACCTCGCAAGAAGCAAGGCATTGTATTGCAATCCCTAGAGCAAACCTTTATTACTGTTTTATGTATTTGAATGTTTAATGTCTGGGAAACAAGACTTTATTACATTTTTAAATAAATAAAAAGTTTTTCAATACAGCTAAAACCTTGTTTACTATCACTCAGAGGAGACTGAAAAAGTGAACTCGTTTTGCTATTTGGAAAAAAACTGATAAACAAAGTAAGTTAATTTGGATAGCTTCATTGCTCAAAATATTTATTGACCCTTTGCAACCTTCGGCAATAAATATAGATTTTCTCTTTTTGTTTAAATGCTTGTGCGTAGGATTCTGTACAGAAGTAATGTTCATAAATATTTAAGAAAACAATGTTTTGATTTATTTCCATTGACACTTTTACAACAATTCCATCAATAAATATGACACAAAGTCAAAATTGGGGTATAAAGAAAAGTGTTGAACGATGTTTAACAATGTCTTCATAGTTTGTCTTCAAGTTATATATAAAAAAGAGAACGCATCTCTGTATTAAAACTAGTCGGCAATCATTAATCTTTGTGCCCGAAAAACAAATAAAAATGAAAAAACAGCGTATTAAAGGACGGTTTTTCCCTTGACACCGCAATTATTTTAACTTTTCGGCAATGTTGACTGTTTTCAAAAGCAACGATTAGAATTTAAATAAAACTTAAATTTGTAAAAATGAAGTTATGCATTTTCAACAAAAATAACAAATATATTTATTTACTAGACTGTTTATTTACACTAATTGTTAAATTATTTACTGGAATGGTTGACAAAACTGCCAATCGTGTTGATTTGTATATGTGCAAGATGGATTCAAGCGGAAAAAAAAACTTCCTGGCCCGACACAGTGACCCAACCTTCCTAGTAGCCGATTTAGTTATTGATTTAACGTAATGATTACACGTGATGTCGGAAGATAAAGTAAAACCGAGGAGGCGCAGTGTATTGCTTTCAAGGAGACTCGCTTGATCCATGCTTATGGGAGGGCAGAAGAGATTTGCTTGTGATGGTTGACAGATAGCAGTTTCGTTTTAGAAGAACTGAAATTTACAAGCCATTTCTTACTCCAGTCCACCATTGAGTGAAGGCCATTCTCAAGATCAGCAGCGAGGATATGTTTGTCCGCCTCGCCAGATTTCTTACTGATACGGTAGTAAATGGTGGCGTCATCTGTGTAGGTGCCTACTTGGGATTTGATCACGTCTGGGAGATAATTTATGAAGATCAGAAAGAGCGTCGGACCTAGGATAGAGCCCTTGGGGACGCTAGCGTTTGTGCAGTAGGATTTGGAGGCATGCCCATTCAAGGCGAGCTTCATTGTGCGGTTAGATAAAAAAGATTGAATCAGATCAAGTAAGCAACCAGTGATACCATAACCCTATAGCTTGCACAGAAGGCCAGCGTGCCAAATGTTTGTTATAAAGTTCGTATAATGCTTGTAGTTATAGTTAATAACACTGTAAAGAAAACGCCGGAACAAAAGTTCTGAGTGAAGAACAGGTTTAATCACATGAGAGACATGGATTCAAAATTCAAGAATAGCGTAGTTCAGTGAGTACGACTCAAATATTAAGTCTTGCAACCTACTTTGTGACAACCGTTCCTATGAACAGACGTTTTACTCAGAGCGGATGGACGAATCTATGTTCCATAATTAGGGTAGAGAAGGCTGGTTGCCTTTCTATACAACACCTGCCGTTTTATGATGTACCGTCTCTTTTGAATACGTATTTTCGTCTTTTAGAACTTAACTTCCAACAATTCCCTTGGATTTCTTTTGCTTTTACTAGCACGGCCTGTTTGAATATTTATAAATGGAGTTGTAAAGTCAAAATTATCAGACAGTATCTCCATAGGTAATCTTCTCTGTTGTGTTTTTATTTCATTTATTTCGTGTGCATATCTTGCTTTTATGCTACCAATTTCAACCATGTACCAAATACATCATCCTACTAATCCTCTTTACTATTTCATCATCTTCCCAACTTTCCTTTCCTCATCTCCATCTTTGAAGGATTTTATAGTTAATTTCGTACTATGTCAACTTTTTATTCTTATTCCAAGTAGTAATTAGTCAAAAACTGATTTATTTTTCCTGGCAAACATTAGTAACATCCTTGATGTAATAGTAGGCTTAGTGGTTAGTCTATAATGAAAAAAAAAACTTATTATTTTTAGTAAGACTTCGTTTATTTTTTTTTTTCCAAGTGAGATGGAAGATTGTTTATTTACAATAATTATTAAATTATTTACTGGAATGGTTGACAAAACTGCCAATCGTGTTGAACTTTGAAAAATGGTAAATAATAAATATTTCCTCATTGTTGGTTCACATATATTAATAATATGATAAATGTTTGTTATAAGGTTCGTATAATGCTTGTAGTTCTGGTTAATAACGATATTTATTCTTGTAAAAATACAAAAATTGTGGCACAAAGCCGAAAAGGGGAGGAAAAGAGGTTGATACTCA
This sequence comes from Ascarosepion bandense, assembly GCA_037127315.1. Lineage (NCBI taxonomy): Eukaryota > Metazoa > Mollusca > Cephalopoda > Sepiida > Sepiidae > Ascarosepion > Ascarosepion bandense. The sequence continues at coordinate 1,694,643 of JBBBDQ010000882.1, forward strand.
CTGAACTATCCTAGACCTAGCTAAACACTTTCACGACCCATTCACTCGTTACAATTTGCACAATCACCACAAGAACCCATCCATCAACTTCCAATTCTTCATATACCACAATGCCACAAACTTACAAGGGACACCTAAAAAAAAGTGGGGAAATAACACATGACAATAAGAAATGTATTTATATACAATATAAAATATATATACAATATAATATAATATGTACAATAATATGTACAATATGACATTAAATAAGGAAAAGCACTTAGAATAGAAAGTAATGAATAAAAATAAAGTAGCACAGATAATTCCATGTAGCCGCATTTCGACAGTTCTTTTCACCAGTGATCATGGAAATGTACTTCTTCACTTATTGAATACATTTCTTTTGAGAGATCTCACGATCAGTATAACGATATTTGTTCTTGTAAAAATACAAAAATTGTGGCACAAAGTCGAAAAGGGGAGGGGAAGAGGTTGGTACTCACTGAACTATCCTATACCTAGTTAAACACTTTCACGACCCATTCACTCGTTACGATTTGCACAATCACCACAAGAACCCATCCATCGACTCCCAATCTTTCAAACACCATAATGTCATAAACTTACAAGGGACACTTTAAAAAGAGGGGAAATAACCCATGACAATAAGAAATGTATTGAATAACTGATTTTATCTTTTACCGTTTTTCTTTTTAAGAACGCACTTGTAACGGCAGAGAATTTATGAATGCGCATTGTTTAAATTCAAACGAATTATGACGCTTTCATCCATGGTTGTATAAAACTAAAAGGTATTTCTTAGTGTGGATGCATTTAGTCATAATTTCTGTTCTTTCATTTAACAGTTGGTCTTTATTTGGGTATGTCATAATTTCTAATTTTTCTTCTTGGCACAGTCTACATATTTGTCCACCATTGTAAGGCTTTACAGTGCTCCACATTATGTCTGGGTCTTTTTCATATTTTGATTTCAATTTCCAGACATGTTTAGCCAATTTTGTATTTTGTATTGTTTTTTTTTTAATTTTTCTATTTTAAATGGAGATCTGTGGTTGAACCACCTGGTCTTAAAACTGTCTTTCAAATTAATCGATATTTATTCTTGTAAAAATACAAAAATTGTGGCACAAGCCGAAAAGGGGAGGGGAGAGGTTGGTACCCACTGAACTATCCTATACCTAGCTAAACAAGAACCCATCCATCGACCCCCCAATCTTTCAAACACCATAATGTCATAAACTTACAAGGGACACCTAAAAAAGTGGGGAAATAACCCATGACAATAAGAAACGTATTTATATTCCGTCATTTAGAACAACACGGTTATCAACGCACACTTCTGAGAAAAACGCTTGTTGATAACACGTACATACTTAAACAAGAAAATAACAAACAGAAACTAAAAATCCTCGAAGCAATCTACATTAAACAATTTAAACCTGGTTTGAATACAATCAATTTTGATATTTCCAATAACGTACTCAAATGTCTGTAATCAGACCAGGGACCACAACGCCACTATTTTGTCACTGTCTTCGGTCATCCGCCACGATAGGGATGGACTTATATTTTCAATTCAATTCTTTTTATTGTTAATAACTTAAATGTTCTATGTTTACTCTGTGTTAATATTTACTCTTTGATAATGGCTTATGTGAGCCGAAAGCTTAGACCCGATAAAAAAATCAACAATTACTGTGATTTTTTGTTGTCTTTCAACGACATCACCATCAAGTATATCAGACGGTATGAACGGATCCTACACAAAATTAATAGACAAAACTTGTCTATATTATTCAATGAAACCTGCATTAATATAAAATATATGTACAATATAATATAATATGTACAACAATATGTCCAATATAACATTTAATAAGTTCTGGTTGATAACACTGTAAAGGAAACACTGGAACAAAAGTTCTGAGTGAAGAACGTCATTCATTATTACGTCATTCATTACGTCATTCATTATTATGGCATTCATTACGTCATTCATTATTTTCAAAATGTCATCCTTCTGGGATTGTATTTTAACTTAGTTCAAAGTCACAGGAAGTTCCTTTATTGGGAAGTTCCTTTATCAAAACACTTTTATCTCATTTTTAGAAATTAAAGAAGGAATTCCGTTCTTTAAATTGTATTAATAAAAAAAGAAAAAAATCCAGACTTAGAATTGCTGGAACGTGTCAAGTGTGACAGCATTCATGCCATACTTCTGCGCTCTCAACTTTCGGTGGGCTGGTCATACACACCGCATGGAGGACAGCCGACTACCGAAGAGTCTCTTCTATGGTGAACTCTCCACAGGGAAACGTTCACTTGGCCGGCCAAAATTGAGGTACAAAGACAGTTTAAAAGAGGCCCTCAAGTGCTGTGACATCCCATACTCTTCCTGGGAATCCACTGCTAAAGATAGAGCTGCCTTGAGATCCCAAGTGAAATCTGGGGGTTGCAAAATTTGAAGAGAGTTGCATCAGGGCCCTCAAAGAGGGATGCCAGAAGAGGAAGGAGCATAAAAGCTCCATCTACCAGCTTGGGTCTGCTCTTTGCATCTCCTGCCTTTACTGCAACAGGCTCTTTCGTGCAATAAAATAAAGTACAAATTTATAATTATATGAAGATATGCCCTTCATATGAGGTGTCTGCGTGCCCTCCTCAATATCAAATGGCACCATAAAATTCCATACTCAGAAGTGCTGGAACATGCTAAGTGTGACAGCATTCATCCCATGCTTCTTCACTCTCAACTTCGGTGGGCTGGTCATACACACCGCATGGAGGATAGTCGACTACTGAAACGTTCGTTTGGCTGGCCAATATTGAGGTACAAAGACAGTTTAAAGGAGGCCCTCAAGTGTTGTAACATCCCATACTCTTCCTGGGAATCCACTGCTAAAGATAGAGCTGCCTGGAGATCCCAAGTGAAATCTGGGGGTTGCAAAATTTGAAGAGGGTTGCATCAGGGCCCTCAAAGAGGGATGCTAGAAGAGGAAGCTAGAAGCTCCATCTACCAGTTTGTGTCTGCCCCTTGCATCCCCTGCCCCTGCTGCAACAGATTCTCGCGCAAAGATTAGTCGTATCAGTCACCTCTGCAGCCACCAAAACTTTTAGTAGCCAGAAGTCATGGTCTTCTTTGCTTACGAAGGACGAACATCATCATTAATATGGACATATCATCTGCATGTCCCAATTACCTTGATGGTAAACATTCCATATCAAAATCGTTCACCGATTGTTGGCCGTATATATCAGAATATCCTTTTGGGTACTAAAACTAGTCAATAATGGGTGTTGATATGTTTAAAGAATAAATTTCCTACGGTGTATCATTTTGTGTAATATTTCCGCTGCAAAAATAATAGCTCACGCTTCTTTTTCAATTTGGCTATAATTTTGTTCAGCCGCCATTAGCGTTCTAGATTCATGGGAAACTGCTTTTATTTTACCATCTTTGAATTTATGACAAATAGTTGCCATAATGGCTAGTATCTGATGCTACAATTATTCCTAAATAAGGATTGAAACAGGTTAACGATAATTCAGAAGTTAATGTGTTCTTTATATCTTCAAAAGAATTTTGTTATTCATCAGATCAATGCCACACCGCACCTTTTTTCGATAATTTATTTTAAAAAGCTTTCAATTCATGCATTTTGGCATAGTTTGCGTCTCCTAGAATTAATTGTAAAGAAGGCACATTTGTTGGGAAAGGTATATTTTTACTAGTAGTCGTCCTTTATGCTTCTAGTCTACGCCCATTTGCATCAATTATTTGCCACAAGTATTTTATATTGCTCCTGAAAAATTGGGATTTTTTCCTTACTGAGTTTGAACGCGTAATCTATTCTTTGCGATAATCATTGTATTTACAGTGAAACAGATAAGATGAAACCGTAATTTCTATTCCAACAGCTTCTTTTCTCGCGCTTCCCGCCTGTGGAATTCCCTTCCACACGCCTGCTTTCCCGACAGCTACAATCTCCAGGAGTTTAAATGTAAGGTCAATAGACACCTTCTATCACACTAACTTGCATCTATTCTCTCAAACACTCTCACCATCTACCCAACCCTCATTATCGGTATCCTTACCCGTCTATCACCCTCCTTCTGACATTTCCTATATCTAACCACTCTTTCTCACCACTTCCCCCTCTATGTAACCCCCTGCGCAATAGTGGCAGTGGAATGTCTTGCTCGGGGTGAAACGATTAAAAAAAATATGTCCTGAATGTTGCTGTTAACTTTCGCTTATTATGAGTACGTCGTCTAAATATGCGACGTACAATGCGACGTACAATCTAAACTAGGAGTTTATAAATCTATGAATAAAAAATTGCTTTCATAGTTATTTCTTTGAAATTGGTCAATCATAAATATTGCATTGCATTTATTTTAATACAATTGTATGAGTTTGTAAAATTTCATATATATTGTAAAATATACTTAGCTCACTGGTGCCTCCTATACATAAATTTACTCGAGCCACAAGATTAGCAGTTAGGTCCCACCCTTTTACTGTGAAACCAATTGTAAACGCAAATTCTACTCCATCAGCTTCTTCTCTCGCACTTCCCGCCTGTGGAATTCCCTTCCATTTACTTGCTTTCCCGACATCTACAATCTCCAAGAATTTAAATGTAAAGTCAATAGTCATCGCCTATCTCACTAACTTGGATCCTCTCTCTCATGCTCCTTTCTCCGTCCACTCCACTCCCATCAGTATTCTTATCCTTCTCTTACCCACTTCCTGACACCCCCTATAACCTGTCACTGTTTCTCATAACATAAGAAAACATGATTAAGGAAAAAGAACAATAAAAGAACAGGAATTAAGAAGACAGAAGATAACGATTGGAGTTGCGATTAGATAAAAGTCGACTGGGAAAGCAAGAAGCCGGAAGAGGATTCCACAAGCAAAAAGTGAGAGAAAAGAAACTGTTAGCATAGAACTTACGGTTAAATCTAGCCATTCCAACTGTAGAATAATTAAATCTTGCCGCCAATCTAGAATTGCGCTTAAGTTATGTCTAGATGCCATAGTGAAAAAAATATTTATAGAAATGTTTCAGTGAAGCTATGTCAGAGCAACCGGAAAATGACTGCATCTGAGATGCCAGATCAGAGTTAATAACACTGCAGATTCTTCTTTGTATTTTATCAGGGATCTCTAAATACATAGCAGAAGCTACAATACCAGATGTGACAGAAACATAAAATCCATGGACGAATGGTAAACATTTTTAGAATAAAAATACAAGGACTGAACCAAATAAGCACCATACCGAGTAGAAAAAATGGAAGAAAATTATTCAATTATGCCAGCACTTGCATTTGGGACATAAGAATAATTTAGCTAGTTTAATTTCCAATGTTTTCCATATTTATAATTTCATATACAGTGCTATACAAGAAAATTCTTTTACTGCATATTTTTCCAAAAAAGATCCTAACTAATTCAATTATATCAATTTTATTTAATAAAGCGTTAATATGATCTTCCCATCTAATATAGTAAATTAATCGGGAGAAAAACGAAACAAGAGAAAATATAAAATTTCTTATCCTTGTCTACACTTAATCTTTTTCATAAATGTATTGGAATATACATTTTCTAACTTTCGAAATCCTCTTGGTAAAATTCGCCATAATTTATAGATAAAGCGCAGGGATTAGTTTATGTATAGATTATAATAGAGAATCAATCTCCCGAATGTGTATTATATAGTAACAACAGTCCGTGATGGTCACAAAGTAAGAGATTGAAGGTAATGTTGACAACGTTCCTGGATATAGAGTATCCTCTTGGCATCTGTTGTCCATGTCGGTCATAGCATATGGATATAGAGTATCCTCGCCGTACATAATCTGTTCAATGAAACAACATCAAAGATTATCACTCTCGAATCAGACACTCTCCAGAATCAGATTTGAACTCCAATACTCGGAAAAATATGGCCGCCTTTTATACACGTCGCATTGAATATTTTGAGCTTCCTGATTGGTTAAGCCTTCTATTGGTGAACTATAAAATGGATTGGCTCATGGGGGTCAGCACACTATAGATATGTGCCAAAAAGTCGTCGTCTATTCAGCATATGGGGACCGGCTGACCAGAGGAGTTTCTTTGCTGGTTAAGCGTACCCAGGACGCGAATGTGGATCTTGTACATGTCGGTGCTGAGGGCCGGCTGATCGTGGCCGATATTGCAGTGAAAAGCAATGCGTTTCGATTGGTTGCGGTTTATGCGCTCAACGGCCGGGAGGAGCGCGTCTCGTTTTTTCGGCGGTTGGAGCCCTTCCTGGTGGATTCAACGCGGCTCGTCTTAGTGGGGGACTGGAATGCCATCTGGACCCCAAGCTGGATATAGGGTGGGGAGCTAGCGGGAAGGCACGTGATCGTAGCTTGGTTGATCTCATCGATGATTTCGGTCTAGTCGATAGATACAGGGTTGATAACAAGGGTGGGAGAATGTGGATGTGGGCAATTAGTTGGCATTCTACCAAGATAGCTAGCTACCTTGATAGAATGTTAGTTCGTGAAGCCGACATAGATCTTTTAGATTGTCCCACGTTCCACTGGTTAGGTTACCCGGACCATAAACTTGTTTGTGCCCGGGTAAATTTAGGAAATAGGCCTAGAATGGCTGGTTACTGGAAGTTCAACGTGTCCTTACTGGACAGGCGGGGCTTCCGGTGCCAGCTAATTAACTTGGTGCAGCGGGCGTTAAATGGGGGTGGGGAAGTCATTGGGAATAAGTGGTGGGAGAACCTTAAGTATTAGGTCTTTCACCACCAAGTTCAGCAAACGTCTCAAACTAGATAAGGCTGACAAGGTGAAGACACTTAGAGCTAATTACTCCCGGGCGGTGGCTGTTTGGGATCTCCTAGAGATAGCCATAGATATGTACCAAAAAGTCCAACAAATCCTTTGCTAAACATGAGAACCAGCCGCAGCTTTATTTTTGGTCAGATTCAGTCAAATGATTTTCCCCAAGCTGAGACCAACTTGTGTTGAAGTGTTACCTTTTCTTTAGAAATACTAGAGGTATGGAAAGAGCGACACTGAAATCCGAAGGCGCATTGAGCCAGCCAAGGAAGAATTCGAAAAGCTAAGCAGAATATAAAAATATAGAAAAAAATTCGCTAGAAACAATGAAAAGAATACTAAACTGCTACGTGATATCTGTCCTCCCCTATGGCGTAGAGTGCTGAACGATCTCCTCAAAGATGAAGAGGAGACTTGAAGCAACAGAAATGTGATTCAACTGAAGGATGCTTGAACCGAACATGTGAATAACGACGAATATTTGCAGAAAATGCAACTAAGGAAACTAATGTTTAACATCAGGAAAAGACAGTTGTGGCTTCTGGTGCACATAATGAGAAAGAAGAATGTGGAAAATCTGATACTCACAGGGTGGATTGAGAGCAAGAGGCACAGAAGAAAAGAACGCATAAAATACTCAATAGGGAAGGTGGGATTGGAAAATCTGATACTCACAGGGTGGTTTGAGGGCAAGAGGAACAGAGGAAAACAACACATAACATACTCAATAAGAAAGGAGGGTTTGGAAAATATGATACTCACAGGGTAGATAGAGGGCAAGAGGGACAGAGGAAAACAACACATAACATACTTAATAAGGAAGGAGGTCTTGGAAAATCTGATACTCACAGGGTGGATTGAGAGCAAGAGGCACAGAAGAAAAGAACGCATAAAATACTCAATAGGGAAGGTGGGATTGGAAAATCTGATACTCACAGGGTGGTTTGAGGGCAAGAGGGACAGAGAAAAACAACGCAAAACATACTTAATAAGGAAGGTGGGATTGGAAAATCTGATACTCACTGGGTGGATTGAGAGCAAGAGTGGTAAAGAAAAACAACGCATAACTTGATGAGCTTGATTTAATGGATGACGGAACAAGGGAGAAAAAACTGCAAGACAAAGTTTATTAAGAGCTACAAGGGACAAGACATTGTGCAGAGCCATGATCGCCTACGACTTCAGGTAACAGGGCTCATAAAGAAGTTTGAAGTTAACAATTTAATTCTTTCTTAAATTTTATTTTGAGGAATACGGAAACATGTCTATGCATAAAGAAAATGTTTACAAAGGAAAGACGCATATTTTATCATGCAGGTTGTACTTAAAGAAAAAATAAACTGCACTTTGACCCCGGTTCTGTAAAATATATTCAAATCAACAGGTAAATTTTAAAGCCAAGCAACGGTAGGACAACTTCTTTATGTACCTCAGGTAGAAAAAACTACTAAAACTATAAAATATCAGAAAATGATCAGATGATGGGGAAAAAATTAAGTGCGTGCAACCAGACGATAAACAAATTTCAGATTCGGCTGTTTCGAAATGTGCGTTGTGGTTGAAAGGATATCGGCTCGGAAAGAGAAATAGGAGAACCGAGTTCGAATTTCAGTTTAATTCATAGCATTCCCTTATGCACAAATACCCTTGGGGAAAGGCGTTAATCAGTCTCTTCCCTCAAGCTATGAGTTAAATAGCAGGAGTGTTTAGGTTCTATAGCCGTGGTTAGCAACCAGTCTAGCGCAGAAAGTAATCACAACCTACTTCAAAAAAACAAAAAAAAAACAGTTAGTCATGTCTCTTTGGAGTTTTTCGGGACGATCGTTCAAACGTGTATCAGGTCGTCTTCTTCTATGTGCCTTGTCCTTTCAGGACGTAGGCGATCATGTCTTTCCACGTCTCCCTATCCCTTAGCATGCTTTCTCCTGTTGTACGATGCAACCCAGTTCTGTCATCCACCTACCCAGGCCCTTCAAATTTTTTCCTTCTATCTGCCCTGTGAGTATCAGGTTCTCCACGTCCTCCTTTCATCACTACATGTCCCAAGAACTTTAACTGTCTTTTCCTGATGCTCAGTATTAATTTCCTTTTCATTTCCATCCTTTCCAAAACCTCATCATTGCTCACGTGTTCGATCCATGATATCCGCAGCATCCTTCTGTAGAACCACATTTCAGTTGCTTCAAGTTTTTCCTTGATCTTTGATGATATTGTCCAGCATTCACTGCTATATTGAAGAACTGAGATCACATAGCAATCCAGTACACTTTTCTTTGTTTTTAGCAAAATTTTCCTGTCTCTTGATACTCTACTCAGCTTCTGGAACACGTCTGTGTCGCACTTTCTGTCTTCTTGATTTTAGTATTCTCCACCTGTATTTGGCATTTTGGGCTGTTCTTTTTGCTGATGTCCATGCATTCGGTTTTCTTGCAGTTTATTTGTAGTCCTTTATTGTTACTCTCTTCAGCTACCTTCTGTAGGAGATCCTGTAGTTTACTTTCAGTGTCTGCAATCAGCAATGTATCATCTGCGTTCATTATGTTGTTCCAATTGTGGCCTCCAATGATGAATCCTGACATAGCATCTAGGGGCCTCAGAATAATCTTGCTGTACAAATTGAATAGATCCGGGGATAGGACACATCCTTGTCTTATGCTCCTTTCTATCTTTGTATATCTTCTGAATTTGTTACCTGTCCGTTTGCTGCCAGTAGAGATTCTTGATATGGCACATAAATGACTGCTTGAGTGTTTCAAAAAGTTTAATAGTTTACGAATTATCTGGAATAATTGCAAAGCTTTCCTTAAAAGAAAACATAATAACTGGTCAAATTCGCCAGGAAATGCAGAGAATAAACAGATAATCTGTAGAAAAACATATTTGGACAAAAGGTTTTCTTAAAATCAAAAGCAGTAGGGAGGGAAAGGAAATGTATAATGTACATTTCCGTGTATAAGACAACCTTTGATTCCTCAAAATCACCCTATAAAATTGAGGGTCGTTTTATACTCAGTTAAGGGCCATACGTGATACACGCTTGGGCGATCATGTCTCGAAAGAGACATGATTGACTGGGCAGAATATTATCCCGCAGTAGGTTGCCATTGCTTTCTGCAGTAGACTGGTTGCCGACCAAGGCTATAGAACCCAATCTGTCCTATTATTTAACCCATAACTGGAAGGAATAGACGGATTAATACCTTTCCCAAGGGTATTTGCACGTAAGTGAATGCAATGAATTCAACTGGAATTCGAACTCGGCTCCCCGATTTCTTGTTCCAAGCCGATATCCAATGCACCACAACGCACGTTTTATACTACAATTCTAAAAAAAAAACCTTAAACTCTAAGTGATGTTCGTCGGTAGGATGACTTCGGCCTCGGTGTGATAACTAATAACGTATATCAAAGAATTCAAATAAACTAATAATAAAATTAATAAAACCATTTCTATCTTATATATTAATGGTATAACTTCATAATAAATTGCCTATTCGAGGAATAATTTTATATCAATTAAATGAACTTGCATCCATTCAAGCTAAGCTGAGAAAATGTAAACATCGATTTATGATTGCGTTAACAACAACCTTCATCTTTTGTTAGACTTTCAACAATCATTATAGTGTTAAAGGAAACTGCAGGACCTCCTACATAAGGTAGCGGTGGAGAGTGACAAAAAAGGACTACAAATAAACTTTAAGAAAACTGAATGCATGGTCATCAGCAAAAGGTGCAACCCAAAATGCCAAATACAGGTAGGGGATACCAGAATAAAGCAGGTGCAAAAATTTAAATATCTAGGAAGTGTTCTAACAGGAGATGGAAAGTGCGACACAGAGATCAGAAGGCAAATTGGCATGGCAAAGGACGCGTTCCAGAAGCTGAGCAAAGTACTAACACAGGAAAATTTCACTAGAAACAAAGAAAGGAGTGCTGATATCAGTTCTTCAATACGGAAGTCAGTGCTGGACAATATCATCGAAAATGAGGACAAAACTGGAAGCAGCGGAAATGTGGTTCTACAGAAGGATGCTGCGGATATCGTGGACTGAACATGCAAACAGCGATGAGGTACTGGAAAGAATGGCAACCAAAAGGAAATTAATACCGAGCATTAGGAAGGGACAACTGAAGTTCCTGGGACACGCAATGAGGAAGGAGAGCTTGGAGAACCTGATACTGACTGGCCAGGTAGAGGGAAAGAGAGACAGAGGAAGGTAGCGGATAACATATTTGCAGAGCCTGGTCGGGTGGATGACGGAACGGGGGTTGCCAGGAAAAACAGGAACAAACATACTAAGGGCCACAAGGGATAGGGAGACGTGGAGGGCCATGATCGCTTACGTCCTGAATGGACAGGGCACATAGAAGAAGAAGAATTACGGGAGTAATAACATTTAGCGTAACATAATATTTATTTCTCGTTAAAAATTAATTATCCTTTTTGGGTTTAAAAATTACCTAAGTTAGGATTATTTTATGATTGTCGATGAAGTATAAGTAAATGGCCATTATTACACTCGGCTGTTTGTAACTGTTTAGGTAAAGTAAAAGAAGAGGAAGAAGAAGAAAAATCAGTCTTCGCAAGACATCACGTGATGAAACGTCATCAGAACAACGATTTCCATTTTAGGCAAAGTGTCTAGCAAAAACATGATATAGAATCGGTTTTGCTGTTTTGTTTATTTAGAATTTCTAAAAATATAGTAACATCTTTAATAACATCATTTTTTTATAATCAATAAAATGTCGTTCTATACTACAAATATAGGATAAATTTGCGAAAATGTGCTATATGTTATTATCTCTTCTTATCTAAAGGTCGCCTTATACGCGGAAATATACAATTTATATATTATCAATCGTGCATTATTCTGTCTGTTTAGCATAGTGGAGGCAGTGCTTGTGGTGCAGTGGATATAGACTCGGAACGACAAACTGGGAAGCAGAGTTTGAATTCCTCGCATTCACTTACGCACAAATACCCTTGAGAAAGGTATTAATCCGTCTCTTCCTTCCAGTTATGGGTTAAATAGCAGGACAGATTGGGTTCTGTAGCCTTGGCTGGCAGCCAGTCTACCGCAGAAAGCAATGGCAATTTACTGCGGGATAATTTTCTGCTCAGTCAGTCATGTCTCTTTTAAGACATGATCGCCCAAAGTGTGTATCACGTATGACACTTAACTGACTGACTTCTTCGGACATATCTGCTTGATAAATGAAGTTATGGACAGTAGGCAACATAACAAAGCCCAGTTTAAGCATGCAATTCTATGTAGTCTTCGACTGATTGATCTTTAACTTTTATTCTCAAGAAGCAGATGACAAAAAGTATTGTTCTATCAGGTTTGTTACAAAAATAATGGCCAATTTCATTGATCGACGAGATTATTTATTCGTCGTTGATAAAAAAAAGTTCTTGGTTGTGATGCAACAAAATCTTTGAAAGCTGATTCCACCTCTGGTTTGCAACGTATAAGTTTTACGATTTAAAAATGTATCGAAGTGGTTAAAATGATAATCAATGGGGTGGGGGGAAATCAAGAGAATATGGAGGATTTGGTAAACTCTCTTTGAGTTTTTGCGACGTCATTCTTGCAACATGTGGCCGCGCATTATTGAACCACGTTGATTCACCAATAAAGATCTCATTGGTCCTGGGTATGACGGTAAACTGCATCCGGCAGCAAGGCCTCTGATTGGGAGGTTGTGAGGAGCGTGAAACCACCTCTTAATTGCTGTTGTTCCCAGGTGCGCCCTGACCCAGGGTGGTAGCACCTGTTAGGGTCCCAGCTATGGGTAAATAGTTAACCTCCAAAACGGGGTCAAAATACTATGAAAGTATTTACCAACAAAACTTTTTGAATGAAAAATGTTACCAACAAAACTTTTTTGAATGAAAAATATTACCAACAAAACTTTTTTGAATGAAAAATGTTACCAACAAAACTTTTTCGAATGAAAAATGTTACCAACAACTGTGATTTGAAATAAAAATACGTTTCTGGCCTTAAATGACACTTTAGATGTTGATAGGCCGTTAAACAGGAACAGACAAACAAATCTCATTTGTAGTAATGCTCTGATTGGCTTCTAGAAAGCTCTAGTGGACAGCACCAATTGCAGATCACCAGACAGTCACAATAAGTTTTCCTTATTCAACTTTGGCTTTGGGAAATGTTTGGGGAACTCACTACAATCAAGCCATTGAACTGATCGTTTACGGTTATTATAAAGGATCCACTTTTCATCACAAGTGACTATTCGATCAAGAAAGGGATCATTCGTGTTGTGCAGAAAGAGCATCGAGTACACTTCAAAGCATCCAAGATTTTGATTTTCATTGAGATCATGAAGAACCCATTCATCGAACTTTTTCACCTTGCCAATACTCTGTTGCAATTCTGGGACCAAGCATCTGAGATATTTCTCTGACATTTGACGTGGGTTTTGTTCAACAACAGCTTGCACTTGTTTGTTATCAAAACTGCATAACTGTCCTCTATATTTTTCATATTCAAGACTCTCATCACTAGTGAGGAATTCCTGGAACCACTTTTTCTATTGTCTTATCACTTGTGGGCCTATCTTCTCATGTTCTGTAGATATTGGCAGAAGTTTGGGAGGCACTGTACCCAAGTTTGAAATCATGCAAAAAAGTAAACAAAGATCATGTTTTGTTATAATTTCTGAAAATAAGTAAAAAATTATTAAAGAGCATACATTAAATATTACATGGAAAAATGCGCGCATGAAAAGTAATATTATTAAGATTATATTAAACCTGGAAAAGAAACAGGACAAGTTATAAAATCTGGAAAAGTAAAGGACAAGATATTCTAGTGAAGTAAAAAATAAGAAATTTCTTACTTAAAATATTGCAGCTAAAAATAAAATTTGAATGCAATATTTTAAGTAAGAAATTTCTTATTTTTTACTTCACTAGAATATCTTGTCCTTTACTTTTCCAGGTTTAATAACTTGTCCTGTTCATTTCTAGGTTTAATATAATCGTGAGAATACTACTTTTCATCCTCACATTTTTCCATGTAATCCATTAATTTTTCCAGGCATTGTTATTTAACATATATTTAATGCTAAAAACCGCGTTCAAAAATATTAAAAAGAAAAGAAACTATATTAAGAAAAGAAAAAAAAATAGTTATTTATAATTAATTCTGATAATCAATTCTGATGATAAAATGATAAGTGATAAGCAAAGTTTAATTGACAAAAATGATAAACGATATCATCCGAATTTAAATGTTGAAAACCACATGCAAGATTATTAAGCACAAAAAGTTATAAAGGATATGATTTATTATTAGAAGCGTTAGTCACTCACTCACTTATGTAGTTAGTCTCCCTTTTCGGACTTCATATATTTTGATGTAACTTTTTTTTTCTACTGAACCAAAATTCAAAATTTTGTTTTTAAAAATGTAGCTAAGTAGGTGTCCTACCTAACTCTGTAAACTGTTTGAAATTTGTTTGAGAACTGAATTAGTGGTGATGCTTGAAAGCTGCCTAGATTCACTCAATGTCAGACTGAAGAGTATATTCAACCACTGCCGTGGTTGAATGATTATGTATACCAAAATTCACCTAACATAAAACCGATAATGCCATCTTTAAATGTTTTTTCAAAATAAAACAGTTCGAGCGGGTATTATTTTTGTAACAAACGATGTTAGAGCATATTTGAGGTCAAAAATGGAAAGAATATTGCAAACTATGGCCTGGGGACCTTTGAAAAAGGGACCTAAATCCTATTAAATAGCTATGTTTCTACAGGTGGAAAGAAAAGTGACAAGGAGGATGAACATTGTCACGGTCTGTCTACCAAACGTTAAGGGCTAATCGAAAAAGTTTAAGAAGATCTGCAGTTCATACGGAGAAATTTCTGACTGCGAAATCTCTGTCGTGTAAAACCTGACACGAGGGAGAATATCACAAAGGAAATAAAACAATTTGAAATTTTGAAACCGGCGACAGCAGAACGTTTTGCAACATCAAAATTTACATTAACGCGAAAAATCAGAATCAACGCTATTGGGCAGAACGCTTGATATTTTGATTAATTTCAAAGAGTTTTTTTAATTTTTATTTCATTTTTTATTTTTTTTATTTTTTAAAATGCAAATGTCGGAAGCAGGTTTAACTTAGTAGTACGCAATTATCAATGACGTAAGCACAGTTTGAAAGCTGACATTTGTAAATATAAACTAGAAATAACTTCAGAGAGCGAGATGACATTATATTTGTATTATGAACAAGACCTCCACTTCTGAAATAATTTTTAAATCAATATTTTTCGATTCTGAGAAAAGTCGTGCTTTAAAAAAGGTCTAATGAATACAAATCTGAAAAAAAAGTATTGCTCCAAATAATTTTCTGTTTAACGTGCAGACAAGTTAACGTAAGACGTGCAAAATTTGCATCTTCAAAAAAAAAAAAAAAAACTCTTTCAATGTAGTTAATAATAATAACCTTTAATAACCTTCCTTTACTCCTGGTCTTTGGTAAAATTCTAAAGCTGTGATGCTCAAATTATTTTTTCTAAGGGTTGCATTTTCAAAATGAAAGTTTGCTTGCGTTTCACCAAAAGAAGTCCCGGTAAAAAAGTGCAAGAGGCCCTATGTTAAAGTTCAAAGACAGAAAGTTAAAGGGAGATAATTCAAAGTCAGAAAATTATCATTGATAACTCTCTTCTCCAATTTGCAGAACCTAGTTACTATATTCTTAATACCTGATATGACATAAAAATATCATGATAATAAAATTGGTCGATAATTATTACTATATATACATGGATTTATGCAAGTAATCCATAATAATTTTAAATTTTGAAATCATTTTGTCATATGATCCGTTTTTATAACTTTAAAATCCAAGCAACTTGTCTGCAATTTCTATTTGTTCAACTTGTTCTAGGGATTTTCCATGTGTAGCACAAGGCTGAAAGTATGGAGCACCCAATATGGATCGAATTCACTAATCTGGCGTAATTGCTCTAGCGAGACCCGCTTGCTAACCATTGAACCACGACGAGGTGTTCCGCCTCAAGCTCTCATGAGCAATAGTAAACTTGCATCATGTCGGACCGTTATTCACATTCTGATTGGTCTAAATGCGATTATAGAGACAACATTTTAACGTACCCGCTGGTCATCCAGAACGTATAGTAGTAGATGTAAGAGTTACTTATACACGTGTTCCTGTCATTTAGCTATGAGTTCAATCTCTGGATCAGGTAGTGAAGAAATGATTCAACAATAACTGACATCCGATTGACAAAATGTCAGAATAACCAACCTATATTCTATATCAGCCAATCAATAAACATCTGATGATGACCAGAGGGTCAGTCAGTTAAGTACCATACGTGAAACACACTTGGGCGATCATACGTCTATTGAACAGGTGTAGAGGCTCATCCCTTTTTCCCTGTTTAGGATGTGGTTTCCGGCTTTCTCTCTTCTAATCTTTTCACTCTTACGTAGCCCCCTGCACATCAGTGGCATTACCGCCTTGCTTGGGGTGATATGATTAAAAAAAAATATGTCGAAAAAGATATGATTGACTGGGCAGAAGATTATCCCGCTGTCGGTTGCCATTGCTTTCTGCGGTAGACTGGTTGCCAGCCAAGGCTACATCTGTCCTGTTATTTAACCCATAACTGGATGGAAGAAACGGATTAATACCTTTCCCAAGGGTATTTGCGCGTAAATGAATGCAACGAATTCAACTGGAATTCGAACTCCGCTCCCCGATTTCTCGTTGCGAGCCGATATCCACTGTACCACAAACTTGGTCAAAATGTTGTGTCTATAATAACATCTATTTTCACCAAGATGAGAACAATAGATTTTTGACGATTACCCATCTTGACAAAAATCTCATATCAGCCAATCAATGAACAGCTGATCATGAACAGAGGGTACTTGGTCGAAATGTTGTGTCTAATGTTGTGTTTATATGTTCATACATATCGGCCAAGATGAGAACAATAGTTTGAAACAATACGAGATCATTGACAATTACTCATATCTGAAATGAATTACTAAACTTATGAGCAGTATTTTAATTTTAATTCATCCCACGCTCACAAGCATTTGAATAACGGAAATTCTGTTTTTATTGCCTAAGATTACAGCGGCTATTAAGGATTTTGAGTGAGGGGAAGGATCCAAATTAACTTCCTTTTTCGTTCGGCAATTCTTCCGAATAGCAATGTCAGTTCACGTAGTCAATCTCATTGATCGATTCTTAACAAGACTTTAGAAGGATAGAATTTACCAATTTAATTCCATTAAAAACATTTTCCAGACATTTAACTTTCAGAAATACAAAACATGACTAAATGCCCTGTTATTTTGATTGCAATGGAATTTTGCTTCCTCTTGTGAAATGGTTCAGTTTTTTACTTTCAAAAGCAAGAAATGACAAGCAAAGTGCTCGTTTGTTCAAATACTTATTTATAATGAGTACCGAATATATATATATATATATATATATATATATATATATATATATACACACACACACACACACACACATATATATATATATATATATATATATATATATATATTCAAATGTTATCCATTGCTTTAATACACGTGTCTTAAAAGGCACACACATATGTATAAATATTAACAAGGTTACCGTCCAAAACAAAACCTCAAAAGACAAGCGTTTCCACACACACACACACACACACACACACACACACACACACACACACACACACACACACGCACGCACACACACACAAACACACACACACACACACACACACACAGGGGTTGGGTATAGGAAATGTCAGGAGGGTGATAGACGACTTAGGATGTACATAGGGAGAGAGTTGGAGAGAGTGGGTGTGAGTTAGTGTGTTAGGAGGTGTCTATAGACCTTACATTTAAACTCCTGGAGGTTGTAGCCGTCGGGGAAGCAAGCATGCGGTAGGGAATTCCACAGGCGGGAAGTGCGAGGAAAGAGGCTGTTGGAGTAGAAATTGCGGTTACATTTCATCGGTTTCACTGTAAAAGGGTGGGACCTAGTTGCCAATCTAGTATCTCGCACAAATTCACATCTAGGGGACACCAGTGATTTAAGTTCGTCAGAGCAGAAGCCATGAAAGTATTTATAGAAGAGGCACAGGGATGCCACGTCACGCCGGTGAGAGAGATACTGCAGGCAGTAGCCAAGTCGGTATCAATCACATTACAGATTCTTCGCTGTATTTTGTCAAGAACCCCGAGGAGAGTAGAAGGGGCACCCGACCAGATGTGGCAGCAGTACTCAATACACGGGCGGATGGTGGATTTATATAATTGCAGGATAGATTCAGGCGGAAAGAATTTCCGGGCCCTGCACAGAGAGCCGACTTTCATGGCTGCGGATTTAGCAATGGATTCGACGTAGTCATTCCACTTGAGGTCCGCTGAGAGTGTCAGGCTAAGCAGGCGTAGTGAGTTACTCTCTAGGAGGCAAGCCTGTTCCATGCTAATGGGAGGGTGGTGCGGTTGTCTGTGGTGGTTAATTGACAGCAGCTTCGTTTTGAAAGAATTGAATTTTACGAGCCATTTCTTACCCCAATCCACCACGGATTGGAGGTCCTTCTCAAGCTCGGCAGCGAGGTTCGCCTTGTCACCAACACCAGATTTTTGATCGAGGCGAGAGTAAACTGTGCTATCATCAGCGTACATGCCTACTTGTGATCTTATGGTATCGGGGAGATCATTGATATAGATTAGAAAGAGCGTATGACTTAGGATAGAGCCTTGGGGTACACCCGCGTTTGTAGGGTAGTTCTGGGAGGCATGTCCGTTTCATACCACCTTCAGTGTGCGGTTTGAGAGGAATGACCGGATTAAGTCCAACAAAAGTCCAGTTATGCCATAGCTTCGCAGTTTCCGTAGAAGGCCGGCATGCCATACTCTGTCGAATGCTTTAGAGATATCCAAGGCGACGGTTCGGGCTTCACCATTCTTGTCGAGAGCCTGGTATATATACTCGGTGATGGTCGTTAACATATCAGTAGTGGACCTGGTGAAGCGGAAGCCATACTGTTTGTCTGAGAGGAGCCCATGGGCTGTGAGATGCTGAACGACCTCGGCATTGATAATGGCTTCAAACACTTTGCCGAAGATCGGAAGAAGGCTGATGGGGCGGTAATTTGCGGGGTCCGATGGTTCACCAGTGTTCTTGAATATTGGAACCACAGAAGAAGACTTCCAACAGGCAGGAAAGCAGGAGGAAGATAGGCAGAGTTTGTAGAGCTTAGAAAGGATAGAGGAGAGTTCAGGGGCACAATTCTTCAAAACTATGATTGATATTCCATCCCCACCACTCGCTTTGTAAGGGCCCAGTTTTGAGATTATGCTAGAAATCAGCGAGGGCGTGATGTGGACGTCATTCAGTTGGGCCTCAGTTCTAGATGGGAAATCGGGTGTATGGATTCCAGACGAATCCAGAGTGAAATTGGTCGAGAATCTATGGGCAAAGCATTCAGCCTTGTCCGCTGAGGATGTGAGGACCTCAAACTCGTTTATTAGTGGGGGTATTGAGGACTTACTCTTGCTAAGCACGTGTTTGAAGAGGCGCCAAATGTGCATTGTGGTGCAGTGGATATCAACTCGGAACGAGAAATTAGAGAGCCGAGTTCGAAGTCCAGTTTAGTTCGTTGCATTCACTTACGCGCAAATACTCATTAGTAAGGTATTCATCCGTCTCTTCTCTCCAGTTATAGGTTAAATAAAAGGACAGATTGCGTTCTATAGCCTTGGTAGTAACTATTCTAAGTAATGGAAATCAATTGCAGGAAAATCTTCCTACCAGACGTTCATCACCCAAGCGTGTATCACGTGTGACACTTAATTGACTGGTGTATATATATATATATATATATATATATATATATATATATATATAGTTTTAAGGTGTGCTATATTTATAGGATAAAGTGCTCAATATCAGAGAAAGAGCGTATGTAAATATAGAAGAGTGAACATTGAAGTCAACAATGTTGACTTCAATGTTCACCCTTTTATATATATATAAATATATATCACACAAACACACATACGCTCGCGCACGCACTCGCGCGCAAGTGCGTATATGTATGTGTGTGCGTGAGTGCGTATATGTGCGTGCGTGCGTGCGTGCATATGTTTTTTGTGATATATATATATTTAAGCAGCAATAATTTACATAGGTAATTCTATTGAATTCAACGAACAAGTTCTGTCTTTAAGTTTTTTTATTAGATTTTTTAATAAGAAATCGTTTGAGTACTTTCAGCCGTTTCGGTCATCATCAGGAACTGGTTGTTGTCAGTATGCTTGACAAGTATAAGTGACATCATGTTGAAAAACAGTTACACAGAAGTAAATCGCACTAGAAAAGTCTGAATCAAATATTTTACCTTCCCTTTACAACACTTGCTCGCGTTCTCTCTTTCTCTCTTTCACACACCCACACACACACACACACATTTACGATTCATACTAAATAGACATGTATTTGAACATGAAGAAGACACATATACACACACGTACACACATACCACCTTTGAGATTTCACCCGCCCAATCGACTCAGTCGATTAAAAACTCAATTAGGCGATTAAAGTTTATTGCTTTTTTTTTTAAATCTCACAATGAAATGAATCCCTTCAAATACAGAAAAAGGATATATGATTTCTTTAAGAACCCAAAACTATGCCGCTGAAGATTCACAAGTGACTTAGAATGACCTACAATGACAATTTTGAACTTTTTGGTCTTATGCATGGCGCCTGATTTACGTCAAAATGTGTGGTTAAACAAAAGATAGTGATATCGCACAATCATTAAAGCAAGATCTGACTAATGAAATTTAGATTGACAAACTCCTGTCTCGCTTTCATCGTCCCGGTCAGTGTAAACATTCTTTTAATTAACGCTTCCAGAGTGGGGCCAAAATGTCTCTGTCGCCCAGATTAACGACGTTCACAGATTTTTAGAAACTCATTTGGAAATATATTATCCTTGACGCAATATCTATATTTCCTCCCTGCTTACGGAAAGTAAAAATGAACATTTGAAAGAAAGAAAAAAAAATACGCATACTTCTTTCAATCACGCACTGAAAAACAAATTATACAAGTAACATGCTTTGTTCTCAGAGACTTTTATATGATTAAGAGATACACAAAACTATATATAAATGTATACAAGTGTCCCACGCAGAAAGTTATATCATATATATCTATACAGCAAATCAAAGTGTAAGGAGAAACAAAAATGAGGAGTCTTACGTATAATATGGTAATACTTCTGTGTTTGTAGAAGCCGTGTTTAGGACTCCGGATTCAAATAGGCCAGATTCCTTGGGAAGCATATATTCCCCGAACGGGAAACAGCGAGTCTTGGGTTTTCCCAAACTGAATACTGCTAGCTGGAATTTCTTTCTATATCTGGGAAAAATAAATTACCAAAGGAAAATGGTACCGTAAATCTGTTGCGGAGGTAGATTTTGTTTTTGCCTGGGCTATGGGGGACGGTTGGTTTTGCTACTATAAAAAAAAAAAGAAAAGAAAAAACTCGTATTAACTGCCGCTTTTGTCATTGAATGGAGTGGGGACACTAAGCGGTCTATCACGTACCCCATGTGACTTATCTCCACAAAAAAAAAAAAATAATCACCTTCTGTCAGACTCCTCTGCTAAACAGGTTCAAAAACCTGCCATGAGAAGTCACTTTAATTCTGGTTTTTGTTTATATAAGTGAAATGTGGGAACATACTTTATACAAACTGCATGCAATTTGTAGTAAAAAGCATAAGACATTTTGAACAGTGTCCATTCAACAGCACAAAAAAGCTGTTCCTGTGTTAGCATAATGCAAACGTTCGTATAAAGAAATAAGTGCTACAAAGAGAGAAAATAAATAAACATATAAAAATGCCATTGTAAATCTGGTGCTACTGGAGATGGTACAGTGATTCGTGTGTCTGTATTTAGTCATGTAACAACCAGAAACGCTAACTTCAGCTTGTCGAAACAAATAATTTGTTTTTGCGTTGCTAACGTTTTGTATTAAAAAGTCGTATGTCCCTTCAGGTAAAGATATCTACCGCTGAAAGAGAAACAAATTAAGATATTAAAATGCTTAGGCCATCCCAATATGATATCAATATTCATCACAATTTTATAAAAGGTGGTGCAAATGAAGATAGTGTATTGATTGATGTGTCGCCATTTAATCGTGTAGCATTCGGAAGAGTTGACTGCAGCTTGTCCAAATAATACATTGTTTCTGCATCGATAATGCGTATATTAAAAAAAAATAATAATTCGTTTTTTTCGGGATCTTGAATGGTCATTTGTATTTGTCTGCAATTCATTTGACTTGGTTAAACTGAGCACTATTTCAAAGTCAATGTTCAGGACTTCGATATTTGAAAATTATGTTAAGTGGTCCTGAAGAAATTTCTGAAGCTGTTGTTCCTTTTATTTTTCCACAAATGATTTGTAGCGCGTGTATGTGACTTTAGCAGAAAAGCATCAATGCCAAAGGATTTTGTGTCTGCAACATTTTTTTTCTTTTTTTTAAAGAAACATTGGTTACCATTATTTACAATTTTCGGACTGTTGTCCTAATCTTTACAACATTTCGGCCATTGTACACTCCGGCCTTCTTCAGGTGCTAGGAATTTTAAACCGAACTGTTTATCTTGATCACTGGAGTGATCAATCTCATTCCAAGTGTAATGCCGCTTCCGCATGCCATGTAGTTATCTCCCTTTAACTCAACTCGCTAAGTTATTTGTTAACCATTGTTCTAGCCAGGTATTGAACTCACAACACTTTGGGCCAAGTCACTGGAACTAACCAACGTTTATATCCACTAAGCCTTGTAAGTGAATGAATTTTGGGGACATTTAAAACTAATTTCATTAAACATTTTTTACCATAGCTCATATTGCAAACTTTGACTTTAATGATTTTCTCTAGCAATTCATATTACTGTACTTGGTCGGTTTAGGAGATTTTTGTGACCTAGCATATGCGCTGATTCCTTAAGTTTACGTTATCTCCAATGTTGTTCTCTATCAATTATTTCAACTTCATCCAACAGGGGGAGGGTGATCCCATTTCTTTCTACTCCGGTGATCGAAAATAAAGGATTCGGTTCAAGATTCAAGGCCGGAGCGAACAACGACCGAAACTTCGTAAACATGGCAAACAGTCCGTACAATGTAAATAATGTAAATACTTCCATAATCTCAGACGTATAGACAAATAAAAAATTGCTTTCCATCAAACGGGGATTTACTAGGCCAATAGTAGAGGCGTCAACTGCTAAACGCAAATAGTTACATGAAAAATTATGTGTTGTGGAGTAGTTTTCGCACTGAAGGTTACGATCGTGCTATGTTGGTTGCTAATCGACTTAACGCACCCAAAATGTTAGGAACTTGGTAATCTTCCACTGAAAGCTGACTCCTTAGTATTCGGCTAACTGCCGACTAATATCAACTGCCTAGTAGTTCTACTGAACTCCAATAGAACTCTAAAGAACTCCTCTGAACTTCTCAAGAACTCCTAAGAACTTCCTTTAACTTCCTGTTAACTATTATTAATATAGGAGGGCGAGTCCATTATCTGAGGAATAGGTGTGTTTCCCCATAACCATATGATCCAATTCAAATGCATGGGACGATGCTGATTTAATTCGTGCGATGGTGTCATAGCAGAATTTTCCTCCTAAATGGCGGTTTAGTTAAATATGCTGCAATGCAAGAAAATATTTCTGAAAAAATAGCATGAGTGATCAATAAAATGCTTGCGAAAAACTAAGTGAAAAAATTAATTAAATATCACCAAATGTATACCAGTGCAGCTTGTTATTAAGTAGTTACCCCAACTGGGTCAAAAATGAGGGGCTTACTAGCACATGTTTCACTTCACAGTGGAAAGAGTAGATGAACTATTCGGGGCAGGAGGCATGATTTCCTCTGGAGTGCGCCTAAATCAAACTCAGCTTAGAGGTGAAGAAGACGGCGGCCATATTGAAAATATCCACGATGGGACGCCATAAAAATAATGGAAACATTTTTTTCTCATAAAATGTATCCAAAACGGCGTAAATACCGTAAATATCCGACCTTCATGGAATTAAAAAAAATGCGTATAGCTGAAATTTGTCACTACCACGCAGAAGAGCGTCCGATCACTTTATCTATTTAATAATAAAAAGTGAACACGTGGAAAAATATTCTTACGTGGAAATATTGAAAATGTGACAAGAAATGCTATTAAAATTAGCACACACACATACACACAAACACACACACACATACACACAAACACACACACACACACACTTACACACAAACACACACACACACATACACACAAACACACACACACATACACACACATACACACAAACACACACACATACACACACACACACACACACACACAAACACACACACACATACACACAAACACACACACACACACATACACACATACACACAAACACATACACACAAACACACACACACACACACTGTTTATATTTTTCGGCGGATTGTTATCTTAATCTTTGGCGCCATATTCACTACGTTTCGGCCGTTGTACGCTCCGGTCTTCTTCAGGACTTCTCTATATTTCGAGTTAAAGTATTGTAATTATTTACACTATTTACATTGTTAGGGCTGTTGTCCTCATCTTTGTAGCCATATTCACTGCGTTTTGGCCGTTGTACGCTCCGGCTTTCTTCAAGACTTCTCTATATTTCGAGTTAAAGTATTGTAATTATTTACATTATTTATATTGTTCATAAATTTGTCCTCATCTTTATTTAGGTCTGTTGTCCTCATCCTTCTTACCATGTACTTTCTTCAGCTTATGTCTATAATTTTGAGATGAAGTATTGTAATTATTTATACTATTTATATTGTTCATAAATTTGTCCTCCTCTTTCTTACCATATTCACGACGTCTCGGCCGCGTTATGCTCCGGTCTTCTTCAGGCGATTGGAATTTCGAAATGAAACTTTTATTCCGTCCACGGGGATAGATTGTTCTAGTTCTCAGCCCGAAATATGTAAATAGTGTAAACAATTACAAAACCTCATTTCGGAAATATCGACAGAAATTAGTCAACTGGGAAAATTTCAATTTCTACATTTATTCTATTTCAATTTCCAGGTCTTTATATTTTGATAGTTTTTCAAATTTTTTGGTTGCTATGTTACAATCCTCTGGAAAAGCCATATCAATTAATAGGAAAGTTTTTTTTCTTTATGGTTTTGAAAAATAATGTCCGGCCTATTTGCTTCAATTTTCCTGTCTGGTGTAATCCCATAGAATGGCGACATCATCTATTTCTGTAACTGATGCTGGGCGGTGTTTATACCAGTGTTTGCTTACATATTTTCCATAGTGTTTGCACATGTTACAATCCTCTGGAAAAGCCATATCAATTAATAGGAAAGTTTTTTTTCTTTTTGGTTTTTGAACAATAATGTCCGGCCTATTTGCTTCAATTTTCCTGTCTGGTGTAATCCCATAGAATGGTGACATCTTCTATTTCTGTAACTGATGCTGGGCGGTGTTTATACCAGTGTTTGCTTACATATTTTCCATAGTGTTTGCACATTGTCCAGTGTAAATATTGCCCCACTCTATCGTGACGATTTTTATATTCATTTAGGGAAAGTACAGAACATCCGTGCGTGGGGATGTGCGTTGTGGCGCAGTGGATATCGGCTTGGAACGAGCAATCGGAGAGCCGAGTTCGAATTCCAGTTAAATTCCTTGCATACACTTACGCGCAAATTCCCTTGGGAAAGGTATTAATCCATCTCTTCTTCCTCCAGTTATGGGTTAAATAACAGGACAGATTGGGTTCTATAGCCTTGGTCAGCAACCAGTCTACCGCAGAAAGCAATGGCAACCTACTGCGGGATAATCTTCTGCCCAGTCAGTCATGTCTCTTTCGAGACATGATCGCCCAAGCGTGTATCACGTATGGCACTTGACTGACAGAACATCCTGAGATTAGATGGTCTATTTATTTCTTGGTATTTATCAAAGAACCTGCATTTTGGATCTACATTATTATTATTATTATTATTATTATTATTATTATTATTATTATTATTACTACTACTACTACCACGTGTGTTCATTCATAGTTTGTTAATTTGTTTATTATTTATTTAGATTTTTTGTTTATTTTGTTTTATTTTTTTTTCCAAACCTTATTTGTTTAGTTTTAAAATATTGGCCTTGTATAAACTATGCTACTCTATCTGCGTTGTATATAATGCATGTTTATGCAATTTTCATGGCAGGTATAATGTATAAGTTAAAATATAGGCAAAAAGAAGTTAGAGGTGAACAAAAAGGTCAACCTCTGTATGAATATGGACGGAGAAAAATCAACATGTAAAAGTTACTTATAGAGAAAGTCGTATTTAATATAAACGTCATGAAGTCTAGAGTAAACATTTCAGGAAATAGTAATTATTTATCATGTTAGACAAATATTTTTTTAAGTTTCTGAACCTTTCATTAACAATGAACTATTCGTTCCGTTCTGAAATTTACTGTGATGAAAAAAAAAATACGTGTTAAAAACATATTTCGTCAAGTGCCACGTCGAGAGCACCTGTTTATGGAGTTTATATACCATAAAGGACAGACGAAAAATCCACGTGTATTACTATTATAATTGCCATTTTTAAATGTATCAACATAATTCATTTCACATGGAAAACTATACGTGTGTTTCACCCCGATGTCGGCATGAGGCTGAGTGAGAAATTAACCTTTCATATCTGCTTGCTTGTTCATATCGCGTCGTGTTCAAAACTATAACGGGTGGTAACAAAACATGACGGGTAAATAAGATCATGTCGTGGTCACCAGTTTCATGTGTGTGTGTGTGTGTGTGTGTGAGAGAGAGAGAGAGAGAGAGAGAGAGAGAGAAAAGATTTCTTCTTCCATTTGTATTTCATTCCTTTATATGCATTATTATATCCATCATATAATTATACATTATTATAATAATTATACATTATTATATCCATCATATAATTATACATTATTATAATAATTATACATTATTATATCCATCATATAATTATACATTATTATAATAATTATACATTATTATATCCATCATATAATTATACATTATTATAATAATTAAACATTATTATATCCATCATATAATTATACATTATTATAATAATTATACATTATTATATCCATCATATAATAACACCGTATTTTACGGACGAAATGGAATTGCGGAAAAGAAAAAGGAATGACAAACATGCTTTGTTCTTAGAGAGACTATTATAAGACCTAATATTATAAGACTATTATAAGACATAAACTATGTATATGTTGTGGATTCTTGTTGAGAAACAACACAAAATAATAAATAACAAACGCTGATATGGAGATAAAAAATGTATGTTGTATTTAACAAAAATATACAAACTGGAACACGGGTTAGTCAATTCAGGAATACTAGGAATACTGTTAGTAGGAATCAATATATACAATCTTGTAGTGAAGAAGTATGTCCGGGTAACGAGTCTATATTCTTACTGACCAACTAGTCGTCTTTATCAACTACTCAACTCAACAACTCTTTACAACTGACAATCACTATATTTAGTTGTCCCTCCCAGTAAGGGCAACATGTGACACATGGTCAGTTTATAACTGGGATTTCCGGGCTATATGGCCCGGCCAAAAAATACCTGTCTATTTTTCCCCAGTCGTGCTTCTACCCTTCGGCGGAACCACGACTGGGTTATTGCTCTCTACTCGGAAGCAGAGAGCGCCCTCTGCCCGAAGGCAGAGTGCTGACAGTGAGAAATGCTGCCGCAGCGAGTAAACGCTTTGGCAAACACTGTATTTACTAGCCTTCCCACGCAAGGCCCTATGTGACACATGGTCATTTTAAAGTGGGTATTCCCGGCCATATAGCCGGGCCAAAAAAATGTCTGTCTATTTTTACCGAGTCGTGGTTCTACCCTTCGGCGGAACCACGACTTGGTTTGTGCTCTCTGCTCGGAAGCAGAGAGCGCCCTCTGCCCGAAGGCAGAGTGCTGACAGTGAGAAATGCCGCCGCAGCGAGCAAACGCTTTGGCAAACACTGCCGTTCTCTGTATAGGCAGGATTATATGTACACACCAAGCGAGTATATTATTATGTGTAAAAAGGTGTGATCTCCAACACCCCCATCTCTAGCTTTTTTTAGGGGGTGAGAAGCTAGCATTTTTTTCGCTTTGGATCTAATATTCTCAAATATCATGCTTCTAAAATATTTCTTTTTTTTTTCATCGCGCCAACGTTTTTTGTAAATGACAAGCTTGGCTCTTCATTCCTTCTTTGTTCTTTGATGTTTCTCACTTGTTCGCCTGATGTGCAAGTTTTTCCCGTAACTATCGGCGTAATAAATACAGGTTTCTTTGCGCGATTTCTGTTATGAATTTTTTACTGTTTGAGAATAACTCTTTTTTCAATTCTGAAGTTTCCGTCGGCACGCTTCTTATTTTTTTACAACACGAGTTAATGGGTAAATCCCATATATTAAATTTCTGCATCCAGTCCGTTCCTACCAGGTTATCTGTGTTTATCGTAACGTAAATTTCCTTTTCACAATAATTTCGCCTTCTAATTCAATTCTTTTTCCTGTTATCGATTTAGCAATCACTCTATTTATTTTTTGTAAAAAATACAAAAAATTGTGGCACAAGGCCTAAAAGGGGAGGGGGAGAGGTTGGTTCTCGCTTAACTATTCTATGCCTAGCTAAACACTATCACGACCCATTCACTCGTTACAATTTGCACAATCACCAAAAGAACCCATCCATCTACTCCCTATCCTTCGTACACCACAATGCCAGAAACTTACAAGGGACACCTAAAAAGTGGGGAGAATAACCAATGACAATAAAAAATATAATATATACAATAATATGTACAATATAATATAAAATATTTAATGAAAAAATGAAATGATGGGAGGGGAATGAACCCAAAAATCAACTGAAAATACAACAAATTTTGAACTAAAATAATAATCAATGTTAGTAAGAACCGTCCATCCCAGAAAAAACAGAGTGGCTGCTGTATTCCGCCAAACGGCGAAATCAAGAAGCACACTCGCTAAGAGAGTGGGGAGGGGGTAAAAAATTAGCGGAATGGGACAATAAAAGGCTGAACCAGCCGAGATAAAAGGAGACCAAAACAAACTGGGGAGGTTGGGAATCTCGACATGGATCATAACAAAAGAGAAAGCCGGGTACAGGCCAGGAACACATTCATTCACTTTAACTAAGTACACAAAAAGAGAACTAGCTTAACCAGGGGAGGGTTCCAGAGGAATCCACCCCGATGTAACCAGCAGATCTAAAAGAGAGAATCAAGATTAGCCCCGTTCAAGCGAACCAGACTTGCTACATATACCCACC
Organism: Ascarosepion bandense; assembly: GCA_037127315.1. Classification (NCBI taxonomy): domain Eukaryota; kingdom Metazoa; phylum Mollusca; class Cephalopoda; order Sepiida; family Sepiidae; genus Ascarosepion; species Ascarosepion bandense. Next base: position 1,723,973 of record JBBBDQ010000882.1, read on the forward strand.
TTTTGCTGAAGTCTGTCGAAGTCAAACGTTTCCAATCAGTTCTAATCTTTATTTTGAGCATCAGCTCAAAATAGCAGATCAGATCCTGATGTGAAAGACGCTGACCTCGCAAGACTTCCTCCATTCGTTCTCTGTATAGGCAGGATTATATGTACACATCAGACGAGTCCATTCTTATGTGTAAAAAGGGTTGATTCCCAACAATACATATCTTCACGTGTCTGATGCGGAAAACAATTGTAAAATTACCACTGAAGAAGTAAGTCTCATTTCTTTTGGTGAAAGGAATATATTTTCTTCCTGTTCCCACATGGATTAGTAAATAAATAATATTAAGACGGGTCACCATGTAAAAAGAAGGCGAAACGGAGAAATAAAATGATTAAATAAATGAATGCTTGTTCTCAAAGAGACCTTTATATTATAACACACTCAATAATACATATGTACATAGACAAGTCTCCACGCGTGGAGAACTACATATCAATTATGTCCAAAGCAAAAGCAAAGTATCAGAAGGAACAAAAAGGAAAGTCTTACATTCGAAGATACCTTTCATGACTCCATATTTGGAGGGACAGAATTCATCTGTGTCCCAAATTGATATGGTTGGCTACATCTCTGTTTCCACGGGACAGCAGTGGAACATGACGGCAGGCAGATTCTGCCTGGGCCTAAAAGCCGGGAAAAAAAGAGAAGCAGCCTTCTTCCTAGGTTGCTGTTAGCTGAAAGAAATAGAACTAGCGCTTGGGTCACTATCAGAAGTGACGTCACGAGCAGTTGTCGTGTGACCACGTGACTTTATCTCGGCCAAAGAGAGATAAGCACCTATTGTACCCTTACACAACGTAACATATATGTCTACACAGAAAAGCAAAGCGTAAAGAGACAAAAAGCAAGGATTATACATATGATATGGAGATATTCCTGTATCCATGTTTACGACTCAAGGTTCAAACGAGCTGGAGTTTTTTTTCTATATCTGGGAAAGATATAATCACAAAAGAAAACGGCACCATAGACTTGTAAGCTGTTGGGGAGGTAGATTTTGTCTCTGCCCGGTCCATAGGTGTCCCTTCATAAAGAAAGCAACCTTTCAGTTTTCGCTGCTGCTGCTGCAAAAAAAAAAAAAAAAATCAAAATTGACTTCTACTTTTGTCACTTTATGCAATGTCGTCAATAAGCAATCGGTCACGTGATCCGTTTGACTTACCTCCATCAAAGGGAAATAATCGCCTTCTGCATCCTTACAAAATTAAGCAAAAGTGACGTCATATGTTAAACCGTTACACGCAATAAAAAAAAAGCAATGGCGGCTGCAACGCAGAAATTCGTCGATGGGTCGCCACAGACATAGCATCGTAACTAAACTGGAAAGGATATGAAAGAACATCAGCTTCTATATTAACTTCAAGAGCTACCAATATCCAATACCTTCTAAGGGTGTGAAACTTGGACACTCCTGGTTGAGATAGAAAAAAAGGATCAGTTGCTTTCGAGCACAAATACTTGAGAAAGCCCTTCCTTGGATCACAAAACCAATGACTATTTAAAGAACAAGGTCAAAAGTCTTGTGGGCTGAAAGGATTCTCTTCTCGCTACTTCGTCACACGGCGAAAGAGTTTCTGCAAGGCCATCATGCAAGGCACTGTTGAAGGCGGACGCAAGTGGGAACGAAAACACAAGAGCTGGAAAGACAACATCAAAGAGTGGACGGACATGACAATTCCGCAACTCTTGGGAGACAACCGCCAACAGATCATCCTGGAGGAGATTGTCTGTTTTTTCTGCCTTTCGCACCCACGACAATTGAAACAATCAAGGGACTGATTATTATTATTATTATTATTATTATTAAACAAAATGATTGACGTAACTCTTCCGATATTTTGCAACACCTCAAGAAAAACATGATTTCCAGAAAAGAAAAAGCAGTGACAGGGAGTTTAACACTGGTTAAAAATATTTCGACAATATATTTGTCTTCTTCAGGTCATATAGAAAGTAAAAAAAAGAGAATGAATACAAGTAGAAAGAAAATGTTTTGTACAAACGTTTATTGACGGTTTTACTGATAATCAACGCAACAAGGCATGTTAAAAACAGCTAAATTTAAATGGAATGCAACTGATAGGCGATTAACATAATGGAGGCATGCTTATCTTATAAAACATTCCATCTGTTGTAAGAGCAATTAATCAAATAGTTTAATGTAAATCTTATCGAACTCCCCTGTCATTTTATTAATTTCCTCTGTTGGGAAATATGCTTTCGTAATTTTTTCAGACATTTTAAGGGCTGACAGATCAGTGAATTCTGTATCAGCCAGTCAGTTAAGTGCCACACATGATACACGCTTGGGCGATCATGTCTCAAAAGAGACATGACTGACTGGGCAGAAGATTATACCACAGTAGGTTACCACGAATTTCTGCGGTAGACTGGTTGCCAGCCAAGAACTCAATCTGTCCTGTTATTTGACTCATAGCTAGTGGGGGAAGAGCTGTATTATATTATTAAGTAGTAATTAGTAGGGGATCAGTTTATTACTTCATAAAAATATAAAACCGATCCCCCACTTTATGCCTAGTAGAAGCCTTAATCATATTTTCAACTATTATATTCAGACAGTTAGGTAAGTGTCAAACGTGATACACGCTTGGGCGATCATGTCTCGAAAAAGACATGAATGACTGGGCAGAAGATTATCCTGCAGTAGGTTGCCATTGCTTTCTGCGGTAGACTGGTTGCCAGCCAAGGTTATAGAACCCAAATCTCCTGTTATTTAACCCATAACTGGAAGGAAGTGACGGATTAATAGCTTTCCCAAGGGTATTTGAGAAACAAATCAATCAATCACATCTATCACCCCCGACTTACATCTATTTGTCTATGTTATATCAGTCAGGTAAGTGTCATACGTGATACACGCTTGGGCGATCATGTCTCGAAAGAGACATGAATGACTGGGAAGAAGATTATCCCGCTGTAGGTTGCCACTGCTTTCTGCGGTAGACTGGTTGCCAGCCAAGGTTATAGAAGCCAGTCTGTTCTATTATTTAACCCATAACAGGATGGAAGAGACGGATTAATACCTTTATCAAGGGTATTTGTGCGCAAGTGAAAGTAAGAAATTCACCTAGAATTCAAAGCTTCCAAATCCTTTCAGACGAATGCGAGTGTCCCTCAAGGTTCTATCCTGTTTCTGGTCTTCATCAGTGTGCTTCCTGATGTCATCAGTATCCAAGTAGGCATCTATGCAGATGAGACCACCATTTACTCTAGTCTCAAAAGTTAATCTGGTAAGGCAGACATAGTAAACCTGACTCCTGCTCTTGAAACGGACCTTTAATCAGTGGTTAACTGGTGTAACAATGCCACCCTAGAACATGATGAGTGATGTACCTTGCGAGGGCACTATATTCCGTTCCTGAATCTTATGAAAAGAAAACTGCGGGGACACAAATTTCTTGACACGTCAGTTGATTTCTTCCTTGTTTATATTATTTTTATTCCACTCGTGTGAATTGCCAAATGAGAGAGAGAACGATGACCGACAACTGTTCCAGCGACAGGTTATTAAACTGCCCGCTACTGGGGAACATTTTTAATCCACCCGCAACGGTCGACTCCCGTGTCAGCCACCATCTTTTACTTTCGGTTTCACGGCTTCAGCGAAACATCCCGGGGGGCTTTCTTAGTTCCTTTTTTTTTTTTTCATTCTCAAATTCTTCCTTTTATCAAACGCTTTTTGTGTCGAGGGACATTTACACTTTCCTCTACCCACGAGACACTTCTAGAAAAGATTAGATTTTTTCCGAAACATCTTGAATCGGAAGTTCTTTCTTTCTTTTTGTTTGTTTTTCTTTCTTTCTTTCTTTCTTTCTTTCTTTCTTTCTTTATTGAGAGGATCAGATTCCTGGACTAAGTATAGTTAACACGGGTCGGTCGGTCGGTCGCATTCACCCATAAAAGCCTTCATGCCCCTGCCTACTGTGCTGACCTTTCGCGCTTAGGGGTCGACTGTAAAAGACTTTTCACCGAATAACGTTTGTTTCTTTTTTTGTTTTTTTTGTTTTTTTTATAAGCGTTTCACCCCGAGCAAGGCATGTCACTGCCACTACTGTGCAGGGGCTACATAGTTTCGAAATTTTCTTAACTTTTTTCTGTCAGTCAGCCTGCAACTGGTAAGTTTTAGCTAGTCTGATCTTATTTTGCTGTATTTTTTGAAATTTTTTTAATTCTTTTTTGGTTCTTATCTAACCTAAGTTCTCTACTAATCGCTCTTGTAATGCACTGCGACTATGATTGTGTAAATTGTTTTTAATTATCAAATTTAGTTTTGGTATATAGGGTTTCGGTTATATGTAGGAATTTTGAGTAGTTAAAGACCGGTTATGTTTTTTTTTTTTTTTTTTTGTTTTTTTTCTTTGGCGACTAGATGACATTTCTAGTGTTGCTAAAATTCGTTTTTTCTTCTTTTCTTTTCTTTTTTATTTTTAAAAGAAAAGAAATTCGATTGTATGGTCATCAGCAAAAAGAACAACCCAGAATGCCAAATTCAGGTGGAGGATACTAATATCAAGCAGGTATAAAAATTTAAATACCTGGGAAGTGTACTAACAGAAGACGGAAAGTGTAACACAGAGATCCGAAGGCGAATTGGAATGGCGAAGGACACGCTCCAAAAGCTGAACAAAGTATTAAGAGACCGGAAACTTTCACGAGAAACAAAGAAGAGAGTACTAGATTGCTATGTGATGTCAGTTTTTCAATATGGTAGTGAATACTGGACAATATCATCAAAGATGAAGGAAAAACTTGAAGCATCTGAAATGTGGTTCTACAGAAGAGGACTGCGGATATCGTGAACCGAGCATGTGAGCAATGACGAGGTTTTGGAAAGAATGGAAAATTAATATTGAGCATCAGGAAGAGACAACTGAAGCTCCTGGGACATGCGATGAGAAAGGAGGACTTGGAGAACCTGATACTAACAGGCCAGATTGTGGGAAAAAGAGACAGAGGAAAGCAGCGGATAACATATTTGAAGGGCCTGAGCAGGTGGATGACTGAGCGGAGGTTGCGTGGTGTTACAGGAGAATGTGTGCTAAGAGCCACCAGGAATAGAGGGACGTGAAAAGCCATGATCTCCTACGTCCTGAAAGGCCAAGGCACATAGAAAAAGAATATAACTCTGCTTCGAAATATATCACATGCTACTCATTACATAACACTGGGGCTGAAAATGGCTTGCAAATTTTGGTAAATTTTCGTTTTAGGTCCTGAAGGCTTTTCCCCCTTCAAATTTATCCAAAATAGCATTATTTCTGTGCAAATGTATATGCTGAACTCAAATCAACAATTAGTTATTGAAGAAACCTACCTTTATTGATCTGATCTATTTTAGGCCTATTTACTTCCTTTTCTGAAATGTCCGCCTATTTACTTCCTATAATGAAAGTAATACGAGATTTTTTTCTACGTCTATTACTTTCATTACAGAAAGTAAATAGGAAGAAATTTCAGTAAAGGAAGTAAATAGGCCGAAATTTGTTGCTTCCGCCGAAAGTCATTCTGCAATTAATTACATGACTTCGTGAGAGTTACGGGAGACAAAAAGTGCGGGATGAAGTTCGATTTTTTTCTGGTCGTTAAGATCAATAAAGGTAAATTTCTTCAATTAATTAATTATTGATTTGAGTTCAGCATATACATTTGTACAGAAACAATGCTATTTTGGATAAATTTGAAGTGGGGAAAAGCCTTCGGGACCTAAAATTCTTTAACCATCACTTTTCCTGCCAACCATCAGAATAGCTGAGAGCCTCCTTGGTTTCACTTTTTCAACGATCTGAAATCGAACGTATGTATAGGATTTATAGCTGCATCTATTGCTAGGAAGTTGTCAGGCCAGAAAGTTTTTCTCGTCCGGATCTATGTTGCCCATTTTTTTTTTAATGATATCATCCCGAGCAAGGCGGTAACACCACTGATGTGCAGGGGGCTACGTAATAGTGAAAAGATTGGAAAAGAGAAAGCCGGAAACCACATCCTAAACAGGGAACAAGGGATGAGCCTCTTAACCTGTTCAATAGACGTGGGTGGAATGTGAACCGGGCGATAGACAAACATACCATTCGTCCGCGCATTATCTAAACTTATTTATAAATGGAATTTTGTCTGTGTTTCGGTAGGTGTGTGTGTCTGTGTGTGTGGATCCGTTACATATAGACTCCGAAACGGCTGAACCGATTTTCTTGAAGATTTACACAGTTCTACTATAAGCGTCTGCGAGTATTCTTAGCTAGGTTTTGTGTCGAGGTACCCCCCGATAAATATCGAAAATCGATAATCGAAAAAATTGGGTTATAGAAGGAGTGGTCTGATTTTAATCAAATTTGATACACTCTTAGACAAAGACATAAGAAACGATATTCAGAAGTTTCAAGGTTGCAGTTCTTACAATAGTGCGGAAAATCGATAATACATATATATAAAAGGCAAAATGTTTATGTGTGTCTGTTTATCTGCCTGTATGTCTGTATTTTTTCAGCCCTTTTATTTTAGTTTTTGCTTCGGGTTTGGCTCTAAGTAGGTATAATTGTAGTTCTTAGTCTCAGCCATGATTCCATTTACTCAGAGGACTTATTTAGCCTTCAAAATTCAGTTTACGACGAAAAAAACTTATTTGATATCGATAACAGGAAATTAAAATTTGACTTACATCCATTCATTTTGTTTTCAGTCTACGGTTTGGCTTTAACTGGAAGCAACTATTGCTTTTTAGTCTTTCGTGCCAACATCCGAAGGACCATGGATTAGTTTTAAAGCTTTCATTATATCCGAGCAACGCCGGACTATCCTGCTAGTATACTATATCTGGTTGAATACATATATGGTTGGATGCTCCTGCTATTCATCTCGTGGTTCTCGACAAAATCCAAAGTAAGGATCTGCAACGTCCTGACTTGACATCTCGACTTCCGTCAGTTTTTTAACGCTCTAACGCGGCTTTTCTCTGTCTTTTGTACAAACATTTTCATGGCAACTGATCTTGTGAGCTTTTTTTTCCCTGTCCAGGTAAATTTAAGCGTGCTACTAAATTAGTGACGGATGTGCGTTGTGGTCCAGTGTATATCGACTCGGAACGAGAAATCGGTAAAGCCGAGTTCGAATTCCAGTTGAATTCGTTGCAATCATATACGCGCAAATACTCTCGGGAAAGGTGTTAATCCGTCTCTTCCTTCCAGTTATGGGTTAAATAGCAGGACAGATTGGGTTCTATAGCCTTGGTTGGCAACCAGTCTACCACAGAAAGTAATGGCAACCTACTGCGGGATAATCTTCTGCCCAGTCAGTCATGTCGCTTTCGAGACATGATCGCCCAAGCGTGTATCACGTATGGCACTGACTGACTGATGGAGATCATACCTCACAACTTACAGACACAACCCTTTCCTCAGCACGTGAGCTGTTCAAAGCAGCAGTGCCACCTGCGCACTCCCAATGGTGTCTGGTATCTCCAAAGGGTTTTGCCTAGTTGAAAGATTCCTGGAAATAGTTCCGAGTGCGCAAACTATAAGATGGACAACTTATGCTGCTTAGTATATTACTCTGATTTACCATGCCAGGGCTTGTTGTGTATTTTTGTCTGTTCCAATTTCACAATGTTCTTATTCCAAGGTACCACAACGTTTATTAGGACCCATTCATGTTTATTAGGACCCGTTCACTCTTGTGCATAAGTGTGATATCAGGGCGATTACTCTGTAAGCGTTTGTCAATCAAGACAGTTGTATTCACATGAGTTTCCTTTACTAATTTTTCGATTACTGACGGTGGCGAATGCCGTACAACTTCTCTACACACTCGAAGCTATATTTCATACATAGTTCCAGATTTATTCTAAAGGCTACTTTGTCATGGCGTCATATGTAATCTGTTCGTTCCATTGGCATTTTCAGTAGCTTTCTTACACAGTTTTCATAAGGGTAAATCAGCTTTTTTTTTTATCAATAGTGTTCTTAATATTCAATCGTTTGTTGCAAATAAGCCATTTCGGACTTTTAATTTTTGGCAGTATTGGAGTTTAGTCACTACACAATTATACAAAAGACTTAATCAAAACAAAACAACAAGCCAAAACTTGAAGGAGGAATTTACTCTCTAAAACATCTCAGGGATTGCCAGAAAGAATATACTGGAAAAACACCAAGAAGTTTAAATAGAAGATTATATCAACAAAAAACAGACATTTTAAAGAACAACACACAAAACGCATTGGTCAACATAACGAAACTGAACACAATTTCGACATAAAAACGCTTTTCTTTTTAAACGAAAAAATAAGTTAATAAAACGAAAATGTCTAGAAAATACTTTAATCGCTAGTCACAGGAAATTTATGTCCAGTTTCTTTCTTGCACCATTCTTGACAAATTATTTGTTGCCACAATGTGGAATATTTAAATTAGAAGTATCTACATGAATTTGGTTTGATCGTAATATATATATATAGTTTATAAAGGAAAACTCAACGCGTCATATTAGTTATAAACTATAGTTCATTTCAATGAGCTTAATTAGCTCATATCATCAGACTCTTTTACAATATTTCCTCCATCTGGTATAAAATTTCTGCCGGAATGAACGTTTTCTTAAAATGAAGAGGGAACATAATAGAAATAATAATAATAAATATAAGATTACAAACAAATAAATAAAAAAAATGAATAAATGGCAATAAATGTAAGGGGAAGGAGGTAGGAAAGAAGAGAGATAGAGTTCAGTTCCAAATATGGGTAGTATTTTATGCCAGATGGAGGAAATATTGTAAAAGTGTCTGATGATATGAGCTAATTAAGCTCATTGAAATGAACTATAGTTTATAACTAATATGACGTGTTGTGGTTCCTTTATAAACTTCATATCGCTTTGGTTAACAGCCATCGAGCTCTCTATATGGATTTACCTATTAATAATTTATATTAAGGAAATCTTGTTTGATTATCCTCACCGTTTACGGACTGACAACTATACCTATATATATATATATATATATATATATATATATATATATATATATATATTTACGGCGGTAAAATCCAGGATAGGATTGGTAAATAATTCGGGGATAAAGTTGGTAAATAATCCAGAAGGTTCCTAGTAATATTGTTAAAATATTAAAACTAATCCAATAGAGAGCTCAATATAAATTAATTTAACTTACGGAGCGGATATTTATTTATTTATCTGTAAATTTAGATAAACCTTAGCGGGGAAATAGCCCTTTTCAACATGTCATTTTAAGACATGCATCTTTGTTTATATGGGGTTGAGAATGCATGTCTTAAAATGACATGTTGAAAATGGCTATTTCCCCGCTAAGTTTTATTTGAATATATATATATATATATATATATATATATATATATATTCCTAAATTTTGAAACAACCAGAGTCTTTCGTTCATGCGCATGCGTAGTCATATCAACGTAACTAAACTCAGTCTGATAAAGTCTTGACGGATGGAAAACTTCCCTCAAACAGTTTCCAATCTGTTATACACCTTTTCTTTCATTATATATATATATATATATATATATATATATATATATATATATATATGGGGGATGAACAAAATAATGGAAAAACCTAGTACCATAATAGTATAATTTAGAAAAATTAAACTCTCAAAAGCTTTCCTATTATGTTTGTTGATTTAATATTAGTGCTACTTTTTTTTTTTTTTTTTTACTAAAATTGGTGCTTTTTTAAAGATATTATTTAAATAAGTTTATTAAAACCAACTGACAAGAATATTTTAGAATTTTAAGTGATCAACTACATCCTATGATTAAGGAACTTTTTTCGGAGGAAAATGTCATCTTTCAGGATGATATTGCCCTATTCATACTGCTTAAGTTGTAGCTAAATGGCACGAGGAACATTCTAGTGAAATAGAACATCTTATCTGATCACAACAGTACTAAAACCTCAAAATCATTGAATGTTTATGGTTCATTTTAGACAAAAATAAGTAAGAATATGATATCCCCCACCAAGGCCATTAAAAGAATTGGAGAGTCTTTTAGCTGAAATATAGATAAAAATTCCTCTGGAAACAATTTAAACTCTGTACGTGTCGATTCCATGCATAATTCAAGCTGTAATTACTTCTAATGACGGTTTTCTCTATAGTGAAATAAACTGCTTTTAAGTATAAAACAGACTGCCTCTTGATGTTGACATATCCATATATTTATATATATATATATATATATATATATATATATATATATATATTAGTCATCCACATACAAGCCTGTTTCGCTGTATCACAGCACATCAGTGTGGCTAGATACATCCACTTGACTCTGGCTGTAATCGAAACCCGACCGCTTTGGTGACAGTCGGGGTCGCTACCCCACTAAGCCATCGGCGCATGGAATCAGAGAAGGGAAATTTTAACGTGTTGTATATAAGCAGTGTATACACACCCCAGTCACCGAAAGTACTCAATTTATTTCTGAAGAGTCACACTTGTATAGCAGAAGTGGAAACTGTTTTTAAATTTTTCTTCTCTAGAAAGCTCAATCGTAAAGAGAGCATATTATATATACACACATATATATATATATATATATATATATATATATATATACACACACACATACATACATATATATATATATATGTATATATATATATTAACACACAAGGGAGCGCAGGTTGACTGTCATTGATTAGGAAACATAAAATGTCGGGTCGATGAGATTTTAAACTTTTAAAATTTAATTTTTGTAAATTTAAAGGTTTCAAATTGAAGGATTAAAGGATAAAACAGATCACACAAATATCCTTTTCCACTTTGTCATTATATATATATATATATATATATATATTGTAATTTTCTTATTGCAGTGGTTTATAAAAGCATAATATCACTACACAAAAATTTTGTGTAGTCTTATTATGCTTTTATAAACCATACGTGTTCTTTCACTTTTTTGTAGAATATATATATATATATATATATATTTTTAATTCAGATACTTTAATCCAAGTGAAAAAAGCAGGAAGATAAATTCCAAATACCCGATCCTAATTAATATTAAAAATTTTATTTTAATATTAAAAAATGATACAGGAAGAGAGCTCCATGTAATAAAATATTACAGAGCAAATATAAATTAAAAAAGGATTAATTCAATGATGTTGAATGACCATTTCGATATGAAAATCCCCACGTGGGATAACACATCACCTCAGCAACAGAAAAATCCTTTCAGAAACTGGAGAAAAATCAGTCTAATTTTCCTTTTTAAATAGATTTGCAAAGAAATTAAAAAAGAAAAGAAAAAAGAAAAAGAAAAAAGAAAAAGAGAAAAAGATAAAACAAAATAAAATCAAATAAATAAGAAGAGAAAAAATTGACATCGTCTGGGTTCGCAAAAAAAGGAAAGAATTGTAACTTAAAAATTAACAGACGGCCGTGTTGAATTGATGTAAGGTTAAGCAACACGGAAAAAAGGTGGTAGATAAGAGAGATAAAGGAAGGAAGGGAGGGAAAAAGAAAAGAAAAGAAAGAAAAAAAATTATATATTACAGACGCTGGACATATTCAAAAAACCTAACTTCCCAAAAACGTTGAAGTATTAGAAAAAGGCCTTTACTTAAAAAGGCATAATTATTTTTAAAGGGAATTAAAAGATATAGGATTTAAAATAAAATTAAAAAAAAAAAATTAGGTCATTTGATTTAAACTAAATAAAGACATCGCTAGGTAAAAAAAAAAAAATTCATTTACAATTATACATACATAGAAGTACACACATACATACATACACATACGCACAATTCTTCGATTATGAATACATATATACATACATACACATACACACATATATATGTGTACACACATATACAAAAATTCACACACAATATATATGTGTGTACACACACATGCACACATATACATACACACACACACACACACACACATATACATTATACATATCTACCCACACACATACATATAAAGAATATAAAAAATTAATGAATATTATAAAAAAAACATTTAAATAGCTAAAAAATTTTTCCTACATAAATACATATATACACACATACATAAATACATATATACAAATAAGCACATACACACACAAACATACACATATACATAAAAATTATAAAAAGAAAAATTAAAAATTAAAAATTTAAAAATTTAAAATTAAAAAAAAAATTAAAAAAATTAAAATTTAAAAATTAAAATTAAAATTGAAAATTTAAATTTTAAAATCCGCCCTATGACGGCACTTATTAATGAATTCCTTCCTAAAATTCAAAAGTAAGTCCTGATGAGGATACTTCAAAATCAGAATCTTCTCTAATAAACATAGACGGCACCTATCACGAAAATTTTTAGGGGTACAGGCTGAGCCTATTAATTTCCAGCTGATTATAGGGTATTGCCCTTCCTCCTTCATTTTCCAGAATCTACTAGATAGTGCCGTCTGGAATCTTTGGTTAAGGTTCGAAAACTAGTACTTGTGGTTGTAAAGTCTCTGTTTGAAAGGGCCCGCAGACATGCCAATATAAGCCCGGTAATTGTCTTTGTTGTTAGATGGAGAAATACGGGCTTCATAAATTACCTGGGTGGATTTACATTTGCCCTGCACCGGGCAGGTATCCACAGAATTACAATTACATTTATCAACAATTCCGGATTTAACGTTGGTATCATTTAGGTTCATGAAAATATGCCTATTATGGGAATTAATTATATCATCTATATTTGAGGTGCAAGAGTAACTGATTTTTAGGGTGAATTTATTAAAAATTTTATTTAAGGGATTATTATTATTATTAAAATGTTTATCGATTAATCTGAGAAAATACTTACCAATATTTATATTAGTTAGCTTACAATAAGGAGGGTTAAACCAAATTATCCTCCTTTTTCTACATTTTCGGGTGTTTTTAGTTTTTGATGATTCTGGGTTTATAGCAGGCTTATCATACGTTAACTTGTTAATAAAACCGCTTTTCTGAAGGGCCTTATCGTAAATTTCTTTACTTGCGTTGAAAATTTTTATATTGGATGATAATTGGTTAACGCTATTATTTACTATCTTGGGTATTTGTCTTATAATATTCTTGGGGTGGTTGTATAAACTATTTATATAGGTGGGAGAACTATTTTCTTTGAGAAAGGGTTGGTAGGAACCATCATTTAAGTTAAGGGTGATATCTAGATAGTTTACAATTTTGTGATTGGAAGTAACCTCAACCTTAAAACCAAGAAAATTTAGGGCTCTGATAATTTTCTTATGTATTCTATTAGTGTAAGGCCCATTGGAATTGGGAATACATATCAGTCCATCATCCCGATATAGGCCTATTAGTTAAAATTCCAATATATATATATATTGTAATTTTCTTATTGCAATGGTTTATAAAAGCATAATATCACTACACAAAAATTTTGTGTAGTTATATTATGCTTTTATAAACCATACGTGTTCTTTCACTTTTTTGTAATATATATATATATATATATATATATATGTGTGTGTGTGTGTGTGTGTGTGTGTGTGTGTGTGTGTGTGTGTGCGGCGTCTTCATGTTCATATATATGACTATCTAGTTGCATGGACCGTAAATATAAATAAAACATTCGTTAGACTCTTGTAAATTTCATAATTGCTTTCTTTAACGATTATGTTAAAATATACAATTGACTCAATTTAATTTGGAAATGCAATTATTCGGTTATTAACCAAAAATGTAAATCAGCAGCAATATTTTTCTTAAGGTTTGGAAAAATTATCAGAAAATAACGCATATTTATTTTCTTCTAAAAACTTCTTTTGCAGGGATTGCGCATTACTACACGTAATGAAAGCTTTCCATGATTTTATAGAAAAAAAATCAATTCTGAAATAATTTACGCATTCTTCAACGACGCGAATATTCCAATTATAAAAGTATGAAAAATAAACTGACAGCCATTTTAATGCATTTCTTAGTAGAGTTATGATATATATATATATATATATATATATATATATATATATATATATATATATATATGTATAAATGTATATATATATATATATTTTAATCATTTCACCCCGAGCAAGGCAGAAACACCACTGATGTGCAGGGGGCTACATAAATGTAGAAAGATTAATTAGAAAAGAGTGAGTAGTACAAGCTAGTTAGAAAGGAACAATAGAAAGCTGAGAATGCAGGTGCAATGACAGATACATGGGCGGAGAGAAAGTGAAGATTATACAGGGGAGGGGAGAGATCTAGAGTCCAGTGGTTAGTAGGTGAGTATTAACTTTGCTTTTAAATTTCTGGAGGTCGTAGCCGTCAGGAAAGCAAGAATACGGGAGTGAGTTCCACAGGCGGGAAGTGCGAGAGAGGAAGCTGCAGGAGTAGAATTGTCGTCTGCGTTTGGCTAACCTGACTGTGAATGGGTGGGACCCAGTTGCCAGTCTGGTTGCACGGGTAAATGTATAAATATATATATATATGTATAAAAATATATATATATGTATATAAATATATATATATGTATAAATATATATATATATATGTATATATATATATATGTATATATGTATAAATATATATATATATATATAAAAAATAAAATTAATTTTTGTCATTAAAGTAAAAACGTGTACCTCGGAAAAATTATTAAAAATTAATTGTTTTGCTTGGTCGAATTGATCATTTATGAACAACTCCACCTTAAAACATTTTAGCTTAGAACTTTCTTGTTCAAGCTCTATCATCTATTTTATGTGGACACCTCGACGTGGTGTATTGGTTAACAAGCCTATTTTGCTTGACTCATTGCAGTACTTTCTGCCTTGTGCCACACAGTGGCAATTCTGCGGGAAGATCAGAAGGAGTCAAGGGTTCCTTAGAAGTTTGGCTGGCACCTCGGTTGCCTCGACCAACTTTTATAAACTTCAAAAATTTATTAAACTAATCATTCTCTGATTTTGATAAGATTTGATCTTCAGCACTTTTCTTCGTTTTCTTTTTTCATTTGGCGTTTTAAGGACACATACAGAGGGATGTGCGTTGTGGTACAGTGGATATCGGCTCGGAACAAGAAACCGGGGAGCCGAGTTCGAATTCCAGCTGAATCCATTGTATTCACTTACGCGCAAATACCCTTGGGAAAGGTATTAATCCGTCTCTTCCTTCCAGTTATGGGTTAAATAACAGGACAGATTGGGTTCTATAGCCTTGATCGGCAACCAGTCTACCGCAGAAAGCAATGGCAACCTACCGCGGGATAATCTTCTGCCCAGTCAGTCATGTCTCTTTCGAGACATGGTCGCCCAAGCGTGTATCACGTATGGCACCTAAACTGACTGACAGAGACTAGTTTGAAAGAAAAACAAACAAAATAAAACAACCGGATAGATAGAAACAGACACGTTATTAGAGAGGGGAAAAGACTTAATAGAGAGGGAAAAAGACTTAATAGAGAGGGAAAAAGACTTAATAGAGAGGGAACAAGACTTAATAGAGAGGGGAAAAGACTTAATAGAGAGGGGAAAAGACTTAATAGAGAGGGAAAAGACTTATTTTAATATCTGAAGGAAGAAGTTATTTAGAAGCAATGTCCCCAATTTTTTCTTGCATTTAATTTTTGTGCTTTAAAAAAGTTTTGTCGAGGAAACAAAATCAAAGCAGACAAATCACACTGTTCTGCTAGTATTGACTTTAGTATTAACCCTTTGATTTTGTTTTGAAATTAACCTCTCATGTGCGTTATGGTACAGTGGATATCGGCTCGGAACGAGAAACCGGGAAGCCGAGTTCGAATTCCAGTTGAATCCATTGTATTCACTTACGCGCAAATACCCTTGGGAAAGGTAATCCGTTTCTTCCTTCCAGTTATGGGTTAAATAGCAGGACAGACTGGGTTCTATAGCCTTGGTCGGCAACCAGTCTACCGCAGAACGCAATGGCAACCTACTGCCCAGTCAGTCATGTCTCTTTCGAGACACGATCGCCCAAGCGTGTATCACGTATGGCATTTAACTGACTGACTGACTGACTGACTGTGTTACAACAACTTGAGAGTGGAGAAGGGGGCAAAAATAGATTAGAAATTCACTAATATGAATGAAAAGTTATTCCGTTTAATTTAGTGAAGTAACATATTATACTCAAACTCGATCCTAAGTTGTGTATTCGATAGGGGGTGTAGTATGGAAATGAAGTCGCTGCTTGAGTTTGCCCTCCTCCTCTGCAGAAAAATCTCGGCCCGTAAGTGCCCCCCTCCCCACCATATTCAGAGTTCCACAATCGCCGCTGGTACCACATCTAAGCTGCGCTCAGAAAATCACAAGGGTACCACGACGTGATGTACTGGTTAGCAAGCTTGTCTCAATAGCACAATTACGGCTGATTAGTAAGATCGATCCTCATCGGATGCCTCATACTTTCGACCTTGTTCTACATCTAAGCTACGCTTAGAAAATCAACATCCATCTTTCATTTTGTCAGCGTTTCAGGATTAACAATTCGGTCGAATTAGAAAATGGTATGATTAACAGAGTCAAATTCTGGAGAAGATAAAGAGACCTTGAGCCACTTATACATCTAAAATATCTTTTAATTACAGTGAAAGACAAACTAAAATAAAATAGTAAATACGTAGAGAAGGTTTTCTTTTAATTCTAAAAGATGGAAGTCAGATTACAAAACACGATTTCATAGCGATTTATTAACTGTAGCTTAGATGCGGCACAAGGTCGAAAACATGGAGCACCCAAAACATGAACAGTCATAATTGGTTTTGTGTAACAAGCTTGTTAACCATTACACCACGTCGAAGTCTCCCAAAACATGTATTTAAAGACTAATAGAAGCGCAGAGTAAATGAGAATAAAACATTTTCGTCCAATTTTCGTCGATTAAAAATTCGCACTCGACAACTTGTTTCTGTGGCGTAAATTGAACTCTACTCTAATTCTGTAAATTGAACTGGACTCTAGCTCTCTCCTCTCCCCTGTATAACCTTCCCTTCCTCTCCACTTATGTATCTGTCATCGCACCTGCTTTCTCAGCTTTCTATTGTTCCTTTCTAACTAGTTTGTACTCCTCACTCTTTTCTAATTAATCTTTTTACATTTATGTAACCCCCTGCAAATCAGTGGCGTTTCCGCCTTGCTCGGGGTGACATGATTAAAAAAACAAAAAAAAAAAACAACAAGTTTTAATTATATTTGATTCTGTTTTAAAATAGGTTACTCGAGTGACGGTCGGATCACAGGACTTCTATTCGTACCATGCGTTGAGAGCAACGTTTTTCCAAAGTTGGACTATCAGACGTATATTTTAGCCATTTTCAAGGATGAATGTTATTTTACGCGTAACAGAATGTAAATTATATATGTTATGTATAATGTGGAGTAGTGGTTAAAATCGCTAAAATACCATGAAGTATAGCTGAAAGCGCTCGGATAAACAAAACATTTAGACAATTTTTATATAATGTATATCCTTAAAAGAAAGAAGTCAAAAGATTACATAAAAAATTATATATAAAGTTTAACCATGACACCTTGTCTATCATTTCATTAATGAAACCTGCATAAAAGAGATTCTTGCACAAATATCTATCTATCTATCTATCTATCTATCTATCTATCTATCTATATATGTGTGTGTGTGTGTGTGTGTGTGTGTGTGTGTGTGTGTGTGTGTGTGTGTGTGGATGACTAATATATTATGCTCTCATTACGATTGAGCTCTCTGGAGAAGAAAATTTTAAAAACAGTTTCCATTTCGGCTATAATGCGTGACTCTTCAGAAATGAATTGAGTTCTCTCGGTGACTGGCGTCTGTATACACTGCTTACATACAAGACGTTAAAATTTCCCTTCTCTGACCCCATGCGCCGATGGCTTAGGGAGTAGAGACTCCGACTGACACCAAATCGGTCGAGTCTCGCTCCCGGGCAGAGGCAAGTGGATATGTCTAGCCACACTGATGAGCTGTGATACAGCGAAACGGGCTTGTATGTGCATGACTAATATATATATATATATATATATATATATATATATATACTAAAATGAGTGCTGTAAATAACACATCACTCAATAAGCCCCGGGCCTGACATATAGATGGCGTCACAAATAAAAAAAATCAATATGATTTTTATGAAGTACTAACTTTCAAATGGCATGTGACAAAATTTAGGCACAATCGGATTAATAATCTACAAATTACAGTTATTTAAGTGAAGCTACTATTGGAAAGTTTCAAAACAATAGGAAAATCTGAATTTCGAGTGTTGATAAAGCATTGCTTTCCGATGAGAAAAAAAAACTGTTCTAGCAAAGCAATTGCTTGATAAGTGATATTCGGACTCTGCTCCGTCGGAAACAATGGTTAAGAGGTGGTAAGCTGAATTTAAACGCGGTACACACAAATGATGCTGAACAATCAGGTCGCCCAAAATCGGCAGGGGTTGAACATATCAGAAGGCAGTGTATTCACCATTTTGCATGAACATTTGTTAGTGAGAAAGTTTTGTTCAAAGTGGGTGCTGCGTTTGCTCCCAGTCGATCAAAAACAAGAACACTTCGACGATTCAGAACGTTGTTTGCAACTGTTTCAACGCAACAAGAAGAAGTTTTTGCGTAACTACGAGATAATGGATGAAACATGGATCTACTACTTCATTCCGAAGTCAAATCGGCAGTCAGCTGAGTGGACAGCGGCAGGTGAGAGCCGTCCAAACTGACCAAAGACGCAAAAACCAGCAGGTAAGGTTTTGGCCTCCGTATTTTGGGATACGAAGGTATTTTTTTTCATCGATTACCTTGCGAAAGGAAGAACCATCAATAGCAAATATTATATAGCATTATTGGCGCGTTTGAAGGAAACAAATCGCCCTAAAACGGCCACACATGAAGAAGAAAAAAGTGATCTTTCACCAAAGCATTATTAGTTCGGCCAGGGATTTATTGACTGTGTTAACAAAGCTTTAATTAATTCTAATGTTTCGATATACAAGATGCAATGGATGAATTGTTGTCTAAATTACGCAAAAATGCAAAATAACACAGACGTCTCATTTTAACATATATATTGACCAAAATTACACAAAAATATATTGAATACGAAATAGTAAATTTATTCAATAAAATCGCTATTGGCTTCAATGACGGACTCACAACTTCGGAATCTCCTGCATCTCTTCTAGACGGTCTCCTTGTTTAAGTTGATGAATGCACCCATAATCCTTGCCCTCAGTTTATCTTTGGTGTTTCAAGAAGTTTTGTTTGTCTCTCACTCAGCTGCGCTCCATACATAATTACCGAGGGGATTGCTGTCTGGGTTGTTAGGTGACCAGATGTAAGGAGTGATCGTGGTCGCAGAAATTGTCTAACAACCACAACTAGGCTCTCCTGCTTGTGTAACATTGCACAGAGCCCTGTTGCCAGACATAGAGTCTTCTAGTAGTCACCTACTTGACCTAGTTTAGCACTATCTCGTCAAGTTACGTGATGTAGGCCTCCGTGTTGAGTCTGAGGCCCTGTGGCAAGATGAATTGAGGCATAACGTCGCCTTCACTAGTGATCACTCCAAACACGATTATGTTGACTGGATATATTATCCAGCTTTTTCCATATCCTCTGTACTGTCCTCAGATTGACACCTAAACACTCGGAAATGTTGATATTGGAGTTTCCAGCGCGAATATTTTCCAAATTTCTGACGGGTGAATTGCATCATGGTGATCTTTTCCTCAAAGACGGTGCCCAACTGACCCTAATATATGTGGCCTCCCTTTGTCTTTTCTATAAATACTTTCATGGCTTCTGCTCCAACGAACTTAAGTCACTGGTGCCTCTGCAACAGGTGATTACTCGTGCAACGAGATTGGCAACTGGGTCCCACCCATTCACAGACTAACCAAATGCAGACGACAATTTTACTCCTGTAGCTTCTTCTCTCGCACTTCCCACCTGTGGAACTCGCTTCCATATTTTTGCTTTCCTGACGGCTACAACCTCCAGGAATTTAAATGCAATGTCAATACTCATCTGTTAACCACTTGACTCTAGTTCTTTCTTCATCACCCTGTATATCCTTTCCTTTCTCTCCACCTTTGCAACTCTCATCACACCTGTATTCCCATCCTTCTCTTGCTCCTTTCTAACTGGTTCGTTTTCCTCTTCACTCTCTTCTAATTAATCTTTTTACACTTATGTAGTCTCCTGCATATCAGTGGCATTACCGCCTTGCTCGGGGTGATACGATTGAAAAAATATGTGGTTAAAAATTGCGTTTGCGGGAAAGAGGTTTGTTGAGTGGGAAAATATGTCCAATGAAAAGTGGTAACATTGGTAACATTATATACAACTGCTCTTATATTTTTACAACCTTAGGAAACAGTTCGGAAGTTAGTATGAAGAAGTATCCATTCAACACACAGTAAAATTCTTTGCACTTTGTTTAATCAAATATCGATTCCATAGAAATCTTTTTGTTTGCAGTCATTGAAAATGGAATTTCTTGATGTTTTAAAATTGCTATCTGGATATGTGCATCTTCATAAAACATGCCGACATACACGTTCGGATACACAACAAAGAATCCATTCAGGCTTGTGCGTAGAGAATGCTGCATTTTCTTTTTTCATATTAACTCCTGTTTGATCGATATCCATTAGGTTGACATTAATATGTATTTAACATTGTTTGTATCCCGTCAGATGCTCGCATATAACATTTCGCTGTGATATTTTGACGTTCTTTAAAATGCTCGGCCCAGAAAAGTCGATTAAATCTCGGATGATTCATTTGATAATTGTATTTGCACAGTTTCCTCGAATTTTACATTTTCTATGCAGATATACGTGTGTGTGTGTCTTCGGACACACACACATGTATATATCTTATTCCTCACACACACGCACACACACACACACATATGTCTGCATGTGTGCGTTTGTGTGTGTGTGTGTGTGTGTGTGTGTGTGTGTGTGTGTGTGTATGTGTGTGTGTGTGTGTGTGTGAGCAAAAATTTCAGATACTGTATGACTATAAAAATATAAAGACAAAAGATAACTTATCTTAACCGACGCGTTTCGTCCTCTGAGGGGCTTTATCAAGGAAAAAGTAAGGATTTTATTTTGTGGCAAGTATTTATATACAAGAACAAATATGCTATAGATTTTTTCAAAATTATTAAGCATAGCAGGTGCTCGTGAATAATCATCAAGTTAAGATCTTTCCTTTTGTATATAAACATTCGTCACAAAATAAAATGCTTACATTTTCCCTGATGAAGTCTCTCAGAGAGGAAACGCTTCGGTTATGATAAGTTTCCCTTTGGTCTTTCTTCTTATATATATATTCCTTGGGATCAACCAAAGATACATTTAAGACCAGATGGTTCAATAACAAGTCTACATTCAAAATAGAAAACTTAAAAAACTGTACAAAATTGGCTAGCCACGTTTGGAAGATGAAATTAAAATATGGAAATGATCCAGATATAACGTGGAGCAACTGTGGTAAAATATGTAGACTGTGGCAGGAAGTTAGCGATGATGCTATTCTCAAACAAAAATGAACTATTGAATGAAAGAACAGAAATTATGACTAAGTGTAACCATACTAAAAAATAACAGGTTCATACAACCATGTATGAAAACGTTAAATTTGTTTTCTAATTTTAAAAATTGTGCGTTTATAAATTCCCCGTTACATGAGCGTTCAAAAAAATCACCGTTACATTAGCGTTTAAAACAACAACAACAACAACAACAACAAAAAAACCGGTAAAATCAGTTATTGCAAATCGCCTGAAGACACCACATGGTAGAAACCTAGGTCGTGTAATAACTCGTTTACAAATGAAGAATATTCAAAAGTTCTATAATATAATTGTATTAAACATTTATTAATACAACTGTGTACTGGTCTAATTTTATTATGACCAAAAACTAAGTAATTAAACAATCAATATATATATATAAATATATATATATGTATTCATATATATAGTCATCCGCAGACAGATCTGTTTCGCTGTATCGCAGCTCATCAGTACGGTTAGACAGATTGCTTTTTACCCAAGATTGAAACCCGACCGAAGTGGCGTCCGTCGGCGATTCTACCTGAGCTACGGGCGCTCCGTAGAAGGAGGCAGACTTTTTAGCGTGTATATTATCATTATACACGCCCAGTAGCTGAGAGTGTTCTAATTCATTGCTGAATGAACGATGCGTAGATGCCAGAGTAGCTACTATATATATGTGTGTGTGTGTGTGTGTGTGTGTGTGTGTGCGTGCGTGCGTGCGTGTGCGTGTGTGTTTGTTTTTTTAGCGGTATATCAACCTTTAATGAGTCATTTAATGCCGAAATTTAATTTTATCAATTTCTTTTACAAAATGTATTGCTGGTCATATTTTGTTTTTCTGTTATTTAATTTCTTTTACAAAAATGCATTAGTCGTATTTTTATAAAAAAAACAAAAAAAAAACACATTTTTTTTCATGCTTTCACAATGCTTTGTCCCCAGAATGGAATTTAACTGTTTGCCCGCCTTTGGCACCCTAACATGTGTTACTATCCCGGGTCAGGATAGACATGAGAACAACAAAAAATTAATTGGTGGTCGCACCTCCCCAAAACCTCTGGATCAAAGACTTTGCTGACGGATTTAGATTAATTTCATACCAAGGATGGATGGATATGTGTGTGTACTAAGAGTAATATACAGGGTGGGGCACAAAAAGAGAGAGAAAATATCTCTCGGCCAAAGTCGTAGCGATCCGTCTTGTTGGTTTGGGTTTGCGCTTGAAGAATTTGAATTTTTTAAAGAAACAGTTTCAAATCACTGTGGAGAGTTCAGCTCACAAATCTCCTGGAATTTGTCACTTACTATGACAGCCGTCTAGTGAAGTTCCGGGACACTGTTCTAACTGGTTTCTTACATCTCGAACAAGGCTTACGTCCAAATCACGTTGACTACACCGGTTCTCGCTCGATCACCGAAGTTAAGCAACGTTGACCCTGGTCATTACTTAGATGGGTGACCGCTTGGGAATACCAGGTGCTGTAAGCGTTTAGTGACGGATGTGCGTTGTGGTGCAGTGGATATCGGCTCGGAAAGGAAAATCGGTTGGCCGAGTTCGAATTCCAGTTAAATACCCTGCATTCGCTTAAGCACTGGTACCCTTGGGAAAGGTATTAATCCGTCCCTTCCCTCCAGTTATGGTTTAAATAGCAAGGGTAGGACTTGGGGATCCTACCCTTAAAAACAAATCCCAATGAATCTTGATACTCGAAAAGAAAAAGTATTACTAGACACAGAACTTATATAAAAATCAACAACAATAAATTGTTGAAAGAAAAAGATATTACCAGCAATAAATAAATAAAAATTTAGTTGACTTGCCGAGGTTGATATGCCATAAAAACAAAACAAACAACCAATATCTTGTAGGATGTGGTTTCCGGCTTTCTCGTTTCCAATCTTACTTTGTTTGTTTTTTTGTTTTCTATTGGAGTAGAGAGACTAAACTATCGCCTGGTTCACACTCCACTCCACGTCTATTCAACAGGTGAAGAGGCTAATCTCTTGTTCCCTGTTTAGGATGTGGTTTCCGGCTTTCTCTTTTCCAATCCTTTCACTATTACGTAGCCCCCTGCACATAAGTGGCGTTACCGCCTTGCTCGGGGTGATAATAGATGTGGGTGGAGTGTGAACCGGGTGATAGTTTAGTCTATCTACTCCAATTGAAAAAAAAAAAGAAAAAACAAAGTGAGAAGATTAGAAAAGAGAAAACCGGAAACCGCATCCTAAACAGGAAACAGGGAATGAGCCTCTTCACCTGTTCAATAGATGTGGGTGGAGTGTGAACCGGGCGATAGTTTACTCTATCTACTCCAAATTGCCTCTGAACAAGTGTAGATGAATTTGTTGCAAAATACAGTTTCAGAATCTTTTTTCTTTCTTCAAGCGAAAACTGCTCGTGGTGGTCCATCTTGATATCAGATAAAACCTACAGCTGTGCTATGCAATTTACCTCAAAAAGAAAAAAAGAAACAATTATTTTTTTTAGAAAATATGAGCTTTTACTTTAGACCTTCTTTTTATGTTCCAACCTGTATTTTGACATCAGTCCCTCATTCATATTCTATTAAAATACAACACCAAAGGGATCAATATATATATATATATATATATATATATATATATATAGTCATCCGGAGATAGATCTGTTTCGCATCTCATGAGTACAGTAAGACATCCGATTGCTTTTAGCCAGGATTGGAAACCCGACCAAATTGGCGTAAGTCGGCGATTCTACCACTGAGCTATGGGAGCTCGGTAAAAAAAAAAGGAAGACTTTTAGCATATGGTGTATCATGCGCCAGTAGTTAGAGTGCTCTAATTCATTACTGAACGAGCGATGCATAGATGCTAGGGTAGCTACTGTTTTTTCAAAGTCTAGGTAAAGAGTACCCAAGAGTTTCCGATTTTTAGTTCCCTGGCATTTATTTTTTCATAAACAGTGCTCAATGCAATAAATATTGTACAGCATAATATCTAAACTTATTTATAAACTTTGTGTGTGTGTGTCTGCGTGTGTGTGTGTGTGTGTGTCCGTTACCTATAGACTCCGAAACGGCTGAACCGATTTTCTTGAAAATTTACACAGTTGTACTATAAGCGTCTGCGAGTATTCTTTGCTAGGTTTTGTGTCGAGGTACCCCCGATAAATATCTAAGATCCATAATCGAAAAAATCGGGTTATAGAAGGAGTGATCTGATTTTAATCAAATTTGATACACTCATAGACAAAGACATAAGAAACGATATTCAGAAGTTTCAAGGTTGCAGTTCTTACAATAGTTCAGAAAATCGATAATATATATATATATATATATATATATATATATATATATATATATATAAGGCAAGAGGTCTGTGTGTGTGTCGGTTAATCTGTCTGTATGTCCTTTATACAAATCCACAATTTTTATCCGATTCTCACCAAACTTCAAAATTTGACTTACATCCATTCATTTTTCTTTCAGTCTACGGTTTCGCTTTAAGTGGAAACACCTATTACTTTTTAGTCTTTCGTGCCAACGTCCAAAGAGTCTAAGCTCCAGGACCATGGATTAGTTTTAAAGCTTTCATTACACCCGAGCAACGCCGGGTTATACTGCTAGTAATCATATAATTATGAATTAAAAGTACATTGCAACACGGAAATTTCTATGTTTCGAGATAGAATTTCGTCATCAGGCGATGTTGGATGCTGGTTGTGAAAATGATTTCCATTTAAATACAAAGAACCATCGTATTTGTATTCAAATTTGTACACAAATTTGTATTTAAATGTAAATCATAGATAGATAGATAGATAGATAGATAGATAGATAGATAGATAGATAGATATTACTAAAAAGAGATAGATATTACTAAAAAGATATATATATATATATTGCAAGAAAGTGAAAAAAAAAAAGATTAAAACAGACTGTTCAAGCATTTACTTTTACAAAGAGTGCCCGATACAGAGTAGAGCTTGATATGGTAATTGTGTTATTACAATGGTTAATAAAAGCATAATATCACTACAAAAAGTTTTCGTGTTTCAGAACAATACTGTTCTTCCTCAGATGATATGTTAAAATAATAAAATTTATTTTATAAACCATTGTAATAACCAAATTACAATACTATATATATATATATGCATGTGTGTGTGTGTGTGTGTGTGTGTGTGTGTGTGTGTGTGTGTGTGTGTGTGTGATAAAATATACTTTTAAGATATGTTGCATTCTTTGCATTCACTTACGCAGAAATACTCTTTGGAAAGGTATTAATCCGTCTCTTCCCTCCAGTTATGGGTTAAATAATAGAACAGATTGGGTTTTATAGACTTGGCTGGCAATCAGTCTACCGCAGAAAGTAATGGCAACCTACTGCGGAATAATCTTCTGCCCAGTCAGTCATGTCTCTTTTGAGACATGATCGCCCAAAAGGGTGTACCACGTATGGCACTTAACTGTGTAAAAGTGAACAATAGCAGAGATAGAATTATCTAAATATAATAGTTGATACTGAGGCCAACACTAAACTCTGACGGACTGTTTCATGCTTAAACAATCTTTGGTCTGAACTCTCTATTTAGTAATATCTATCTATCTATCTATCTATCTATCTATCTATCTATCTATCTATCCCTATCCCTTTTTAGTAATATCTATCTATCTATCTATCTATCTATCTATCTATCTATCTATCTATCTTTTTATCTATCTATCCCTTTTTAGTAATATCTATCTATCTATCTATCTATCTATCCCTTTTTAGTAATATCTATCTATCTATCTATCTATCTATCTATCTATCTATCTATCCCTTTTTAGTAATATCTATCTATCTATCTATCTATCTATCTATCTATCTATCTATCTATCTCTTTTTAGTAATATCTATCTATCTATCTATCTATCTATCTATCTATCTATCTCTTTTTAGTAATATCTATCTATCTATCTATCTATCTATTTTTTGTAATATCTATCTATCTATCTATCTATCTATCTATCTATCTATCTATCTATCTATCTATCTATCAATCTCTTTTTAGTAATATCTATCTATCTATCTATCTATCTATCTATCTATCTATCTATCTATCTATCTATCTCCTTTTTGTAATGTCAGCTTTAAGTAAGCTATCCGATGGTTTATCATTTTTATTTTCACATTCAGTTAGTGTTTTTATATAAAAAAATAAATATCTATTTTACTAGCTGCTGCTGAAATTTAAGATCAAATGATGGGACATGGCGACAGGAAACTTTTACATGTTCTCCAATACCAATTACTTAGTTCCAGACTAAAAGACGCGACTATCTTTGCCACCATGCAGACTCGAGATTTTCACTTAACATGATTATATTTGCACCCGACTATTCATTTTAATCATGATATGCGACCAAGTAAACTCTATTTTAAGTTTGAAAATAGGCACGCACCTATGCACTTACGCCTATCTGTCTCCCAGTGCTCTCAAATCTACCAGTAAGAGAAAGATATATCTTTTCCTTACTATACTCTTCTTGAACGAGAAATAATCCATCCATTTGATATTAACATAAAGCAGAAGCGCATGGATTCCTTTTTAAGTGCACACATTGGGACCACACACACTTATCCAAACGTCTCTTTGCTTTTTAATACAGTTTATACCGCGCGTTCTTATCTTTATTTCCATGCTCACAACGTTTCAGCATTTATACGCTCCGACCTTCTTCAGGTGATATACGTGTGAAGCTCGAACCAAACTCTTTATTCTATCCATATATATTATTCTCATTTCACGTGCCATGCCTTTTTGGATATTCCTCTTTATGTTGTGGGGCGTTACCCACTTAACTATAGACTCTTCCTATCAGTATATTAACTGAGAGTTAATCACTCTCGTGGCTTCAGTTCAGTTCAGCTCCGTCTGTCTGTCGGTCACTAGTAAGACAAGCTTATATTTACTCTTTTCTCTTGTATCTATTTTTGACTTAATATATGGGTTAACCTTACCAGCGTGTTTCGTGTTTCGAGTCCCATATGCGGTCCACATTACTTTAGTAACTCAACTCATTTGTGGCCATGTACCAAACTCACAACTCTTTGGGTAAAGTCACATTTTAGATTACTTAACCAACGCTTATATCCACTGAGTCATGTGTTTTTTTGTTTTTTTGTTTTTTTTTTTTGCCTTTTTAAAACAGTTCGCAAACACTTCTTTCGAGATCGCCATTATTTGCACAGACATATTCTTTTTAAACTTTTCAATCGTATTAAATCATGAAAGATTCTCTCATTTTGACCAGAAGTCCCAGAAAGATAAATCTGGATTGCAATCAGGGTGTTGACGTTGAAATTTTGATTTTTGTTGTCGAATTCGTCTTCATTATTGATTTCCGCTCTCGTAAGGGTATGGGTAGAATCACCTATCTTCGCATTTTGGCGCAGTTGATTAGCCCTAAGTTGGATCGTAAAGCTGATTGTTGCCTGGAATCGACCGGGATAATGAGGACGAGCAATTATTCGCGGAGAACGTGGCACTCTGCCCACCCTCATTGCTAGTGTTTCATTTATTGACTGTTTTTCTTCTTCTGCATATCTGTATATCTGCAAGATATGCGGTCTAATGTTTTTGTTTCTGGTGTGGACCGGTAATGGGACCACGAAATGATAACTCGAAACACGGTGGTAAAGTTAATTACATATATTAAGTCAAAAATAGATACAAGAGAACAGAGTAAATATAAGCTTGGTTTACTAGTGACAGACAGACAGACTGTGCTAAGCTGAACTGAAGCCACGAGAGTGATTAACTCTCGGTTAATATACTGATGTATCTACGGCTATATCGTGTTGAATACACCGGTTCCCGTCCGATCACCGACGTTAAGTAACATCGAGCCTGGTCAGTACTTAAATGGGGGAGCATTTGGTAATGCTAGGTACTGTACACGTAAGGACCAAGAATGGTCCTCCAGGTTTGAAGGTTGGGTGCTGGGCTAACAACCCTGCCCCGTAGAAAACAGTTTGTTACAGAAACAGCAACAAAAAGTTGCTGCCCTATGTTTATTTAACACTTTTTACAGTGTTTGTGGCACAAGGCCGAAAGAAGTGGGGGGGAACAAAACTGAGGATGGTCTTCCGTAACTATCTTATACCTAGCTAATCTCTTTCGCGACCCAGACATGCGTTACAATTTGTCTCAATCACCACAAAAACTTGTCCATCGACACTCATACTGCCGTACACCAAAATACCACAACGCATACCGGGACCTAAAAAATTACCCAAAATGAACATAAAAATTTTGACAATATACAATATTTACAATAACTTTTACAAAAATATATATAAATTTTCACATGAAATGACAAGGGGGGGGATGACACAAATCCCCAAATAAAATCAAACTAAAAACAACAACATAAACTTTGTTAGTTGGACCCAACCTACCCTCAAAACAAAGAGGTCGCTGTATTCCGCCCAGAGGACGAAATCAAGAAACTCTCTTTCTACAGGGAGTGGAGAGGCGAAAAGAAATTGGACTGGGGAAAATAAAATACTGGCAAAAGTTGCTGCCCTATGCACCATCTGGGTGTAATGGATAAATGATGAGAAATATACTGGTAGGAAGAGTCCATAGTTAAGTAACTAAGTGGGTAGCGCCCTAACTGGTAGGAAGAGTCCATAGTTAAGTAACTAAGTGGGTAGCGCCCTAACTGGTAGGAAGAGTCCATAGTTAAGTAACTAAGTGGGTAGCGCCCCACAACAGTTTCCTAAGTCACTTTTTGGATTACTCTCCTAACACTTTTATCCACTTAATTATTATGTTATCAACCAATTTTCTCAAATTTTTCTATTACTCTGCCATTCAGGTACAATTGTGAATTCTATCTGTTACCGAGTAGGACTCAACCTGCTTCCTGCTCTTCCCTACTACTGTGATAATGGACTGTTCCTGCTTATAAATATGTCAAGTAGCCATATTAAGATTTGAGTAGTATTTGATTTACTCAATTTTTTTCCGTTCTATGTATGAGTATAGGATGTGTGTTGTAGTGCAGTAGCTATCTACTCGGAACGAGAAATCGGAGAGCCGAGTTTCTTGGGAAAGAAATGAATCCGTCTTCTCCCTCCAGCTATGGGTTAAATAGCAGGATATATTAGATTCTATAGCCTTATTTGGCAACCAGTGTACAGCAGAAAGTAATTTCATCCTACAGCGGATCAATATTCTGTCTAGCCAGTTATCCCTCTTTCGAGACATGATCACCCAAGCATGTATCACATATGGTACTTAAAAGACTGTATCAGTAATTAATAAAACTCTTCTCCTTTGTTACCTCTAACTACAGTCTTTTTAATTCTCGGCATATCCAGATAGTGTTTCTCCAGTGTTGCGGTCTAATATTTCTGTTTGCTGGTCTAGCCCAGTGACATACAATCTCCTCTTGTATTGTCTTTTTTAACAGTTCTTCGTGACAGTATTTTGGGCAGCCAGTGGCGACCTTTCCATATAAACTGCAGCGAGACAGCCTTGTTATTTCTAAATAAGCAAAGAATTTTTAATTCAGCAATCTGACAGATTGTTTATCGCTTCAAACGTTATTTTTAGCGGATACCCATATTTGAGTAGACGCTCCGTCTATTTATTAAACAGTACATTTATTTACTTTCATCTTATTAAAGAAGAAATCCTGCCAGAGGGCGCATCTTTCTTTTATAATTTTTTTCGGCAAGTAGACGAAAATAAATAAATACACTCTTTAATAAATAAACGTAGCGTCTACTCAATGTAAGCATCGTTAAAAGTAATCAATATAATTAGATAATTGCATCTTTGCAAAAGTTTGTGGTCGATTAGAAAAATTAAATAGAATATTTTACGTACAAAAAATATATTTATTATTCAATTACATATACTCCAATCTTCTGTCGTTCTGCAAGCTTGTTAAAGTTATTTCCGTGGAAACTTCGTGCTTTTTTTTATTTTTTATTTTATTTTATTTTATTTTATTTATTTATTTATTTTTTTGTTAAAAGGAAGTTTTTTTAAAAATCATTTCACCCCAAGCAAGGCAGAATTGCCACTGGTGCGCAGGGGATTCCAGAAGCGGTGAGATAAGAAAGATGAATAAGTTATAGAGGAGTCAGAGAATGAGTTAGAACAGGATGAGAATACAGGTCTGAAGATGACTGAATGAGAGGGGAGTGTAAAGGAAGAAAAACATGATACAAGGGTTGTCATGGAAAGGATATGAGTCAACAAGATAAGAGATGGCAATTGACTTTGCATTTAAATTCTTGGAGATTGTAGCTGTCAGGGAAGTAAATACACGGAAAGGAATTCCACAGGCGGGGAAGTGCGAACAAAGAAGCTGAGGAGTAGAGTTACATTTTATTGGTTTCACTGTAAAAGGGTGGGACCTAGTTGCTAGTCTAGTAGCTCGAGTAAATTCATGCAGATGGAGCACCAGGAAGCTAAGCTCGTCAGAGCAGAAGCCGTGAAATTATTTGTAGAAAAGACTAAGGGAAGCCACATTACGTCGGTGAGAAACTGACTGGAGTTAAGCTATCAAGTCGGGACCAATAACATTACAATTGTCAGATAGTTTTCGACTGACTTTACAGATTCATTTTTTTTTTTGTTATTTCAATTGTCTATTGAGACAGGAATAAATAAAAATACGAAGAATCCAAGTCAAGAGAATATGGTGGGTACTGGACATTTCTTTGATTTTTAAGTTTCTGCGAGAGCTGTTTTTCAATATACCGTCTTGCGTCGTCGAGGTGGAAAATGACACCTTTTTGATTTGCCAAAATCAGCAGTTTTTCCTTGAACCCAAGTCTCTTCAAATGGTGAAAGGCAGATGAATTATTGATTTTCAAACTCTTAGCAATCTCTTCCGTCGAAATCTTCGGTTTTTTTTCTCCATGATGTCAGGCAAAGCATCTTCGTCGACGCCGGATAGCCCCCCTCCCCCGTGCGTTAATTGATTGTTTAAATTAAAATCACCCCAATGAAATCTTTCAAATCACTTTTTGACCCTCTGAATTTTAACCCAAATAAACCTTCTTAATGTTTTTTCCGTCGCTGTTCTGACGCTCATTTCTTTCGGGAATTCATAGAGCATAATTTTCATCCTCCATCTTTGCAACATTCATTTGTGGACAAAAGGTCAACAGTCAACTAAGTCTGACTCTTAACCAAACGATGTAGGGGTCTAATCTCGAGCACACCAGAAATCTGCACTAAAACAAACGCCAGAGTCATTTTATATTATCAATAGAAATCGGGGAGGAACTTTTGAAATGAGCTGATAATGTATTATTGTGTCGCCGAGCAGACCCCTGCATTTTCTGCAATCATGAAAAACAGTTTGCTGGAAAAATAGCCGGCCCACTTGTCGCTCTCAAAAGTACCGGACTTCTACCACGATCTATTTTCTTTTTACAAGAATCAAATCAAACCAACTATGGAGTACTGAGTTTGAGTTTTGTTTAATAGCATATCAATCTTTATGGGTTATTTAGTGCAGAAAAGATGGTATTTAAAGTTTTTTTTTTATGTTCAGTTATAGTGAGAAATTTAATTTAGTCAGATTTTAATGAAAAACAAATTTTTCTGTTTTTTTTTATTTTAGAAAATTGAAGATGTCTTCTAGTTATGTATTCAAAAATGTTTTGCTGGTAATAATTTTTTTTTTACTATGGCAATATTTTTTTTCCTTAAAAAATGTGTTATGGTAATAATTTTTTCGTCAAAAATGTATTGTTTGTAATATTTTTTCTTCAAAAATGTATATTTTTCTATAAAATTCTATTTTGATGTATATATTTCTATAAAAATCTATTTTTATAGTTTCATTGTGTTTTGACCCCAGTGTGGGTGTTAACTATTTGCCCACAGCTGGGACCCCCTAACAGGTGCTTCCACTCAGGGTTAGGGTGGACCTGGAAACAACAGTAATTAAGAGGTGGTTCTATGCTCCTCACAACCTCCCAATCAGAGGCCTTGCTGCTGGATGTAGTTTACCATCATACCCAAGACTAGGATGGAGTATTGCTGCTATGTCTGAGCTGGACCTCCCTAATCCTCTCTTTCCAGCCTTGATGGACTTTAAAAGCTATTATGCGGCCTTGTGAGGAATTAATTTCCACTATACAATCTCTTTCCCGCAGACGTAAAGTTGCAGCTACACTATCGACATTTTCATCGCTACGGGTTACATTTATTAGTCCCACAGACCCGAACCCTCACAGTTAGGACCCACCATCCTGCAGGGTCGCCTCATATACATTCCCTTCATATTCAATTATTAAGGAGGAAGTTCTTTTCATCTCGAGAACTATTACTTTGTGGAACAGACATCTGATCCAATCAGTGAGATCTTAACCTCATCTCATCTGGAATCTACCGTTATTTATTTTCATAATATGCAACTCTTAAAAAAACAAGCTTGAAGCAGCGGAAATGTGGTTTTATAAAAGGATGCTGCGACCGAACATGTGAGCAATGATTAGGTTTTGGAAAGAATGGCATTGAAAAGGAAACTAATAGTGAACATCATGAAGAGACAACTGAAGTTCCTGGGACATGCAATGAGAAAGGGGGACTTGGAGAACCTGATACTGACGGGCCAGATAGAAGAAAAAAGCGACAGAGGAAGGCAGCAGATAACATATTTGAAAGGCCTGATCAGGTAGATGACAGAACGGGGGTTGCGAGGTGTAACAGGAGCAAACATACTAAAAGCCACCATGGATAGGGAGACATGAAGAGCCATGATCGCCTACGTCCTAAAAGGATAGGACATATAAAAGAAGAAGAACTCTTATTTTCCTCTTTTATGTCTTTACAACAATCGCGTTAATTAATCCTCTACTTTGAGTGGTTCTGTGATTTTCTATTGGGGGAGCAATTGTATAAAAATTCTCTTTGTGACTTATTAACTAGATAAATTTAATTATAAAAAAATATTAGTCTTTGTTTACGCGCATAAGGCAAAGAAAACGTGAGAACTAACAATGAAAATGTGATAATTTTCACAATAAATACATAAGACACATTAGTCTATATCTATAAAAATGACAAGGGTGGAAGTTGTGTAAGTATTTGTTTGTTTGCTAAATTCGTCTTAGGGTCTGCACTTTGCGGTCTAGCTCGACGGGAATTGCGCTCAGATGTAGATCAAAATTTTAGAACCCCAGGAACTCTTGAAATTTTTCAGAAAGCCAAAATTAGGGGTAGAAAAATATAAATTATTACCCAAAGTCAGGGATCAGTTTATGTATTGATTATAATATAGAATCGATCACCCCACTTTATATTATCTATATCCATAAAAAGGACGAGGGTAGACGTTGTGTAAGTATTTGTTTGTTTGATAGATTCGACTTAGCGTCTGCACTTTGCGATCTAGCTCGACAGGAGTTGCGCGCAGATGCAGATCAAAATTTTAGAACGCTAACGACACGTTGAAATTTTTCCAGAAAGCCAAAATTAGGGGTAGAAAAATATATATTATCACCCCACAAAGTCAGGGATCAGTTTATGTATTGATTATAATATGTAATTGATCACCCCACTTTATATTATCTATATCTATATATGTTGCTCCTCCCACTCCCACCCCAATCCAATAGAGACATTCTACATATCTATATCTATAATAGTGACGAGTGTGGACGTTGTATAAGTATTTGCTATGTAAATTTGTTATATGTTATTCCTTAAACTTCTTCTTCTATGTGCCCTGTCCCTTCAGGACGTAGGCGATCATGGTTCTCCACGTCTTCCTATTCCTTGTGGCTCTTAGTATGTTTGCTCCTGTTACACCTCGCAACCCCTGTTCCGTCATCCACCTGATCAGGCCCTGCAAATATGTTATCCGCTGCCTTCCTCTGTCTCTCTTTCCTTCTATCTGGCCAGTCAGTATCAGGTTCTCCAGGCTCTCTTTCCTTATTGCATGTCCCAGGAACTTCAGTTGTGTCTTCCTGATGCTCAGTAATAATTTCCTTTTTGTTGCCATTCTTTCCAAAACCTCCTCGTTGCTTGCATGATATTAAGCAATCGAATATTGAGAAATCTGACAAAGTATTCTTCTTCTTCTATGTGCTCTGTCCCTTCAGGAGGTAGGCGATCATGGTTCTCCACGTCTACCTCTCCCTTGTGGCTCTTAGTATGTTTGTTCCTGTTACTCCTGTCAACCCCCGTTCCGTCATCCACCTGATCAGGCCCTGCAAATATGTTATCCGCTGCCTTCCTCTGTCTCTTTTTCCTTCTATATGACCAGTCAGTGTCAGGTTCTCCAGGCTCTCCTTCCTCATTGCGTGTTCCAGGAACTTCAGTTGTCTCTTCCTGATGCTCTAAACTACCCGAGTGAAACCGGGCTAAACTGCAAATAGAGAAATAAATAGAAAACCTACAGACATTGCTTAGAAGGCGAAGGTCCTCCTTTCTTGTAGTTAGACATTGATAGTTCTACAGAAAATAATATTTTTATTTACGTAATATAAAAACAAATTTAAAATGTAATAAAAGTAGCTTTTGGTTGAGATTTACAGCTGTCAACCTCAGACAGTCAGAATATAAATAAATTTTTTATTTTATTTTATTTACGCTTAATGCATTTTAGTTACATGACCTAAAGTACGCAGCAGCTGTTGAATGATCTGTCAACGTCCTTCTCTTTGCGTCGATGCAATATGCTACTCGTATTTTTATCAGCTTATTTCGGTATATATAGGAAATATTTCCTGAAAGTCTCACTTTTTTATTTATAAAATCCTTTCACCCCAAGCCTGACCGTCACTAGTGCTCAAGGGGTTCCAGTGAGTGAAAGACTGGGTACCGGAGGATTCGGAAAAAGAATAAAAGATGACCTAGGTTCAAGAAGATAGTAGATGGCGTTACATTTAAATGTTTGGAGATAAGGGAAGCAAATAAATGGAAGGTAGACGAGAAGTGCGAGAAAAGAAACTGTTGGAGTAGAAGTCGAGGTTTATATTGAACTATTTCACTGGTAAAATGGTGGGACCTAAATGCCAATCTAGTAGCACGCTTAGATTAATGTGGTCGGAGAACCAGTGAAAAAAAGCTCGTCAGAGCAGTTGCCGTGAAAATATTAGTAGAAAAGGCAGGGGGAAGTGACGTCACATCGGTGAAAAAGTGACTGAAGACAAGATGCCAAGTCAGGATTACATTGCAGATTCTTCTTTGAATTTTGGTGACAACCTCGAAATATATAGCAGGAGCACCCCACCAGATATGGCAACGGTAATCAATGCACGGGCGAATGGTAGATTTAAAAATGTGCAAAATGGATTCTAACGAGAATTTTTTTCTGGCTCGACACAGTGACCCAACTGCAGAATTAGTGAATTAGTGATGTTAATTATTTGTCATTGTAGAATCCTTGCTGATTTTATTTGTTTTAACATCTACTGATGCATAAAATGTTTCAGTAGTTTATGCTGTTGAACCCGTATTACTTTTCGCCTCAGTTTAAATTGACGCCATTTTATTAAATATTACGATCATTTTGCGTTAAATTTATATTTTCTTGATTTCAAATGAGAATTTGTGAATATTGCAACATACTTTAGTGAATTTTTCACTTTTAAATATTATGGTTTATAGCTATATTTTAGATATATGGGGGTTGGGGAAGAAGGCACAAGTTAAAATGAACACCAAGAGGATATGATTAAAAGAAAGATATAAAAACGATTTATGCAAACTTTATAGCGAGGAGATCTCGAGAAACTAGACATTGTGCGAGGATTTAGTATCGATAGACACAATAACTACAACATAAGATATGTATTGGACACTTTGTTGTAAACCGATTCAGAAGCTAGAACTGCAGGAACTCCAAGTAAAGATAATAAAGGAAAGTGAGAATAAAGGACTAATCACAAATTGTAATTACTTGTATATTCCGGCTAACAAGACGCCGCTGTTTGGAAGACGCATCCTAATATTGGAAAGAAATATCTAAGGAAAACAGAAGTCATTTGCATACAACAACACATTCACCGTGCGTCACTCACATACTGACACCACGTATTGTTTACATTGATAGTTAATATGTATACAATACATCTTTCATTGTCCAAGGGTGACTTTATTTTCATAAAATGATTTTAAAAGTTTAAAAATATTAATTTAAAAAAATCAAACTGTCAAATAAGTTTTATCCATTCTCAAATCCCCAAAACTGGTCGCTGCTGGATTCAAGTCAGTCAGTTAAGTGCCATACGTGATACACGCTTTTGGGCGATCATGTCTCGAAAGAGACATGACTGACTGGGCAGAAGATTATCCCGCAGTAGGTTGCCATTGCTTTCTGCGGTAGACTGATTGCCGACCAAGGCTATAGAACCCAATCTGTCCTATTATTTAGCCCATAACTGGAGGGAAGAGACGGATTAATACCTTTCCCAAGGGTATTTGCGCGTAAGTGAATGCAAGGAATTCGACTAGAATCCGAACTCGGCTTCCCGATTTCTCGTTTCGAGCCGATATCCACTGCACCACATAAATGCTCTAAACTATCATCTGCAGTGTCATCAATACTGTCAGTCATGTATAAGAAATGATCCTCACTACCATTCGTGTCATGTATTTTTAAGAAAAAAGTGTGTCTTGTAAACCGATAAGAGAGAGAGAGAGAGAGAGAGAGAGAGAGAGAGAGAGAGAGAGAGAGAGTATGTGTGTGTGTGTGTGTGTGTGTTTGGAAAAGACATATCTATTCTCCCTTTTACATTTCTCCTGCTATGGTCATTATTATGTCCATGATATAATAACACCGTATTTCAACGACTGAACGGAAGGGGTGAAAGAAGAAAAGAATGATAAACATGCTTCCTTCACGAAGAAACTTTTTTTTTATCACTAAGACATACACGCTACAATATATATTCACGCAATATATACAAATATATGTGCGTGTATGTGTGCGTGTGTTTGTGAGGTTTCATCAAAAAGTATCAGTTCTCTTGTTATAAAAAGAAAACCACAACACATATCAATTCATCATTTAATCTCCTCCAAAGTAGTCCCCCTCTGAAACGGCAAACATTATCTAGTATCGTTCCCATTGATGGAATCATTCCCGGAACTCTTTTTCTGGGATAGCGAGCAGCTGCTTTGCCGCATTCTCTTGGATTTCCTCGAGGTCTTTTAATCTTATTCTTAAAAAGTGCGATTTGATTTTTTGGTAAGAGAGAATATACCAAAGAGAATATAGTGGTTGTTGAACCTGGGTAATGTTGTTTTGGCCAAAAACTACTGCAGAAACTGTGCTGAGTGGGAAGGTGCGTTGTTATGGTGTCATTTTCTGACGAACAGCATCTAGCAAACCCCACTCACTACACATCACGGTAGTACTCCTTGTTTACTGTCTGAGAACGTGGTGCATACTCATGATAAACAATGTCCCTGTAGTCGAAAAAAAGTGTCTTAAGAATTGTTTCGATTAATTCATATTTTCTTAGGTCTACTGAGAATCTTGGTTTGGGGTCATAGTCATTGACACCCGATTTGTCACCTGTTATGACTATTTTCAAAATGTTTTCTTTGGTATGTGGAAATGCCCACACTCTACACACTTTCCTTCCAAGCACTACTGGGAACAACGGAGTTGAAACAGAACGTAACTTGGTTTTCATGCACAAAAGAGTTCAAGGTCAGTCTGTATCAGTTTTTACACTGCATAGTTTAATTCCGTTGCCATATAAACAGTCCCGATTTATTTTTCAGAAATTATATATATATATATATAATCTATTTTATACATAGGAAAGGGCAGAATCCATTTTTCTTCCTCAGTAATTTATGATTAAATAGTAGGGTAGACTAGGATCGCTAGCTTTAGCTGGGAACTAATCTAGGAAAATGGCAATTCTAAATTCAAAACTTGTTGAGCTTAGTACTAGATCTCTACGCCATGAAAATCTTTTTGGAAAAACAATCCACCGTTATGAGTCTAGAGCCCTATATTCCATGTGGAGGTTATATAACATACACTTGATGTGAGAAGGCCGGTTTCCTCTTTTGTCACTGCGAATTCTAGAAACAATGGCAACAATACAAGACAAAGGAAAACTTTCTACAAAAAACTGAAACCAAAAGGACACATACTTTACATCAAGAAGAGGGAGTTAAAATTTCTAAGTTTCTTAATTAGGAAAGAGGACTTGGAATATTTGATAAGCAAGACAAATTAAAGGTAAGAAGGACATAGGAAAGCAACTCATTAGCAACCACATGAGCTTTAAAGAATGAATCACAGAGCAGGGTTTGGGGAGAGATGGCGAAAAGACAACGTTTTAAGAGCTACAAAGTAAAGAAAATTTTGGAAAGCCATGTTTACCAGCCACCTGAAGAGACAAAACGCATAGAAGATGAAGAATATTTATTAATCTCAATGCCTTTGTTTAGAGCTCGTCTCTTCTACATTTACGTTTTTTTTTAAATCATATCTCCGCAAGCAAGGCGGTAACGCTACTGATACGCAGGAGGCTACGAAAGAATGAAAAGATTGGAAAAGAGAAAGCCGGAAACCACATCCTAAACAGGGAACAAGGGATGAACCTCTTCACCTGTTCAATAGACGTGGATGAAGTGTGAACCGGGCGATAGTTTAGTCTATCTACTCCAATTGAAAAAAAAAAAAAGAAAAGAGTGAAAAGATTGGAAAAGAGAAAACCGGAAACCACATCCTAAACAGGGAACAAGGGATGAACCTCTTCACCTGTTCAATAGACGTGGATGGAGTGTGAACCGGGCGATAGTTTAGTTTATCTACTCCAATTGAAAAAAAAAAGAAAAGAAAAGAGTGAAAAGATTGGAAAAGAGAAAACTGGAAACCACATCCTAAACAGGGAACAAAGGATGAGCCACTTCCCCTGTTCAATAGACGTGGGTGGAGTATGAACCGGGCGATAGTTTAGTCTATCTACTCCAATTGAAAAAAAAAAGAGTGAGAAGATTGGAAAAGAGAAATCCAGAAACCACATCCTAAACAGGGAACAAGGGATGAGCCTCTTCACCTGTTCAATAGACGTGGGTGGAGTGTAAACCGGGTGATGGTTTAGTCTATCTACTCCAATTGAAAAAAAAGGAAAAAGAAAAAAAGAAAAGAGTGAAAAGATTGGAAAAGAGAAAT
The DNA here is from genome assembly GCA_037127315.1 of Ascarosepion bandense. Classification (NCBI taxonomy): domain Eukaryota; kingdom Metazoa; phylum Mollusca; class Cephalopoda; order Sepiida; family Sepiidae; genus Ascarosepion; species Ascarosepion bandense. The sequence goes on from JBBBDQ010000882.1 coordinate 1,763,761, forward strand.
CCAGAAACCACATCCTAAACAGGGAACAAGGGATGAACCTCTTCACCTGTTCAATAGACGTGGGTAATTTCTTTTTGTATTAAGGTCCCTAATTTAGTCGATTCACGCATCTCTCCATTATTTGGAATTCTAAATAACGAATCTTAAACTAATGTCCACTCTCGATCACGTGCGACCAGTAACCTTACACGTTCCAGCATAACAATGCTGTATTCATCAGAGCATTTCCATTTTAGTGAAGTAATCTTCATCGTAGAGTAATAATTAGCAAGCCAGTCGCACATTAGTGTGTTCGATACTCAATGGAGGCTTCAATCTATGATAGTATGTGAAAGCTTAGTAAGTAATATCTAGATCGCTTCCAGATTGTCTAATAGTTACTGAGTATTTGTCTATATTTCTTTGATGAGGTATTTACATTATTCGGACTATTCTCCTCATCTTCGTTGCCATTTGTACGACGTTTCGGCAGTTGTACGCTCCGGCCTTCTTTAGGTGCCAGGAATTTCGAATCGAACCCTTTATTACAATCACTGGGCTATATTATGAATAGGAAGGAATGAAGTAAGAAATGAGGAATCGTTATTAAACTTTAATGCGTGCAAAAGGAAGCTACTATCCGTCAATCACCATAGAGAGTCCCTCCTGCCACCCACTAACATGGACTTAGCTAGCCTCCCTGAAAGCATTACACTGCGCCTCCTTGGTTTCACTCTCTCAGCCGACCTCAGGTGGAACGACTACATTCAATGTATAGCTAAATCTATTGCTAGGAAGTTTGAGTCACGGTGTCAGGCCAGGAATTTCTTCTCGCCTGTCCATCTTGCACATATATAAATCAATCATCCATGTCTTGAATACTGATTCATACCAAGTTAGGTGCCCCTGCAATTCATTTCGGTGTTCTCTACAGGATCAAGAAGATAATCTGCAATGTTTTCGATCCCGACCTGGCAGCTCAACTCGAGCCACTTTCCCACCAACGGGATATGGTTTCCCTTTGTCACTTCTACAAATATGTTCATGGCTTCTGCTACAACGAGCTTAAATCCCTGGTATCCTCTTTACAAGAATTTATTCAAGCAACCAGAATGGCAACAAGGTCTTACCCTTTTACAGTCAAGGTAACCAAATGCAGCCGCCACTTCTGCTTTCAGCTTCTTTTCTCGCTCTTCCCGCCTGTGGAACTAGTAATACTTGCTTTCCTGCTAGCTACAATCTCCAAGAGAGTAAATGCAACGTCAATTACCAACTATTATCCCTTTGACTACCATATTTCTGTTATTCTTTCCGCAGCACACACTGAATCTTGTTCTTCTCCCTTTTCACTATACTCTCACGCAACTCTCTTCACACAAGTATTCTCATTCTTCTCTTGTCCATTCTCTGACATCCTCTGTAACCGGTTCATCCTCGGTCCCTCTTTCTCTTGCCCATTCTCTGACATTCCCTGTAAACGGTTCATCTTCGGTGCCTCTTTCTCTTGCCATTCTCTGACATCCCCTGTAACCGGTTCATCTTCGGTCCCTCTTTCTCTTGCCCATTCTCTGACATCCCCTGTAACCGGTTCATCCTCGGTTCCTCTTTCTCTTGCTCTTGCTCTGACATCCCCTGTAAGCGGTTCATCTTCGGTCCCTCTTTCTCTTGCCAATTCTCTGACATCCCCTGTAACCGGTTCATCCTCAGTTCCTCTTTCTCTTGCCCTTGCTCTGACATCCCCTGTAACCGGTTCATCTTCGGTCCCTCTTTCTCTTGCCCATTCTCTGACATCCCCTGTAACCGGTTCATCCTCAGTTCCTCTTTCTCTTGCCCTTGCTCTGACATCCCCTGTAACCGGTTCATCTTCGGTCCTTCTTTCTCTTGCCCATTCTCTGACATCCCCTGTAACTGGTTCATTATCGGTTCCTCTTTCTCTTGCCCATTCTCTGACATCCCCTGTAACCGGTTCATCTTCGGTCCCTCTTTCTCTTGCCAATTCTCTGACATCCCCTGTAACCGGTTCATCTTCGGTCCCTCTTTCTCTTGCCAATTCTCTGACATCCCCTGTAACCGGTTCATCTTCGGTCCTTCTTTCTCTTGCCCATTCTCTGACATCCCCTGTAACCGGTTCATCTTCGGCCCCTCTTTCTCTTCGCTCTTTTCGTATGTAACCGTTCACTCTTTTTTTATTCACTATTGGCAGTATTGACTTGTTGGGGCGAAATGATTAAAAAAAACTTTAAGACAATAGTTCGTACAATGCAAATAGGAAGTCTTCTTTCAGAGAGAGGAAGCAAATATGTTATCATCCATAAGAATCCAGGCATTTATCCTGTGAAGTGGGCACTTATCTTGGAATCTCGGATAAAAGTACAAAAAAAAAAAACAAAAAAAAAACGAAAATTATATTCGATGACAGACGGATTAAAAAAATAACGTAGGGTACAATGAAACTCTACGACGATCAGTTTTTAAGATGATAAAGCAATTTCCGTTTCAGTGTTTACATTTTTCTGTGCAACGTGGAATGTGTAACGACTAAACTAAAAAAAACATTTATGACCTGTTTATTTGGCGCATAGGACGACCGCACTGGTCATATCGTAGTATCCTACACTACACATTTACCCATCACGCACATTAGTCATATTGAAACATACAAACTCACACACACGCTGGCTGGGTAGTGTGTCTACAAAGGTGGGTTGAAAAGTTTGTTTCCAGGTAAACTGACATCTGACAAAAAAGATTCAAATGTAATTAGTAACGATTTCTCTTGAAAATAGATAAAGATTCAGTATCGTAGTGTTAACAAGTTTCTGTGAGAATATTTCTGCTGACATGTTTAATTGGAGTAGATAGACTAAACTATCGCCCGGTTCACACTCCACCCACGTCTATTGAACAGGTGTAGAGGCTCATCTCTTGTTCCCTGTTTAGGATATGGTTTCCGGCTTTCTCTTTTCCAATATTTTCACTCTTACGTAGCCCCCTACACACCAGTGGCCTTACCGCCTTGCCCGGGGTGGTATGATTAAAAAATGTTTGGTACATTAGGGGATGACTCTCCAGATTTATCAGCAGTGAAATAAAGGACAGCTGAATTTAATAGGAAAATAGAGAATCTTGAAGAAGATTCAAGGTCTGGACAGCATGCAACTGCCACCAGCAAGTGATCGTGTTCCTCACCTGGTGATGAATATATCAAATAGCCAATGCTATTAACGCATCCTGTGAAAAAGTTCGGAATATTCACTACAATGAACTTGACATGACGAATGTTTCTGCTCAGTGGATGCCACATTATCTCACACCAGCTCAAAAGCGCACATTACCGTAAATCTGTCATTATTTGACGCATGCCCTTGTACGTTTTCTAACCTAGAATGGGTGTTGATTATCCAGAGACAAAGAGACAATCCATGCAAACACCTCTCCTCAACTAGCTGATCCAAAGAAGCTCAAAGCCTTCTCAACTGCGGGGAAGGTGATTGCTCCAGTTTTTCGAGAAACAAAAGGCATTGTGTTTATTCATTATCTTCAAATGGAACCCACAATTAATACCAACTTGTTGAGGCAGTTACGAAATGCCCAGGATAAGTGATATCTTGTTTCTTCAGAACAATGCTCCAGAACACAAGTCGTTGGATTCATTGGCTGCTGTAGGGTTTATTTTGTTGTCCGTGTTTGTATACAAAGGCGAGGGTGTCATTATTTTATCACGGCTTTTGAATTCTAAAATGTTCATAAGTGTTCATCAGGTGTTTGAAAGGTCAGTTAAAACGTTACAAGGACGTTAACATAAAAACATCCACCATCAAAGATGATTTTATTTTGTGTTGACATAAAACTTTGCTAAGCAACAATAACAGTTACCAAATAGCAAACGCAGTTCGTAAATTTGTAATGCGGTTCTATGACGTCACACCGCGTGAGAGCTCGAAATGTTAACAGAACCATATATTTAAATGCAATGTAATGTGTTATGACCAGATTTAAACGTGATTTTATTAAGTGTGAGTTTTCTTGGATTTAATATAGATGGCCTCCAATATCTAAAAGTTCTTTTTACTGTGTGTATGAGACAGGATTATTATATTGTTGACTAAAATCATCTTTGATGGTGGATGTTTTTATGTTAACGTCCTTGTAACCTCTCTGAAGATGACTTATGTGAGCCGAAATCTTAGAACTAACGTAATAAAAAATTATCCAAGTGTTGGAGAATTTTTGTCTTTATTTTCACTTGAAATTAAAGCCAAAATACGATGTTTAGAACGGCTCATGATTAAGCATAATAGACATTCATTGTCTCTTAACACTATATGTTTAGAAAATTATCTGCCACCTCGATACAATATATATATATATATATATATATATATATATATATATATTGTAATGAATTATTTTGAATATTATTTTTACCGATACTCGTATTTAAGTAGATATTCTGTTTTTAATTAAACAGTATTTTATATTCATATCTACCGGCCTGATTATTTCACGATAAATTTTTATTGCGAAAATGTGTGCTATCCAGCAGGATTCGAACCTGCGACCCCTATTTAAATAGGGGAAGCTAACATTAAATAATCAGGCCGGTAGATATAAATATAAAATACTGTTTAATTAAAAACAGAATATCTACTTAAATACGAGTATCGGTAAAAATAATAATTCATTACAAATTGTCGGTTGCTTATAACCAAGTTTCGTTAAAATTCGTTAATTTCCATAATATATATATATATATATATGCCGTGACGATATTTCGCGGCTCTCTTAAGAGGATCCCGTGGCACACGGAGGTTGAGAACTACTCTGTTCCGGTAACAAACAAACAAAAACAACAAACAGAATTCCGATGAATATAGATTTTTAAAATTTGAATGTGCCATTTTTTTCAATACTCACTGTTGGTGAAATTGCATAAAAGATTAATAATTGAGATTTTGTTCATTTTTTATGACTCATATCCTGATTGTATTGATTTTATGCGAAGATGACATTTTCAATATATTATTGATTGTCTAATAGACTTAAAATCAAATGAACTATATTCAATTTTTACAGTTTTATATTCTTCGACTAAGTGAACGAAAAAGTCAGCATTTTAAAGAACGGGGAAGAGCGGTGGATATAGGTTTGGTAACAATACTCCGTAAATAAAAAAATAAAAAACAAATAAATTACAACTATGCAGCTAAATCCGTAGATGCGATCCTATGCTTCCCAGGTAGCCTACGAAATCTATTGATTTCAGTGAAATAACAGATTCTTTCGTAGATCAGCCTAATAGTATAGTGGTTGATTATGGGTCATGGAGAGATTTATTGTCTATGAGTTTATCACAAGCTCGTATAGTCTAAGTGTGAGTAAAGAGAAGGACAGATAAATTTATGGAATTGATTAACTTCGTCGCTTTGTAAAACTTGACAAGTATAAAAAGTATCCCCTTTTACAAACACCCTTTCTCGCAATATATTTCTATAAAAGTACGACATTTTCATCAATTCCTAAAAAAAAATTATTATCACAAACTAAATAGAATACAAAAAAACCTGCGTATGCAGTATCCCACCTTCTTCTGTGTCCCCTCAGGTCATTGGTGATCATGACTCGCCTCAATTTTCTACCCACTGTAGCTCTTAATAAAGCTTGTCTTTTTTCTATTTCTCCTAAACTGTACTCCGCTATCCCGTCACTGAAACTCACTGATTTCCTCTGTCCCTCTTGCATTCGATCTGTCCTGTTCGTATCAAAATCTCAAAGCCATTATATGATCTAGAAATTACAACTGTCTCTCCCCGATGTTAAATGCTAGTGTTCTTTTTTTTTCGTCACCTCTAAAACTGTGTCGCTGCTCACATGTTTATACCATGGTATCCTCATCATGCTTCAGTAGAACCATGTACCAATTGCTTTAAGTCTCTTCATATGTGACAGCATTGTCCAGGATTCACTGTCATATAAGAGAACTAATATTATATAACAGTTCAGTATTGTTTTATTTTTATCTAACTGTTGTAGAGTGGCTGACACGCCTGCAGCATTCTCAGTGATAGAATGCCTCATGTCCTCAAATGGTCTATTTAAGTAAAGAATAGTAGCATTTGAGGAGTAATACTCCAGTGCCATTCGAGTAATTAGTTCGGTGGCTATTGAGATCTAAACCTTTCCTCTCTGTTTTGTAAGTTCTGTCTTGTCTGTCATTGTAACTATTGTACTGTTATGTGTATTTCCGTTAAGCGCCGGATATTGTTCCTTTTGCTAAAAACCATGCGTTCTGTCTTCTTTCAATTAATGTTTAATCCTTTTTTCTTGCTTTCATTTACTTGGCCTCTTCCTTTTGCTAAAAACCATGTATTGTTTTTTTGCAATTGATGTTTAAGTCACTCTTCATTACCATCGGTAAAGATTCTTTTAGGTCTTTTTCTGTACCTACAATAAACATTGTTTTATTTGCATACCTTATATTGTTGAGACCAGATGTGCGTTGTGGTGCAGTGGATATCGCCTCGGAACGACAAATCGGGGAGCCGAGTTCGAATTCCAGTTGAATTCGTTGCATTCACTTACGCACAAATATCCTTGGAAAAGGTATTAATCCGTCTCTTCCCTTCAGTTATGGGTTAAATAATAGAACAAATTGGGTTCTATAGCCTTAGTCGGCAACCAGTCTACCGCAGAAAGCAATGGCAACCTACTGCGGGATAATCTTTTGCCCAGTCAGTCATGTCTCTTTCGAGGCATGATCGCCCAAAACGTGTGTCGCGTATGTCACTTAACTGACTATATTGTTGACATTGTTGCTACCAATAATGCATCCTGACAGGACTTTTAATTCTCTTAGAATTACTTAATTTGTTGATAAGTCACAACTTACACTCCTTTCTATTCTTGCATATTTGCTGAACCCATTTTCTATATATCCGTAAGTAGGTTGTTTGCTGCCACTGTATATCATACAATATTCTAATATACTTCCAAAATATACCGAGGTTACCTAGCAGTTTCAACAGTTCTTTGTGGCGTGCTTAATCTAAAAATCACGGGTACACCACGTTCTGCATTTGTATTGCTCTTTCTGAATCCGCTCTGTTTCCGTCCTATTTCCGGTTTGATTCTGTCGCCCTGTATTCATTAGAATTCGGATGATAATTTTTGTTATACGGCCCATTAGGCTGATTGTCCAATAGTGTTCACATTCGTTGGTATCTGGCTTCTTAGGCAGTGGTGTGACTTAAATCTTCCGATATACCACCATCTATCACCATATTTCATTTATATTGTAGGTACTGATCTGGCGACTCGACTGCAGCCACTTTCCCATCGTCGAAATGTGGCCTCCCTCTGTCTCTTCTATAAATACTTTCATGGGTTCTGCTCGGATGAGCTTAAGTCACTGATGCCTCCTCAACAGGTGTTTACCCGTGCAACCAGACTGGCAACTGGGTCCCACCCATTCACAGTCAGGTTAGCCAAATGCAGACGACAATTCTACTCCTGCAGCTTCCTCTCTCGCACTTCCCGCCTGTGGAACTCACTCCCGTATTCTTGCTTTCCTGACGGCTACAACCTCCAGAAATTTAAATGCAAAGTTAATACTCATCTACTAACCACTGGACTCTAGCTCTCTTCCCTCCCCTGTATAACCTTCCCTCTCTCCCCACCTATGTATCTGTCATCGCACCTGCTTTCTCAGCTTTCTATTGTTCCTTTCTAACTAGCTTGTACTCCGCACTCTTTTCTAATTAATCTTTTTACATTTATGTAACCCCCTGCACATCTGTGGCGTTTTCGCCTTGCTCGGGGTGAAATGATTAAAAAAAAAATATCTGTAATGTTGTCAATGCTAAAATCATTTAAGGCTGTCAACCATCTATTACGATTTCGTCTATCCCATTTATTTTGCTATTGTCTAATTTCGTCATGTTCTCGACAGGCTCCAAAGGAGAATCTTTAATGTGATTGGTCCCGACTTGGTAGTTCGACTTCAGCCATTTTCTCACTGGCCGGATGTGGCTTCCCTGTCTCTCTTTTATAAATATTTTCATGGCTTCTACTCTGACGAACTTAGGTCACTGGTGTCCCCTCCACAAGAATTTACTTGGGCAACCAGACTGGCAACAAGATCCCACCCTTTCACAGTTAGATCAACCAAATTCAGGCGAACAATTCTACTCCATCAGCTTCTTTTCTCGCGCCGCCTGCCTGTGGAACTCCCTTCCATATACTTGCTTCCCTGATGGCTATAACCTCCAGGAATTTCAATGTTAAGTCAATTCCCATCTCTTATCCACTTAACTCCAGCCCTTTCTACATCATCCCATGTATCTTGTTCTTTTCCTTTCTCTCTACCTTCACAACTGTCTTCATTCCTGTGTTCACATCCTTCTCTTGCCCTTTCTCTTTCACCCACTGTAGCTGGTTTGTCTTTGTCTTCACTCTCCTCCTGCCTAATACTTCAACTCTCTTATGTAACTCCAGCCCTTTCTACATCATCCCATGTATCTTGTGCTTTTCCTTTCTCTCTACCTTCGCAACTGTCTTCATTCCTGTGTTCACATCCTTCTCTTGCCCTTTCTCTTTCACCTGTAGCTGGTTTGTCTTTGTCTTCACTCTCCTCCTGCCTAATACTTCAACTCTCTTATGTAACTCCAGCCCTTTCTACATCATCCCGTGTATCTTGTTCTTTTCCTTTCTCTCTACCTTCACAACTGTCTTCACTCCTGTGTTCACATCCTTCTCTTGCCCTTTCTCTTTCACCCACTGTAGCTGGTTTGTCTTTGTCTTCACTCTCCTCCTGCCTAATACTTCAACTCTCTTATGTAACTCCAGCCCTTTCTACATCATCCCATGTATCTTGTTCTTTTCCTTTCTCTCTACCTTCACAACTGTCTTCACTCCTGTGTTCACATCCTTCTCTTGCTCTTTCTCTTTCACCCACTGTAGCTGGTTTGTCTTTGTCTTCCTCTCCTCCTGCCTAATACTTCAACTCTCTTATGTAACTCCAGCCCTTTCTACATCATCCCATGTATCTTGTTCTTTTCCTTTCTCTCTACCTTCACAACTGTCTTCACTCCTGTGTTCACATCCTTCTCTTGCCCTTTCTCTTTCACCCACTGTAGCTGGTTTGTCTTTGTCTTCACTCTCCTCCTGCCTAATACTTCATCTCTCTTATATAACTCCAGCCCTTTCTACATCATCCCATGTATCTTGTTCTTTTCCTTTCTCTCTACCTTCACAACTGTCTTCACTCCTGTGTTCACATCCTTCTCTTGCCCTTTCTCTTTCACCCCCTGTAGCTGGTTTGTCTTTGTCTTCACACTCCTCCTGCCTAATACTTCAACTCTCTTATGTAACTCCAGCCCTTTCTACATCATCCCATGTATCTTGTTCTTTTCCTTTCTCTCTACCTTCATAACTGTCTTCACTCCTGTGTTCACATCCTTCTCTTGCCCTTTCTCTTTCACCCACTGTAGCTGGTTTGTCTTTGTCTTCACTCTCCTCCTGCCTAATACTTCAACTCTCTTATGTAACTCCAGCCCTTTCTACATCATCCCATGTATCTTGTTCTTTTCCCTTTCTCTCTACCTTCACAACTGTCTTCACTCCTGTGTTCACATCCTTCTCTTGCCCTTTCTCTTTCACCCTGTGCTTCTGGTTTGTCTTTGTCTTCACTCTCCTCCTGCCTAATACTTCAACTCTCTTATGTAACTCCAGCCCTTTCTACATCATCCCGTGTATCTTGTTCTTTTCCTTTCTCTCTACCTTCACAACTGTCTTCACTCCTGTGTTCACATCCTTCTCTTGCCCTTTCTCTTTCACCCACTGTAGCTGGTTTGTCTTTGTCTTCACTCTCCTCCTGCTAATACTTCAACTCTCTTATGTAACTCCAGCCCTTTCTACATCATCCCATGTATCTTGTTCTTTTCCTTTCTCTCTACCTTCACAACTGTCTTCACTCCTGTGTTCACATCCCTTCTCTTGCTCTTTCTCTTTCACCCACTGTAGCTGGTTTGTCTTTGTCTTCACTCTCCTCTGCCTAATACTTCAACTCTCTTATGTAACTCCAGCCCTTTCTACATCATCCCATGTATCTTGTTCTTTTCCTTTCTCTCTACCTTCACAACTGTCTTCACTCCTGTGTTCACATCCTTCTCTTGCCCTTTTCTCTTTCACCCACTGTAGCTGGTTTGTCTTTGTCTTCCTCTCCTCCTGCCTAATACTTCATCTCTCTTATATAACTCCAGCCCTTTCTACATCATCCCATGTATCTTGTTCTTTTCCTTTCTCTCTACCTTCACAACTGTCTTCACTCCTGTGTTCACATCCTTCTCTTGCCCTTTCTCTTTCACCCCCTGTAGCTGGTTTGTCTTTGTCTTCACACTCCTCCTGCCTAATACTTCAACTCTCTTATGTAACTCCAGCCCTTTCTACATCATCCCATGTATCTTGTTCTTTTCCTTTCTCTCTACCTTCGCAACTGTCTTCACTCCTGTGTTCACATCCTTCTCTTGCCCTTTCTCTTTCACCCACTGTAGCTGGTTTGTCTTTGTCTTCCTCTCCTCCTGCCTAATACTTCAACTCTCTTATGTAACTCCAGCCCTTTCTACATCATCCCATGTATCTTGTTCTTTTCCTTTCTCTCTACCTTCACAACTGTCTTCACTCCTGTGTTCACATCCTTCTCTTGCCCTTTCTCTTTCACCCCCTGTAGCTGGTTTGTCTTTGTCTTCACTCTCCTCCTGCCTAATACTTCAACTCTCTTATGTAACTCCAGCCCTTTCTACATCATCCCATGTATCTTGTTCTTTTCCTTTCTCTCTACCTTCGCAACTGTCTTCACTCCTGTGTTCACATCCTTCTCTTGCCCTTTCTCTTTCACCCACTGTAGCTGGTTTGTCTTTGTCTTCACTCTCCTCCTGCCTAATACTTCAACTCTCTTATATAACTCCAGCCCTTTCTACATCATCCCATGTATCTTGTTCTTTTCCTTTCTCTCTACCTTCACAACTGTCTTCACTCCTGTGTTCACATCCTTCTCTTGCCCTTTCTCTTTCACCCACTGTAACTCGTTTGTCTTTGTCTTCACTCTCCTCCTGCCTAATACTTCAACTCTCTTATGTAACTCCAGCCCTTTCTACATCATCCCATGTATCTTGTTCTTTTCCTTTCTCTCTACCTTCACAACTGTCTTCACTCCTGTGTTCACATCCTTCTCTTGCCCTTTCTCTTTCACCCACTGTAACTGGTTTGTCTTTGTCTTCACTCTCCTCCTGCCTAATACTTCAACTCTCTTATGTAACTCCAGCCCTTTCTACATCATCCCATGTATCTTGTTCTTTTCCTTTCTCTCTACCTTCACAACTGTCTTCACTCCTGTGTTCACATCCTTCTCTTGCCCTTTCTCTTTCACCCACTGTAGCTGGTTTTGTCTTTGTCTTCACTCTCCTCCTGCCTAATACTTCAACTCTCTTATGCTAACTCAGCCCTTTCTACATCATCCCATGTATCTTGTTCTTTTCCTTTCTCTCTACCTTCACAACTGTCTTCACTCCTGTGTTCACATCCTTCTCTTGCTCTTTCTCTTTCACCCACTGTAGCTGGTTTGTCTTTGTCTTCACTCTCTCCTCCTGCCTAATACTTCAACTCTCTTATGTAACTCCAGCCCTTTCTACATCATCCCATGTATCTTGTTCTTTTCCTTTCTCTCTACCTTCACAACTGTCTTCACTCCTGTGTTCACATCCTTCTCTGCCCTTTCTCTTTCACCCACTGTAGCTGGTTTTTGTCTTTGTCTTCACTCTCCTCCTGCCTAATACTTCAACTCTCTTATATAACTCCAGCCCTTTCTACATCATCCCATGTATCTTGTTCTTTTCCTTTCTCTCTACCTTCACAACTGTCTTCACTCCTGTGTTCACATCCTTCTCTTGCCCTTTCTCTTTCACCCCCTGTAGCTGGTTTGTCTTTGTCTTCACTCTCCTCCTGCCTAATACTTCAACTCTCTTATGTAACTCCAGCCCTTTCTACATCATCCCATGTATCTTGTTCTTTTCCTTTCTCTCTACCTTCACAACTGTCTTCACTCCTGTGTTCACATCCTTCTCTTGCCTTTCTCTTTCACCCACTGTAGCTGGTTTGTCTTTGTCTTCCTCTCCTCCTGCCTAATACTTCAACTCTCTTATGTAACTCCAGCCCTTTCTACATCATCCCATGTATCTTGTTCTTTTCCTTTCTCTCTACCTTCACAACTGTCTTCACTCCTGTGTTCACATCCTTCTCTTGCCCTTTCTCTTTCACCCCCTGTAGCTGGTTTGTCTTTGTCTTCACTCTCCTCCTGCCTAAACACTTCAACTCTCTTATGTAACTCCAGCCCTTTCTACATCATCCCATGTATCTTGTTCTTTCCTTTCTCTCTACCTTCGCAACTGTATCTTCACTCCTGTGTTCACATCCTTCTCCTGCCCTTTCTCTTTCACCCACTGTAGCTGGTTTGTCTTTGTCTTCACTCTCCTCCTGCCTAATACTTCAACTCTCTTATGTAACTCCAGCCCTTTCTACATCATCCCATGTATCTTGTTCTTTTCCTTTCTCTCTACCTTCACAACTGTCTTCACTCCTGTGTTCACATCCTTCTCTTGCCCTTTCTCTTTCACCCCCTGTGGCCTGGTTTGTCTTTGTCTTCACTTTCCTCTGCCTAATACTTCAACTCTCTTATGTAACTCAGCCCTTTCTACATCATCCCATGTATCTTGTTCTTTTCCTTTCTCTCTACCTTCACAACTGTCTTCACTCCTGTGTTCACATCCTTCTCTTGCCTTTCTCTTTCACCCCCTGTAGCTGGTTTGTCTTTGTCTTCACACTCCTCCTGCCTAATACTTCAACTCTCTTATGTAACACCAGCCCTTTCTACATCATCCCATATCTTAATTTCTTTTCCTTTCTCTCTACCTTCGCAACTGTCTTCACTCCTGTGTTCACATCCTTCTCTTGCCCTTTCTCTTTCACCCACTGTAGCTGGTTTGTCTTTGTCTTCACTCTCCTCCTGCCTAATACTTCAACTCTCTTATATAACTCCAGCCCTTTCTACATCATCCCATGTATCTTGTTCTTTTCCTTTCTCTCTCCTTCACAACTGTCTTCACTCCTGTGTTCACATCCTTCTCTTGCCCTTTCTCTTTCACCCACTGTAACTCGTTTGTCTTTGTCTTCACTCTCCTCCTGCCTAATACTTCAACTCTCTTATGTAACTCCAGCCCTTTCTACATCATCCCATGTATCTTGTTCTTTTCCTTTCTCTCTACCTTCACAACTGTCTTCACTCCTGTGTTCACATCCTTCTCTTGCCCTTTCTCTTTCACCCACTGTAACTGGTTTGTCTTTGTCTTCACTCTCCTCCTGCCTAATACTTCAACTCTCTTATGTAACTCCAGCCCTTTCTACATCATCCCATGTATCTTGTTCTTTTCCTTTCTCTCTACCTTCGCAACTGTCTTCACTCCTGTGTTCACATCCTTCTCTTGCCCTTTCTCTTTCACCCACTGTAGCTGGTTTGTCTTTGTCTTCACTCTTCTCCTGCCTAATACTTCAACTCTCTTATGTAACTCCAGCCCTTTCTACATCATCCCATGTATCTTGTTCTTTTCCTTTCTCTCTACCTTCACAACTGTCTTCACTCCTGTGTTCACATCCTTCTCTTGCCCTTTCTCTTTCACCCCCTGTAGCTGGTTTGTCTTTATCTTCACTCTCCTCCTGCCTAATACTTCAACTCTCTTATGTAACTCCAGCCCTTTCTACATCATCCCATGTATCTTGTTCTTTTCCTTTCTCTCTACCTTCACAACTGTCTTCACTCCTGTGTTCACATCCTTCTCTTGTTCTTTCTCTATCACCCCCTGTAGCTGGTTCATCTTTCTCTTCACTCTTTGTACATCATCCCATGTATATTGTTCTTTTCCTTTCTCTCTACCTTCGCAACTGTCTTCACTCTTGTGTTCACATCCTCCCGGCTGCAGCCTCACTCTCACCGGCGTGACGTGGCTTCCCTGTGTCTCTTCTATAAATACTTCTCCTTAGTTCTGGTGGCATTTGGGAGGTATCTGCAGACCTTCCTGGTTGACGTAATGATTACCCCAAAATAATATCAAGTAAAGGTCTGCGACCAGATATTGTTCTTCTATCAAGGGTGAATTACAAAATCATCCTGGTTGAATTAACAGTACCATATAAAAGCAGGATGGAACAAAGCCACGATTATAAAACTAATAAATACGAAAATATAAAATCAGAGCTAATAAAGGAGGGGTATAATTTAAGTGTTAGAGCAGTGGAAATTGGAGCAAGGGGTTTCGTTGCAGCCACTCTGTACCAATTTCTGGGTCAAATTGGAATCAAAGGGCGTAATAGGACCAAAAGTATGAAACGCCTAATAGAAATCACTGAAAATAGTTCTATGTGGATATGGAAGAAAAGAAATATTCCGTGGAGTGTTTCAGCGAACATGACAGCATGACGTGATTGATCGTGAGTGCGTAATGAGGTTCACGTTGCATTCTCGGAACACAAGGTTTGCCGTTTCTCATTTTTCGTAAAGTAATTTCGCCGTTAGACATTTGAACAAGTATAACTACACATGTATTTTGTTATAATGGGGCCTCACATCAGTGAGGAGGGGCCGGTGAGCAAGTGAAACCGTTGAGAGGAAGGCCCCGAAACAGTGCACATTCTCTCCTTTTGACCCTAATTAAAATATAAATTCAAAAGAACAAAAGTTCAATGAAGTCATAAGCCGTAGAGAAGCTCGGTGGAACTGTTATTGGTATGAGGAGCATTTTATATTCAGCTCGCTTTAGGTGAGTGTCAATTACTTTCCAGTAATTTCCTTCCCCTTTCACGGCTTCTGCTCCGATAAACTTAGATCACTGGTGCCCCCTAGTTACGAATTTGCACGAGATACTAGATTAGCAACTAGGTCCCACCCTTTTACAGTGAAACCAATAAAATGTAACCGCAATTTCTACTCCAACAGCTTCTTTCCTCGCACTTCCCGCCTGTGGAATTCCCTTCCACATGATTGCTTACCCGACAGCTACAATCTCCAGGAGTTTAAATGTAAGGTCAATAAACACCTCCTACCACACTAACTCGCATCCATTCTTTCAAACACTCTTCCCATCTACCCAACTCTCAGCCTTACTCGTCTATCACCCTCCTTCCGATATTTCCTATATCTAACCACTCCTTCTCTTTACCTTCCTCTATGTAACCCCCCTGCGCAACAGTGGCAGTGGAATGCCTTGCTTGGGGTGAAATGATTAAAAAAAACGAATTAACTTGGCATTGTTTTCTACCTCTTTTTTATTATGTTGAATTCCATCTGTTTGTTATGCATTCCTTTTTTTCTTTGACTATTTTTCTTTCAAAGAATCTCGATTGCTGATGTCTTTAAAGTTTCTCTTAATGTATCCCACTTTTTTGCCACTGTATCTGCTTTTGAAATTGACAATATATTTCCCCTTCTCATTCGGGACATTCAGGAATCCGCCATATTGCAATTTGGTTGAAACTTTGGTTCTCTTCAATTTCCGTAGTTTCAAATTTACATATGAGTGGACGATGGTCACTCCAACAGTCGGCACTTGGGCATTTTTCGAAGTGTAAAACTGCATTCCTGAATCTATTTTTGATATCTATATAATAGATTCGGTGTTTCTTCTTTTGGGCGGCTTCCGGCCTATCACGTTGAATACACCGGTTCTCGCTCGATCACCGAAGTTAAGCAACGTTGAGCCTGGTCAGTACTTAGATGGGTGACCGCTTTGGAATACCAGGTGCTGTAAGTGTATAGTGACGGATGTGCGTTGTGGTGCAGTGGATATCGGCTCGGAAAGAGAAATCGGTGAGCAGAGTTCGAATTCCAGTTGAATACCCTGCATTCACTTAAGCACTGGTACCCTTGGGAAAGGTATTAATCCGTCCATTCCCTCCAGTAATGGGTTAAATAACAAGGGTAGGACTTGAGGACCCTGTTCTTAAAAACAAATCCCAATGAATCGTGAAAAGAAAAACGTTGTAAAAATAAAATAACCTTACCCAAAATCACTGGTTATGATCCCATAAGGATTGATAGGTCGTTAAACCTCAAAAACAAACAAACATCTTATTTTGAGATTCTTGATATACATCTTGAATGTTCTTAAAAGTTGTTGGCTACTACCTGATCATTCGCTGTGTACCATGGGACCCATTTTTCTCCGTGTTAATTACGAGTTCCTAGTCCCAATTTACCAACTACTTCGCCATATCTCTCCTTGCTTATTTTGGTATTCAGGTCTCCCATGATCTATATTGATTCTTGGTGTTGTTTGCGCACAGTAAAATTTTAAAATATTTTCTTTTGTATTCTGTGCTATCGATGATTACACAACTATGATGGATAGTGTTATGGTACCCTCCTACGAGGAATGAACTCATCCTCTTTGCTACATATTACCTGCATTGATTCCAATGAGCCTTTAGTTACGAGCAGTCAAGTACAGGAGTTAACGGAAGCAGTTAACGACAGCTACTAGTCAGGCAGCGTAATAATACTTTCGGACTTACTTATCACTATATTACTTATTATTAACGCTTTCTTTGAATATCTTGTTTCTTGTCATACTAATACACTGTTTTGAACCTACTTTCTTGTTCCGTGTCTTACTTCCGGCACAGACCGGTCACTAGAAACTTTGCGGCACAACTCCACAACAAATTGGCGACGAAGATCCACAACAGATAGATTAAAAGGCATTTCTTTCAGTTTAACGACAATAATTCTTTTAGATAGTTAACACTATCCCAGAACATATTTCTTCATGTCTTCGTCTAATATCAGTCCTACTTCTCTTTCATTTTCCTCACCGTCTGCATATATATTTGTCACTGACGAAATCTCCGTTGTTTGCCTACTTCGTTTCATATATGCCTGAAAGTATTAATACTCATCCTGTTCATTTTCTGCATTTTATTTTTATAACCACCCACTTGGTGTTCTGGTATTCCTTGTATCGGGAATTATTTTTTGTTTAATCTGAACTGTTGCAGGATGACGGTCTGGTTGCACCTGTCGCTCATGTCTTCCCTTACAAGGCGAAGAATCAGTTTGTTTCAAGGAGTTTGATCCTCTATACGGCGTTATTGTTAACAGTTGCTGAATGACAGTGAGTTAATACCTATTGCAAATGCTCTTCCTTCCTGGGTGTGTAGTTAATTCCAGCAGTCATCACGCCCTTAGCGCCGTTCTCGTTCATAGTTTTATTGTCAAAACTTCGGTGATTTAATGTCTAAATCTGTTTTTATTATATTTGTGCTTATAGATAAAAATAATCAGATTTATACTTACGTATATAAGTAAACATTATTTGGGTTTATACTTGAGTCTGTAAGCAAACATTGGTTGTATTTATACATAAGGCTGTGGGCAAACTTTATTTGGGTTTACTTTTGAGTCCTAGGCAAAAATTGAACAGTTTTATACTTAGTTTACAAGTAAATTTTAGTCCATGTATAAAAATTAGTCAGATTCTTTGGGTTTAAATATAATCCATATGTAGACATTAGTCAGGCTTATATTTATCTATCGATAAATATTGTTCAGGTTTATAGGTAAGTCTATAAGTAAACATTGGTCGGGTCTATAGTTGATTCTATAGATAAGAATTAGCCAGGCTTGCATTTGCATATATTGGTAAACATTAGTTTTTATTAAGTTGGAGAAACGGTATGGTCAACAGTAAAAGTCGGATAAAGATAAATGTAGCTATATGACTTAAACTTTCATGGGGCCTACGGGTTAGCCTTTGTAGTTTAATTGGTTACACGCTTTGATGATCATGTCTCTTTCGATTCATGACCGACAAGGCAGAAGATTTCCCGCAGTACGTTGCCATATCTTTCTGCGATAGACTGGATGCCAACCAAGACTATAGAACCCAATCTGTCCCGTTATTCAACCCATAGCTTGAGGAAGAAGAGGGGGATTAATACTTTTTCCCAAGGGAAGGGAATGTAACGAATTGAACTGGAATTCGAACTCAGCTTTCCGATTTCTCATTCTGAGCGTATATCCTTTGCACCACAACGCACATATACAAATGTAAATTATTTATTTACATATACAAACGCAAATAATAATAATAATAATAATTATTATTATTATTATTATTATTATTATTATTATTATTATTATTGCCTTTGGTTTCTATTGTAAACTTATTTCTTTCCGGGTCCCAGTCATAGACTTACTGTCAAAAATGGTATCATGAAATTTTCCAATGAGCATTTTTAAAAAAAGAAACAAACATACTGAAATCACACATATTTTACATAAATAAAACCCTTCGTAAAACCCTTGTGTGTAGATCCTTTTGCATTTCTTTAAGATATGGGCTACCAGGAATCTCTTCAATTAGTCTATCAGAATCTTTTCCAGTCAATCCGACTGGAAGTATTGATGTCTTCGCTTGCTACATTTTTGAGATTTCGATTTCAAATTCCTTGTACTTTGATAGTCTTTTGAAGATTTTCAAAGACAGACCACAGTCTGCAAGGACTGCCATTATTATTATTATTATTATGTTGTCATTTTTCATCATATTTCCATTTCTGCTATGGTCGCACTACCTACCAAATATACTGGAAGACCTGAGGCAGGTCGTGGTGTGCTGTGATGGCTTCCACGCCTTCCCCATTTTAACTTCCAGGCCTCTACAGTTCGACAGTCCCTCGAACTCCCCGGCTGCCACGCTACAATCCGCCGGACGAGCCATATCAATTATTAGGCAAGCCTTCTCTTTCTGGCCCCTAACAACAATGTCCGGCCCACCCGCCTCAATGTCCCTGTCTGTGCAGATGGTGCAATCCTACAGAATGGTGACATCCTCCACCTCTGCAACCAGAGCTCGTCGGTGCTCACACCATCGCTTGTCCACGTATCTTCCACAGTGTTTGCATCCAATGCAAACACCGCCCCACCCCATTGTGACGATCTCTACATTTATTTGGGGCAAATACAGAACATCCCGAGATCAGACGGTCCATTGTCCCCTGGCACCTATCACAGAACCCGCAGCCCGGATTCACACTATCATGCATAATTTTTTGCCTGAAAGTTCCTAGTGAAAAAATGTTGGTCTTGCACTGCAAGAATAAAGCCTTCAGTTTCAGACTTTAATCCAGATGCACGTATCCACCGATGAGTATTAAATTTATCAACATTGGATTTATTGGCACGTTCTGGATTTTCGCCATGCAGAGGTTTGTCTTGCCAGCTTTGTTTCATCTGTTCAAGAGCTTTATCCTTAGCTTTCATTTTCATATTTTTTGCCGCAATAGTTTTGCTTTTCTACAGAATCTACTAAATGTATATCTGGTTTGTATTTACTGCCTTCTTTTATTATTGACTACTTTTTCTTTGTTTTCCTGTTGTTTGACTAATTGTATCATCCAGTCCTTTGTTGTTTCTATGTATGTTAGTAAGCCAATAGTTGTTGTCTTGTATGACAATTCTAGCTGAATAAGACCTCTTCCAACTTCTTTACCAGGTATATATAGACGGTCTATATCAGCCTTTGGATGATGCATCATATGCTCAGAAAGAAGCTTTCTTGTTTTAGAATCGATTCGCCTGATGTCGTTTAGAGTCCAGTTTAAGATGTTGAAACTATATTGGACAACTGGGATGGCAAGGCTATTAATGGTCATAATTCTGTTCTGAGAACTCAATCCAGTTTTTAATATCAGTCGTAGCCTTCTTTTGTACTCTTTACGCACTATTTCTTTCATTTTTTATGGTGAATTTTTTTTCACTCTCATCTACACCTAGGTATTATTATTATTATGTCATTTTTTCATCATATTTCGATTTCTGCTTTGGTCTCACTACCAACCAAGTCTGCGGGGAGACCTAAGGCAGGTCGTGGCGTGTTGTTATGATTCCATTTCATGTTTTTCTATCTTCCCTATCATCCCTAGCATTACATAGATAAAGTTTTCCTTAGTGTGTGGGCTGTACTTAATAAGACAATTTTTTGTATATCTCTTAAGCTGGGGTTTCCAGGGATTCTTTCAATGTGTTGTTTTGTTCCATTTTTTATCATTCCAAGTGCACCTACTATCACTGGCACAACTCTTGTTTTCAATTTCCACATTTTTTCTATTTCAATTTCCAGGTCTTTATATTTTGACAGTTTTTCAAATTCCTTGATTGCTATGTTACAATCCGCTGGACAAGCCATATCAATTAATAGACAAGTTTTCTCCTTCTGGTTTTTAACAATAATGTCTGGCCTGTTTGCTTCAATTTTTCTGTCTGTGTAGATGGTGTAATCCCATAGAATGGTTACATCTTCTATTTCTGTAACCGGTGCTGGGTGATGTTCATACCAGTGTTTGTTTACAGATTTTCCATAATGTTTGCACATTATTATTATTATTATTATTATTATTATTATTATTATTATTATTATTATTAAATAGTAGCAGTAGTAATTGTTTCTTTAATCTTATTTTTATCGAGTATACTATAAAATTGATGAGGTGTAAACTATTATCAAACCTATTATTATTTTTTAACTTAGCTTATGTTTTTTAAACGAGACATTGTTACTGTTTTATATTAATTCCTTCAGCCCAATTCGCTACTGCTGTGTGTTCGATTTTCTTAAATATTGTTATTGATTTTTGCCACACGAAAGTAATCTTTGTAAATATCTTCCTCAATTAGTGAGTGACCATTAACAAGCTCGTCAAAGAAGCCATTTCATTAGTGGAATGATTTCAATCTTCAAGTATCTCATTATTGTGGTTCTAGGAATGTATAAAAGACATATAAGACATGGCGTGATGTCTAACAAGCTTGTCTCGCTCCAGACTAAGTCCGGCTTCATAAATCACTTGGGATTAGTTTGAGATGTTGACGTAATGACTTGTGTTCCAATTCATATATTTCTACTTGTAACAGAATTCGTAACCAGAACTGCCATGTTTGCCAACATGACGCCCTGTTCCAACTGAAATTAAAATTTCTTATTTACATATACAAACGTGAATTAAGATAAAATAATGAAAATGCCTGAAACAAACATATATATATATATATATATATATATATATATACACGAAAAAAATCGCAAGATCGCCAAGACCTACCGCGGTTTCGCACAACGGCTCGTCAGGGCACTATTTATTTGTAAAATTTACAAAATTATGGCACAAGGCCTAAAAGGGGAGGGGGAGAGGTTGGTTCTCACTTAACTATCCTATACCTAGCTAAACACTATCACGACCCATTCACTCGTTACAATTTGCACAGTCACCAAAAGAACCCATCCATCTACTCCCAATCCTTCGTACACCACAATGCCAGAAACTTACAAGGGACACCTAAAAAGTGGGGAAATTAACCCGTGACAAAATTTAAAAATTGTTTTTATTTATTGTTAGGGCACTTTTTTATTATTTCCCATTTCAGAATGGGATCCTTTTTAATTTTGGCTTTTATTTCCCATACATAGGTAGATAATGCTGTGCTATGCTTATATTTCTCGTTTTTAAAAGAAGTTTTATGGTTATAAAACCTACTTTTAAAATTATCATGTGTTGATCCTATGTATGTCTTGGGGCTTTTGTCATTTTCGTTAACATAAACTTTAACTTTATAAACTACGCTTGTCTGATTGCAATTACCTCTAATCGGGCAGTCCTTTTTAGTTCTACAATTACACTTATGTTTATTAACGTTATTATTACTAGGGGCCGTAATATTATCTTTTAATTTACTTTTGTTGGTATTGTTAATGATTTTACCGATATTAGGTAAACAGGAATAGCTCAATTTAATAGTGTTCCTGTTAAATATTTTTTTAAGTCTATTATCTGAATTGAAATGTTTATCTATTAACTTAAAAAACATTTTTCCTATTTTGGATTTGACTTCATTATTGTAGGGGGGTTGAACCATATAATTTTTCTTGATCTATTCTTACGGGCTTTTTTGTTTGTACTTTGATCCGAAAATTCTAGCATTTCTTGGTGTCCACTTTTTTTTAACGCAATTTGATAAATTTTTTTGTGTTTTTCGAAAACTTCCCTATTAGACGAATTTGTGGACAATCTAACCTCTATACCTCTAGGAATACATTTAAGGATGTGTCTAGGGTGGTTAGACTTTTTATTAACATAATTTGGAGCGTAATTCCTTTTAATGTATGGTGTTATTATTCCATTATTAATGTTTAACGTTATGTCTAAGTAATTGACAATTTTAACGTTATGCTCTATTTCTATTTCTAGTTTATGAGACTTAAAAAACTTTTGTACTTCTTTTCTCATTTTGTCTCCTAATCTAGGTGTGCAATTTTCTATTACTATCAATCCATCGTCTCGGTATAGGCATGGCATGGAGAGGAGGGACCGTCAAGAAAGTAGTTAAGGACTCTGCGTACTATGAGGCAGTCAAAGACAAATACGCAGAGTTCATTTCGGGAACGGAGCTCTTTTCTGTTCCCGAAAGTCTGAGCAACATTGAACCCAGGATCCTCACCCTGCTGACCAAGGATCTTAAAAGTCACAAATTCGTTGGGGCCAGCAGGGATGTGGTGGAGGAGGCCATTGGAGCCCTCAATATAAAGGCAAAGATGGTGGCCAGACGCAGTCACGCCATGTGGGACATCCTGCTTGGCACGGAAGAAGAGGCGAGAAATCTGGCCGGAACGACCTTACAAACTAAGACGCTCCTCATGCAGACGGAATACATGGGCACACGCAAAGCCAAAATTACGCTGCATGGTGTGCCCATGGACATCTGCATGGATCATATTGGAGCGTTTTTTACACAATACGGCAAGGTGGCGGAGGTATCCTCGATTCTCTCGAAGCGGGGCTATCAGACGGGGGATGTCACTCTGCAGGTGACGGCCTCCCGAAAGAAATTGGCGGAGATCCCAAACATCATCACCTGTAGAAAAAGAGCGATTTTCGTGATTGTTGAAGGAAGGAAACCCTTTTGCTGGGTCTGTGGAGATTCTAGCCACGTGGCCAAAGCGTGTCCCACCAAAAATCCGGCGTCTAAGGCCCAGCCTCCACAGACCCCGGCAGTAGAGAAACCAGAGAAACCAGAGAAACCAGTAGAACCTAAGAAGAGCGCCGCAGAACCAAAGGAGGGGGAATGGAAGACGGTTGGCAAGAAGGGTGCCAAATCCAAAAGCCAGCCGTCGGTGGAGAATCAACCTAGCAAAACACCAGTACCATCACCTACTCCATCGCCCACTCCCAAGGAAAAGGGGTTAGTTGCTTCTCCCCAGAAGAAAACTACAACACCTCCGCCGCCGCCAGCCAAGCAGGATGTCCCCCAGGGAAAAGTTAAGGATTCCCTGCAAGAGGACATGGTGGTTGACATACAGGAACCCAGGTCGTCATCCCTAAAGAGGTGCAGGGCGAAAGAAGAAGAAGAGGAGGAAGAATGCATCGCGAAAATGCAAAGGAAGAGCCGCAGCAGCAGCAGGAAGAGCCAAGCAGCCGTCTCCTTGCCCGTGTCTCCGGAGAGACCGAAGGACACCTATGCCAAGAAGGCAAGCAGCCTCCCAGCTTCCCCACTTAAATTTAGCAAACATCTTTCCCTTTCCCAATCCCCGGCCTTCAAGCTGACCCCCCTTTTACCAAGGAAAACACTTACCCCCACTCCCACCCCTTCTCCTACGGCTTCCCAGCCCAAAAAGAAAAAGTCTCTACCGAAGGGTGAAGCCCTGATGAAGATAGACTCAAAGGAGATAGCAAAGGAGTGGAGTGCACAAAGGCGTGCGCTTTTGAAGCCACTCTTAAAGCTTAAAGAGGTTAATGGAAAGTCTTCGGAGGACCCATTTAATTTCCCTGAGGCCCCGGGGGTAATTACCCTCATAAGGACCACAGGGGGAAAGCTCCGAGTGTGGGATCACGTGGAGGCTGCTGATAAACTTTATCCAAATATTGATATGGTGAGGAGTGGAACTCCTGAATTGCGCAAAATGGCGAAAAATTGTGCCGGGCGGCTCCCAGTTTTGCTCCACCCCTGTTTGTATAGGGTGGTAAAACTAACGTACCCCACGGACGTTGGCGGTATTGTCCATGACGGACGGGTTACGTCCGATATAGGAACGGGTTCCCTTGGACAGTCCGTCGGGGTCATATCCCCCAATGATTTTTATCCGGTATGTGCCCATGTTTAAAGTTGATACATGCGTGTCTTCTTTGTCTTTTTCGTTACAGGTTTAAAAGATGTCTATTAAGATAGCCAGTTTGAATGCGAGGGGCCTGAGGGATCGGGGTAAGGCGGCTCGCCTGCTTCGTGACCTCTTGTCCTTCGGCGTGGATGTGGCCGCGATCCAAGAGACTCATTTTGTTTGAGAAGTCGACTCGTGTGTGCTGGCTAACGACTTTGTCGTCTATTCAGCATATGGGAGCCGGCATGCCAGAGGTGTTTCTTTGCTGGTCAAGCGTACCCTGGATGCGAGGATTGACCTTGTCCATGTCGGTGCCGAGGGCCGGCTGATCGTGGCCGATATTGCAGTGAAAAGCAAGTCGTTCCGGTTGATTGCGGTGTATGCGCCCAACGATCAAGGTGAGCGAGTCTCTTTCTTTCGGCTGTTGGAGCCCTTCATGGTGGATTCAACACGGCTAATCTTAGTTGGGGACTGGAATGCCATCCTAACCCCCAAATGGGATAGAGGAAGGGGCGCTAGCGGGAGGAGTGGTGATCGTAGCCTGGTTGATCTGATCGACGAATTTGGTCTCGTCGATAGATACCGGGTCGATCATCCGGAAGGGAGCATGTGGACGTGGGCGCTTAATTGGCCTTCTACCCGGGTATCTGCGTACCTGGATAGGATGTTAGTGAGAGTGGCCGACATAGACTTCTTAGAATGTCCAACGTTCCACTGGTTAGGCCACACGGACCACAAACTCGTTTGTGCCCGTGTGGTGTTAGACTTTAGGCCTAGGTTGGCTGGTTATTGGAAGTTCAATCAGTCTTTACTGGACAGGCGGGACTTTCGTGACCAGCTGACTAGAGTAGTTCAGCGGGCGTTAATTGGGCGAGTCATTGGGAATAAGTGGTGGGCTAGCCTTAAGGATAGCATTAGGTCTTTCGCCACCCAATACAGCCAACGGCTCAACCTAAATAAGGCTGCGAAGGCAAAGACACTTAGAGCTAATTACTCCCGGGCGGAGGCTGGTGGGGATCTCCTAGAAATAGCCTTAGCTAAGGAGGCCCTGGAGCGTTCGACTAGCGGGCGCTACATGGGCCAGGTAATTAGACATAAGTTAAGCAAGATGTCTTCCGAAGCTGTGAACATGGGCGCAGAACTGCGCAAGGAAGAAATTCGTCGGGCCGGCGATCGGTACATTCGAGAGGTGCGCGACCCGGAGGGGCATCTCCTAAGGTCCACTGACGACATGTGCGAGGCGTTCCGGCAGCATTTCGAACACCGGTTTACCAAGGAGCCTGGTCTCCGTGACGAGGAGTTTCGCAGCTATTTGGCTGACTTTCCCCGGCTTTTGCCGGCTGAAGCGGCTAGCTGCGAGGGAGAGATTACGGAGGACGAAGTCTACGCGGCTTTGAAGAAGGTCGGCAGTGGCAAGTCGCCAGGTTTGGATGGTTTGCCCTATGAATTGTACTTGAGGCTGTCGCACCTTTTTGTCCCGATCTTGACTGTCGTGTTCAACCACTGGTTTCGGCAGGGGTCCATCCCCGGTCGGATCACCAGGGGCGTGCTCACGCTGTTGAGAAAAGGCAAGAAGGTTGGGCGGGAATTAGACGATTACAGGCCCATAACTCTGCTAAACACAGAGTTGAAGATTTTGGCCAAGATCCTGACGAATCGCTTGCAGCTAGTTGCCGAGTCTCTGTTGGAACCGGATCAGACTTGCTCTGTGAAGGGACGAACAATTCAGAGCAACCTGCACTTGATTCGCACGATCCTAGAGGGTGTAGAAGACGACGAAGAGGCCGCGCTGATCAATTTGGATCAGTCCAAGGCATTTGATAGGATTGACCATGGCTACCTGGCTGCTGTCCTGCAGGCCGCCGGATTCAAACCCGACTTCAGCCGCTGGATTAGCCTTCTGTATCGCTCCCCCAAGGCTGTGGTACAGGTGAACGGGAAGAGTTCGAGCGCTTTCGCGCTGTCTAGGTCGGTCCGACAGGGTTGTCCGCTGTCGCCTCTCCTTTATGTCCTGGCGTTGGAGCCGCTACTTCGCCGGCTAAGGGACGAGGCGTGCAGTCCGGTCCTACGTGGAATCAAGGTACCTGGAGGAGCTCGAGCCAGGGTTTCCACGTACGCCGATGACGTAACGACCTTTGTGTCCTCCCGGAGTGACATAGAGGTGGTACAGAAGGCGCTTGAACGGTACGAACAGGTAACAGGGGCCAGAATTAACTGCGACAAGTCGTCCGGCTTGCGGTTAGGTGCCTGGAAGGGTGTTTCCCTCCCGGGGCCCTTCGACTGGACGGACGGGCCGGTCAAAATCCTCGGAATTTGGTTCGGTCCGGACTTACAGTTGGAGAAGAACTGGTCAGAAATACAGGCAAAGGTCGGCGCGTCGGTCGAGATTTGGCGTCGACGGAGTCTCTCCGTAAAGGGCCTGGCGGAGGTGTGTAACACATACCTCTTTCCCAGAATCCTTTACCGGCTGTCTGTACTTCCCCTTTGTGACGATCATGAGAAGGCGCTCGAGCGTTTGCTATTCTCCTGTCTGTGGAGAGGACGCAAACACATGGTCGACAAAGGAGTCTGTTGCCTCCGTCCGTGTCATGGGGGTCTGGGAATGCCGCACTTGAGGAGCCACGTGCTCGCTTCGAGGTTGGTATTTCTCAGGCGCGAGTTGTCGGAAGATCGGTTGCTTGCGGGGGTAGTGAGGGACATGTTCCCTAGCCTCACTATCACTCCCCCGCTCTTGAGGCTTAGCAATAGGCCTTGGGGGCGGCCGAAATTCCTGCTCGAATGTCTGAAGGCCCTGCAGGCCATTCCATGGTCCAGTGACCTTTCACGGCCTAGGAGAATCTTCTATCGGGGATTAGTGGAGGGCGCCGTGAAGGATAAACTGTGGAGGAAACTCGGCATGTCGAGAGAGGAGTATCGCTCTCATTGGTCTTGGGCGCCAGGTGCGGATTGGCTCAGCAACTCTGAGTTCTCTCTGACCTGGCGATTGGCTCGGAATGGTTTGTCTCTCAATGACAAGCGTTTCGCAATGGGCCTGGCGGATTTGCCAGATTGTGAGCGTAGCAACCTTGGAATCAAGGAGACGTCTGCGCACGCCTTCTTCCATTGTTCGCGCGTTCGCCCGTTGTGGGAGCGTGTCGGCGAGTTGACTGCTCGTATCGCGCCGCGGGAGCTTCTGCTCATTGATCGCGCATACGCTGTGGACAATGTGTCGCCCCCGTACTCTGGAGTGAAGCGGATGGTGTTTCTGTCGCTACTGGCCACGGCTAGAATGGTGATTTGGACGACGCGACTGGAGGAAGTCTTGCGGGGCGGCCGTCTTTCGGATCAGGATCTAATCCGATATTTTGAGCACCAGCTCAAAATGAAGATTAGAACTGATTGGAAACGACTGCACCCGACAGATTTCAGCGAAAGGTGGGTATATGCAGCGAGCCTGGTTCGCGTGACCGGGGCTAGCCTTGATTTTCTCTTTTAGATCTGATGGGCACATCGGGGTGGATTCCGTTGGAACCCCTCCCGCGGTTAAGGTAAGAATTCTTTTGTGTACCTAGTTAATGTGAGTAAATGTGTTTGTCCCAGCCTGTTCCCGGCTCCATTGCTTCTGTTATGATCCAGTTCGAGATTCCCGCCTGTCCATTGTTATTTTGTCCCGTTTTTCATTCTCGTCTGGGTCAGTATTATACATTCTCCAGGCCCTCGTTATTTTTGTACCCTGCTTCTCCATTCCCCTTAGAAAGAGAGCTTCTTGATTTTGCCTTTTAAGGCAGAATACAGCGGCCTCTTTATTTTTGTGGGTGAGTTTGGGTCCTACTAACCCCATGTATATATCATTCTGTTGAAATTGTTTTTGTTTGGGGGATTTTTGTTTCTTCATACCCCCTTCCCATCATGTCATTTCATGTATAAAGTTTTAAATCTATTTTTGTAAAATATTGTAAAATATTGTAAAATCACAAATTTTTATGTACATTTGGGGTGTTTTGTAGGTCCCGGCATGTTTTTGCGGTATTTTGGTGCATGATAAGTATGTTTGTTGATGGACAAATTTTTATGGTGAATGAGGATCATTGTAACGAATGTATGGGTCGTGAATCTGATTAGCTAGGTATAGGATAGAGTACAGGAAGACCAACCCAAGTTTTGTTTCCCCCTCCCATTTTTCGGCCTCGTGCCATAATTCTGTATTTTTCAGAATAAATAAACCCTGACGAGCCGTTGTGCGAAACCGCGGTAGGTCTTGGCGATCTTGCGATTTTTTTCGTGTGTTTTTGCTCTGCGTGACTGCCTTTTTGTTAACCCTTTTCGGTTAGTTTAGTATCGAGCACTTTTCTTTCCTTGTGGTTCGTTCCGTTGGAGGGTTTTTTTCTTTGCTGTGAAGAACTGTATGTATTGTCGGTCCTACGCAGTTTTCTTTTTTTCCCCTCTTTGTCCAAAGCTCTATAGCCGAGGACAATAACGGAGTTAGATTCTGCTGGTTATTCGTGGTCTTTAAAAATTACTTGTGTAACATTTTAGGATTAGAATACGTACAGAGTCAGTTTTATTATTATTATTATTATATATATATATATATATATATATATATATATATATATATATATATACTAGCAGTATAGCCCGGCGTTGCTCGGGTGTAATGAAAGCTTTAAAACTAATCCATGGTCCTGGAGCTCAGACTCTTTGCACGTTGGCACGAAAGAGTAAAAAGCAGTAGTTGTTTCCAGTTAAAGCGAAACCGTAGACTGAAAGAAAAATGAATGGATGTAAGTCAAATTTTGATTTCCTGGTATCGATATCAAATTTTCTGTACTATTGTATGAACTGCAACCTTGAAACTTCTGAACATCGTTTCTTATGTCTTTGTGTATGGGTGTATCAAATTTAATTAAAATCCG
Source organism: Ascarosepion bandense (assembly GCA_037127315.1). Taxonomy (NCBI): domain Eukaryota; kingdom Metazoa; phylum Mollusca; class Cephalopoda; order Sepiida; family Sepiidae; genus Ascarosepion; species Ascarosepion bandense. The sequence goes on from JBBBDQ010000882.1 coordinate 1,792,883, forward strand.
ATCACTCCTTCTATTACCCGATTTTTTCGATTATCGATTTTCGATATTTATCGGGGGTACCTCGACACAAAACCTAGCTAAGAATACTCGTAGATGCGTATAGTACAACTGTGTAAGTTTTCAAGAAAATCGGTTCAGCCGTTTTGGAGTCTATAGATACACACACACAGACACACACACACACAGACAAATTCCATTTATAAATAAGTTTATATATATATATATATATATATATATATATATATATATATATATATATATATATCCTTCACCTAGCAAAGTTAGGTGGTTAAAATGAAAAAAATGAAAATGCCTGAAACAAATTATATATATACTTACTTCATCTAGCAAATTTAGGTGGTTAAAATGAAAATGTCTGAAACAAACTTATATATATATAGTTACATTACCGAGCAAAGTTAGGTGGTTAAAATTTATATAATCTGTTCGGTACCTAAGCAATATCTTTTGTTTTGGAACTGGACCGGTTTATCACCTGGTGTTCCCAAAAATGGAAATGCCGAGGAAGTTTTGTTCCTTGGTCAATGTACTCGTTGCTCTAACTAAAAAATTTTCTTTGTGTCGCATTTTCTACGAGATGGGTTTATAGGTAAATACTAACTGTTCCAACTGGGACGCACGGTTAAATTTAATATAATAAGTGATCTCCGGATGGATGTCCCCTCCAGACAATAGCTCTTTTTCGGGAAGTGGCTAGGGTTGAATTCGGAATTTTCCTTCTCTTGAACTTATTACTTCTTCTTTTATGTGCCATGTCCTTTCAGGACGTAGGCGATCACGGCTTTTCACATCTCTCTATCCCTGATGGCTCTTAGCACGCTTTCTCCTGTTACACAACGCAACCCTCGTTCCGTCATCCACTTGATCAGGTCCTTCAAATATGTTATCTGCTGCTTTCTCCTGTCTCTTTTTCCTTCTGTTTGACCTGTTAGTATCAGGTTCTCCAAGCTCTCCTTCCTCATTGTATGTCCCAGAAACTTTAGCCGTCTCTTCCTGATGCTCAGTATTAAGTTTCTTTTCGTTTCCATAAGTATGGCTAAAGCCCCTAGTCTGCCCAACTATTTGACGTATACCGAGTGTAAGAAGAGATGGACTCATACCTTTCTTAATTGTATTCGTGTAAGTGAATGAAATGTACTCTACTAGAATTCGAACTCGTTTCTCGGGTTTATCATTCAAAGCCCCAACACGTCTTAAGCAGAGTAAGAATGAGAATGAAGGGGAAAATATATGTTTTTGTTATTTCAATTTAAATATGAATAAAGCGATTTTGTATTTAGATAAAATCATGAACGGGCAGCGGAGGTATTGATGGATAAAGGAAAAATGAAAATAAAAGAACATCGACCATAGGCGCAGCTGGTTTGGTTTTCTTTTCTTGAAGCCGTTCGAATTACTTATCAGCACGGAATCTCTAAAACGTGTCTGTATTTCTGCCAAGGCCTTTGTTATTTGGTGTAATGTAATCAGCGCAATGGAATCGTCAGGCTGATTTCAAATTCCAGTTTTAGTTGGTGAGTTCATCTCCCATTGATGGATGTGCGTTGAGGTGCAGTGGATATCGGCTCGAAACGAGAATTCGGAGAGCCGATTTCGAATTCCAGTTGAATTCGTTGCATTCACTTACGCGCAAATACTCTTGGGGAAAATGCATTAATCTGTCACTTCTGCCTCCAGCTATGGGTTAAATAGCAAGAGATATTGGGTTCTATTGCTTTGCTTTTCAACCAATCTACCACAGAAAGTAATGGCAAGCTATTGCAGAAAAATCTACCCAGTCAGTCATGTCCCGAAAGAGACATGATTTCCTAAGAGTGTCTCACGTATGGCACTTAACTGATTGGTCTTTATGAAAAGCGGGAATCTTCTAGTCGATCCTAAGACAGTGTAGACGGGGCACCCGAGCCCGGGTCGATAAACATTTTAGGTTTAGCTTGAAAACTGTGGAGAAGGCAATGAGGAAAACACCCCAACAAATTTCCAAAGAAAAGATATGGCATTTCACTGATATAAAAGAAAAGGGGGTTGTGGAAATTCATGATCACCTAAAAGAACTTAGTATTAAACAAATTTACTGAGATGCTCTTATTGGCACAAATATTCTTGGAAAAGGCATGAATCTATTTTTCCCTAAGATCTGTTCAATCACCAGATTCATGCCACAATAGTTGAGGAAGAATAAAAATGGCGAAGGGAACATTTAAGTAAACCGCTCTCTTATAAGTATCCCAGGTAATTTCAATAAAATATTGTCAATTTTAACAGGGGCTTAAAAATCAATAATCTTCAATGGAATTCCTTGAAATCTACAAGGTTTTATTAGTCATCAAAAGAGTTATACTGTGTGTTCATAGATCGTCAGCTAGACCACGGATTTTCCGGTACACTTGGTTTTGAAACCGGATTATCCGTCCTATCGGATCAAAAGCAGTTACGTAATATGCCTTTCTCATCAAATTTTGCTCTACTAATGTACAGGTTAGTCAAGATTATTGGTTACTAAATGAGCTGTGTGATATGAGCGTAAGAAGAGGAAGTAGGAAGTGAAGGTTATGACGGTATGTAGATTAGATAATGGCTGACAATGAAATAAAGGGATTAACATTGTAGTGCTTAAGGAAGCATCCACGCAGGAGTTAATCTCAAACATTAGCGGTAGTTGCATGAAATTCAAATGTTTGCTTGTAATTCTGTCCAGATTAAAATATGTACCTGACCATCCGTTTATAAGACATCGGTGTTGACACGGCAGTAAAAATAGCAGTGAGTTCGCGATTCGAGATGATAAACGACAGGGTGGCTTAAAAGCAGCTCGTTAACCACATAACGTTCTTTGTGATATAATTTGGTTTACACAGAAATATATTGGCTGATACCCTTTTTGTTTTAAACTGTTGTCTCCACTCCCTTAATACAAGGTTTGTGTATACTTAACTATTAATCCATTGTAATTTCTGTCCCATATTCAGTGCGGTGGATATCGGCTCGGAACGAACAATCGGAGTGCCGAGTTCGGATTCCAGTTGAATTCGTTGCATTCACTTACGCGCAAATACCCACGGGAAAGGTATGAATCCATCTCTTCTCTCTCCAGCTATGGGTTGAATATCAGGAAAGATTAGGTTTTATAGCCTTAGTTGGCAACCAGTCTACCACAGAAATAAATGGCAACCTACTGCGGGAAAATATTCTGCCTAGTCAGTCATGGATCAAAAGAGACATGATCGTCCAAGCGTTAATCACGTATTGCACGCAGTTGACTGAGTGATTCGATTTATATTCGAAATTAAATTACCCAATGAAAAATAGAGGTGCCGTTAACAAACCTAACAATATAATTAAAACAATTATCAGAAAAGATTTTGAAAATACTTTGTACGTATGCGTATGATCCGATCAATGAAACTAGATTAAGTCTTCGATTATCCGTACTTTGATTCTCAGTATCTCGATTATCAGGATGAGAAATGAAGAGAAAAACTGAATTCATTCGAACATTTTCCAATTATCCAAACAAAAACGGTTCTAATATTTAATCTCAGACAGACGTTCTGAGAATTTAGGAAACCGTAGTGAACGATAAAAAGAAGTTTCGATAAAAAAGTCAATAATATCAGTCAAATTAACTCTTGTTAATTTATTCGTTGATTCCATACAAAGCACATGCATTTGAATCATCGTAGCTTGATCACGCCAGAGATTATGGCTGACGCAACTCTCAGATGCGCGTGAGGTACTTGCTTTACCGGGAATGGATTTACAAGCACGCAGAAAAATCATTTAGCACCTGTTGGTATGAATGAACTTGGCGCACTTCCAACCAGAAGCCATCCTTACAAATGCATCTACTGTAATACAGCTTCGGGAGACTGCGACAGAAAAACGCAAAACCTACAGGAAAAAAAAAAAGAAAGAAAAAAGATTGACGCATTTTTTCGTAATAAGTAAACTTGAACTAAGCATATAAAAATTATTTGATTATATAAATGTTAAATTGTTTTTCAGAAAATGACTTTTTCGATAATTTCGGTATTCAATTTTCTGGAATTTTGAATGATCATAATTGGTCTTTCCTAGCCGATCCGCGATATTCTCCTGGTCATGCACCGACCGGTTGCTACATTTTTGGATTGCTTTAAAACGTTTTCACGGTGGAATCTTTCTCTAATAAAAAGTAGATTCAAAAGTTCGTCAAAAAACTTCTTCCCACCAAACCTGCAGAATTTTACTCAGAAAGTATTGATGACAACAAATAGTAGTAAATATATAACTGAACAAAATCTGGGGATCTTTTCTGTTAATTCCGCCCCAAATAATGTAAAATTACTTATCGCAAATATTAATTCAGTCCAAGAAATTATAAATTTTAGATAAAAAATTTGTTTGGCTTGCTTCGCAACAACTCCAACCGTCAAAATGAAAAATTATCAAAACTCAGCGAGTTATTGACGTTTCCTGAATGTGGATGATATTTTAAAATTAAAAAAAATCTGATTTAATGCAGACCCCACACTTAAAATTACCGTCCACATTTTGAGAGATCGCAAAAGCCAACACAACAGGTGTGAAATGGAAGGACCACGCTTTGAGATAAATTGGTGTGAATTTTAGTAAATATACTTGTTTTTATTTTGGGAGGAATTAATATCTTGTGTTGAATTAAGAAAAAAGATTATTAGTTATTTCTTGAAGAATAAAATTGGTAAAAATACGGTAATTATTTAGGATTCAACCTAATATATATTTATTATAATTTTGTTATCCTCTTTAATATGGAGATATGAAAGAATGGTTAATGGTGCGGTAACAGAAAATCGAAGATCTGGGTTCAAATTTTGTCTTATTCAGTTGTCTATACGTTTGCACAAATGCACTTTTGAAAGGCTTTAAACCATCACTTAGTACGCTATCTATGGCTTAAATAGCCGAGTAGACTGAATTATTTATACTTGAATTGCAACCACTATATTAGAAAGAAAACTTTATATTCTAAGCTGTGAAGAAATCTACGGCAAATTACTCTTATATCTTTCCCAAGAAGTTATAGCAATTCACTTATCACGAAATAAAAAAAAAGTCCTCATCTTTTACGTCCTGGTTAAGTTTAAAAAAGTCTCCTTTAACCAATAAAATAATTCTTTTAATATTTGAAATCTGCTATAGCTAAATTAACAGCAGTTTATGTTTTCAAAATGGCGGAAATGTTCAGCCTGAATATAGAATAAGCAAATGAAATCCACAACGAGAATTTATCGTTTTATGTTATTTTTTAAAATGAAGTTAATGATAGTCTTTTTAAACTTTCAAACTGGTGGAAATATTTCGCTTGAATATTATCCTTCTTCTATGTGCTTCTTCGGAAGGTGATCGATCATAACACTCCTATAATTTGTAGTTCTTAGTAACGTGTCTTTTGGTTCTCTTAATACCTGTTCTGCCAACCATTTACACACACTCGTAGGTAGCTCATGCGCAGTTTTTCTCTGTCACTCGAGCCTGCAACATCGCCTGTGTGTCTTACAATCTCCAAACATACTTTCTTCAATATGTACCCCAGACATTTCAGTTGTCACTTTCTGGTTCTAAGTGTCGTTTTGTTTCAATTTTCTCTAAAACTTCGTTGTTGTTTACATTTTCAGTCAATTGTTTCAAGTCTTGTAGCTATAGGGGTGCGTCAGCCATGCCTGGTACAAGGCCACTTCCAAACATATCCGGCAATCTCCACATTTAAAGATATCATCCGGTTGTTGAAAGATAAGTGGAATTTTGTTAATAGAGCTGGATGCTATAATACATTTGTGAGAAGAAAATGTTCATTTTGCATATTAAAATAGAAATTTATTAAAAGAAAGGAATAACAAGAATAGGTAAAAATTATTGTTTAATTAGAAAGTTAAGGGTATCAAGAGTTGAAGAAAATGTTCGTAGTAGTATTTGTTGGAAAGAGTTTATGCGTACGTACGTGTGTATGTATGAGCGTTTGTTTGGTAGGAATGTCTTTGAATGGACAAGAAGACGTAAAATGAATCAGCACACGAGAAAGAAGAAGTAAGAGGAACAATGTCCGGGTCAGCTTGAAGCTTCTCCCGTTACATTTTAGCTTGTCGTCTCTGCTGCTTTTATCCCAGACACAAACGATAGTGTGTGTTCGTTTGAATAGCATATATTTAATACTATTCTGAAGTTTCACTTGACTGAATTGATTTATGGAAAAAATCGTGAAGTTTTTGATGGATTTTTTAAGTTTTCAAAATGGCGGAAATGTTTAGCTTGAATATAGAATAAGCAAGTTAAATCCACAATTGGAATTTTTAATTTTAGCGCCTAAATAAGACAGAACAATGAAGAATTCCTGGTTTGATTTCTTTTCCAAATCTGTCTAAATAATCAAACATCAAAATTAAAAAAAAATCTCTGCCAAGTCTAGAACTTCTCAGAACCACCTCGTATTAATTTTGAAAGATAATACTACCTTTCTCGCTATAATTTATGTTTTCTTTTTCCTTGATTCCGACATAAGCTAATTTTAAATAATCATTGTAGACATAATGGTTTGTTTTATATATAATATATACACCGGTCTCTTAAATGGTCAATGTAGATTAATAATTATTTGGTGAGAAGGAAAGAAATATATTTTAACGATGGACAGACACCGGCTTTATGGCATTTTTATTTCTTCAGCATGAATAATAAAAAATGTTTCATTACTTCCGTATTCTGCAGCTTCGTCAGGGAAATCAACTTGTGTATATTAAAACCGTTCCCTTGAGCAACATGAGAAAATATAGTCCATTGCCTAAATTTCAGCCATTGTGACCCATACAACTTACAAATGAAATTGATTTTTTCGATGGACTCTCGTGATGAAACTTTTGAGCAAGCTTAGAAATAAAGTGTAAGTTAAGTTTACACATGAAAAGCGAATGAAAGAGGAATATTCGCTGAAGATCGCTGGCATGAAAGGAACTGAATTTTATGATAGGCCATAAGTTTTTGCATCTTTCTTCACAGAACAAGATTTATTAATAATATTTCATCATTTTTTGTAAATCTTTATATAAAAGAACATATGCTATAGTTCCTTAAACAAAAAGATATTTATGTGCCAAAGTGTCTTCTTGTGGATTAAAATTCGGGATTTTTCTAGAGATTCAGACTGAAGAAAATGAGTGTCCGATCTAAATTACTATTCGATTCCCGAATTTCTTACATTTGATTCTTAATTTTGCGAGATGGTTTAGCAACAGGCCTTTTGTATGTATGCACAAACTGGAAAGAAATGAGAGTTTGCGTTATGCTTAACACATTTTCTCGTTATTTACGGTTTTGGCTATATATACCAGTGGCAAATAATATTATTATGCAAGTTATACTAATATTATTTTATGATGAATTATCATAAACTAGCAGTATAGCCCGGCGTTGCTCGAATGTAATGAAAGCTTTAAAACTAATCCATGGTCCTGGAGCTCAGACTCTTTGGATGTTAGCACGAAAGAATAAAAAAGCAATAGTTGTTTCCAGTTAAAGCGAAACTGTAGACTGAAAGAAAAATGAACGGATGTAAGTGAAATTTTGATTTCCTGGTATCGATATCAAATAAGTGTTTTTCGTCGTAAACTGAATTTTGAAGGCTAAATAAGTCCTCTGAGTAAATGGCATCATGGCTGAGACTAAGAACTACAATTATACTTACTTAGAGCCAAATTCGAAACAAAAACTAAAATAAAAGGGTTGAAAAAATACAGACATACAGGCAGATAAACAGACGCACACACAAACATCTTGACTTTTATATATATATATATATATATATTATCGATTTTCTGCACTATTGTAAGAACTGTAACCTTGAAACTTCTGAATATCGTTTCTTATGTCTTTGTCTATGAGTGTATCAAGTTTGATTAAAATCGGACCACTCCTTCTATAACCCGATTTTTTAAAAGCAACATATATACTGATGTACCAACTACTGATCATCTTACATTAAGACATAACGAAAAAAAAATATTCCAAACCCCTGTGCATGACAGGATGATAATAAAATCTATAATAACTCAAATTCTCTCTCTAAATACTATTAGCAATTGAAAGATGTGTAGCTGCAGGGAGATGGTTAAAGTTTCTTCAATTCAGCCTTGTGTCATACATGACTAAACTCCCTACATCTTGCAAGTTTTATCCAAAATGATGATCATCAGAAGGTTAGTTGTCGGTTGGCGGTTGGAATGTGTGATTCAGTGTGGAAGAATAAAATATACATTTTACATTTTAAAATAGAAATTTATAAAAAGTAAAGAATCACAAAAATTCGTGGAAATTAATGTTCAATGAAAAAGTTAAAGGTATCAAGAGTGGAAGAAAATGTTTGAAGTTGGAATTTGTTGAAAGAGTATATGCGTGCTTACGTATGTATATGTAAGCGTTTGTTTGATAGGAATGCCTTTGGAAGGAGAAGAAGAAGTAGAATGAATCAGTACACGAGAAAGATGGAGAAAGAGAAGGCCCGGGACGATTTGAAGTTGAAATTACATTTTAGTTTTGTCTTTCTCGCTGCTCCCATCTGACTGACAGACTGACGCTGATCGAGGTCATTTATCTAGTTCTTAAGAATTTCGCATTGACTCGCGAAGTCCTTTTTGGTCTTGCAAGTCGCTTCCATTTGTCAGAAAATCAGTTTAACATCTACTTGCGAAACCGGTTTCGACTTTTTCTTTAAGAACATAGTCAATCCTATTAATATTTGGGAAAAACCAGGATTTCACACATTGTGAATTTTTGTAAAAGTGAAGAAGAAGGTTGATTTTAATTCCTAATTTCCTATCCACTGCAGATGCAAATAAAACCTATGCTGTAAAATGGAAGATATTAACAAAAGCTAGAACGTGTGAATCATTACAGGAAACACATTTTTTTTTTTTTGGTTACAAAAATAATAGATATAAGTAAATTCCCAGAACTAACTGATTAAACCAACGTAATGAAATAACTATTTACTACTATCATAAGATTACTCACATTTTAAAATCTGTCTAAAACTATCTCTATATGTTTACTTATTACTATAATCTATAAATCTATCCTATTTAATTAATTTATATACCTTAAAACTAAACCAAATTAACTGTTATTTTGTTGAGTATATTTATTTTCACTACTAGTCATCTATTAGCTAGTACTTCTGTTTTTATAAAGATTAACTTCAATTTGTCACTTCTATTTTTTTAAATAGTTTTCTTTTTTATATTAACAAAAACCTTTAAGACGAATAATATTTTTTGTTGTTCTTATTTTTTTTAAATTCTTTTCTACTCTTGGCTTCTAAAAATAATACATTGTCTATTGTTTATTCAATTCATTTGAAAATTTTGACACGTTCGTGTCGGGTTTACGCTGAGACTATTTGCCCTAATTTTCATGTCTTCACATACAATTCTTTTAAAATATAAGCAACGCCAACCTTATTTTAATCATCTTATATGATGGCATTTTTTTATTTTTAGCTTAATTTGTTATTTTAAACCTTCTTTTATATATATATATATATATATATATATATATATATATATATATATATATTTAATCATGTCACCCCAAGCAAGGCATTCCACTGCCACTATAGCGCAGGGGGTTACACAGGGCGATAGACGAGTTAGGATGTACGTAGGGGGAGAGTTGGGGAGAATGCGCGGGTTAGTGTGTTAGGAGGTGTCTATTGACCTTACAGTTAAACTCCTGGAGGTTATAGCCGTCGGGGAAGCAAGCATGCGGAAGGGAATTCCACAGGCGGGAAGTGCGAGAAAAGAAGCTGTTGGAGTAGAAATTGCGGTTACATTTCATCGGTTTCACTGTAAAAGGGTGGGACCTAGTTGCCAATCTAGTATCTCGTGCGAACTCACACCTAGGTGGCACCAGTGATTTAAGTTCATCAGAGCAGAAGCCATGAAAGTATTTATAGAAGAGGAGTTATGTATCAATTTTACATTGCGACATGGAAATTTCTATGTTTCGAGATAGGTTCTCATCATCAGGCAATGTTGATGTGGTTGTGCAGATGATTTACATTTAAATGAGAAAATCTTTTGGTTTGCTGTGAATGTATGTGGGTGTTTTTTGTGGCTAATCAAAATGGAGATTCACTTTGGGGTCTGACCCCGAAGAATACATGCGAACCAACTTTTTTCCTCTTTTTTCCTTCTTCCTTTTCCCTCAATCCTATTCTTCCCTTGTTTGTTTCTCTTCCTTAAAGTTTTACCTCCAATTCATCAGATCTTATCATTTTCCCTTCATTCCCTTCAGTTTTATTACATTTGATGTGATATTCCTTTTAAGTCTCTATTCTTTCCTTACTTAACCATTTTTATTCTATGTGTTAAAGAAACGATTTTTAAAAAAATATATATATTTTAAAAAAATATAGGATATATATACACACACACAAACACACACACATATATATCCAAGTGAATAAAGAACGAAAAAAGTATTAACAACGTTCAAAACATTAATTTAAAAGAGTGCTCAATATAAAAATACGGCAATTAATATTTATTATAAGTTATAGTTTAGAACACGTGCAAATTATAATTTAATACAAAAGCGTACATTTTGTTTCGACATGGAAAAACAATGTCTCATCAGGTAGTTCATAATGATCATTATTAACTATCTTATGAGACATTGTTTTTTCGATGTCGAAACAAAATGTACAATTTTGTAGTAAATTATAATTTATACATGTTCTAAACTCTAACTCATATATATATATATATATATATATATATATATATAATAGTGGCAGCAGATAATTTTCTAAATATACTGTTAAATATAACAGACAATAAATATCTATTATGTTTAATAATGAGCCGCTCTAAACATCGTATTTTGGCTTTAATTTCAGGTAAAAATAAGGACAAAAATTCTCCAGTATTTGGATATTCTTTTATTATACTGGTTCTAAGCATAAGAATCATATCTACCCACACTTAATAAAATCTCATTTCAATCTAGTCACAACACATTACATTGCATTTAAACATATGCTTCTGTTCACATTTCGGTCTTTCACTCAGTGTGACGTCATAGAACCGCATTACAAATTTACGAACTGCGTCTGCTATTCGGTGACTGTTATCGTTGCATACCAATGTTTCATGTCCATGCAAGATAAAATAATTTTTGGTGGTGGATGTCTTTATGTTAACGTCCCTGTAATCTTTCTGAAGATGGATCATCTAAGCCGAAAGCTTAGAACAATTATAACAAAAAAAATATCCAAATTGTTGGACAACTTTTTTCTTTATTTTCACCTGAAATTAAAAGCAAAATATTATGTTTAAACGGCTCATGATTAAACTCAATAGACATTCATTGTCTATTATATTTAACAATATATATATATATATATATATATATAAATTTCCAAAATTGTTTCTCCATGTACATAAGAGAAACAAGTAAAAATCTAAAAAACGTATATATGAACACAAAAGAGACATCACTAATAATGATCTAACGAATGCATTAGTGATTCAAAGAAATAAATTCGACCACAATTTCGATTTAAAGAATGCCGCACTAATAAGAAAGAGTAAGCAATTTGTTAAGAAGGAAAGTTCTCGAGAGCGTCGCCATCCAGTACTACCAAAATTTCAATTTGCGCCCCGGTTTTTTCCCAGTCTCACCTGTTCTTATGTAAATGATACATAATGACAGGCTTACATACATAATAAAAAGTCCAAGGAAAATGCTTGAATTCCCTTTTAAAATCTCCTGACATTGTACTACACATGAATGAATTCTAAAATTAAAATATTCTGTTAATCTTTTTGAATGATTTGGGACCTTTTTTTTTTTATAGTTGCCAACACTATAGATACGTAATTTGGAATAATGCTCATCTCGTCTTTTTGTCTTGATAACGTTTATCACAGGACGAAACGCGCTGGCGAGTTAAATACAGTTTTCCTCTTGTCTTCTTTTTATTTAACTATATATATATATCAAGAAGCGTGTGTAGGGGCCTCGATGGCTGATCTACCGCCGGAAGACAGGATCAATACCAGAAGCGTGTGTAGGGGCCTCGATGGCTGATCTACCGCCGGAAGACAGGATCAATACCAGAAGCGTGTGTAGGGGCCTCGATGGCTGATCTACCGCCGGAAGGCAGGATCAATACCAGAAGCGTGTGTAGGGGCCTCGATGGCTGATCTACCGCCGGAAAGCACGATCAATGCCAGAAGCGAATGTAAATGCTAGATGCGACCGCCGGGAGGCAGGATCAAAGCCTAGGGTGTTATGCTAAGACAAAGATCATAACTGGAGTAGATAGATCTAATTGGAGTAGATAGATCTATCTATCGCCCGGTTCACAGACCACCCACGTCTATTGAACAGGTTAAGAGGCTCATCCCTTGTTCCCTGTTTAGGATGTGGTTTCCGGCTTTCTCTTTTCCAATCTTCTCACTTTTTTTTTTCAATTGGAGCAGATAGATCTATCTATCGTCCGGTTCACACTCCACCCACGTCTATTGAACAGGTTAAGAGACTCATCCCTTGCTCCCTGTTTAGGATATGGTTTCCGGCTTTATCTTTTCCAATCTTTTCACTATTACGTAGCCCCTTGCACATCAGTGGCGTTATCGCCTTGCTCGGGGTGATACGATTAAAATATATATATATATATATATATATATATATAACCAAGTATATTTGCCACATTTCACTGCTTGATGATGGTGTATTGAACACCGAAACTTAAAAGTTTTTGAATTGCAGTATGCTATTTTTATAACAAAAAATAAATTACGATATAGCTATGCTCTACTTTGGTCTTCAGCACTTCTTAAAAGTAAATATCAAATTGTGTAATATATATATATATATATATATATATATATGTGTGTGTGTGTGTGTGTGTGTGTGTGTGTGTGTGTGTGTGTGTGTGTGTGTGTCTTTCATTAGCAAATATTCTTTTAGACATGTCAGATTAAATAAATTGCAAACATTGTGTCTGCTTATTTTTAATAAAATCCGTTCATACTCGCGGATAATCTTTCGTGTATTAAAATTTAAAGATGTCAGAAATGAACGTTAAGCTCTAAAAAAACCGTTATGTTTGAAGAAGGAAATTTTCAATACTTTTTAGCAAAAGAGTTTTACGATTATATTTTGTTACCACATCTCACACCGCGCGCGGAAGGAGATTGAAAGTACTTGGGAACATCGAGAAATGAATAACAAATTCATCTGTCAAAGTTACAGCACATTTCTTACATCTTTCAATTATAATACGCGAAAGATTATCTGTGAGCATGAATGGATTCTATTAAAAATAAGCAGATACAATGTTTGCAATTTATTTAATCTGATATATATATATATATATATATATATATATATATATATATATATATGGTTTTCAACGGTCATGCCTCCCAGAACTACCATACAAACGCGGGTGTCCCCAAGGCTCTATCCTAGGTCCTACGCTCTTTCTAATCTACATCAATGATCTCCCCGATGCCATAAGATCACAAGTAGGCATGTACGCCGATGATACCACAGTATACGCTCGTCTCGATCAAAAATCTGGTGTTGATGATAAGGCGAACCTCGCGGCTGAGCTTGAAAAGGACCTCCAATCCGTGGTGGATTGGGGTAGGAAATGACTCGTGAAATTTAGTTCTTCCAAAACGAAGCTGCTTTCAATTAACCACCACAGACGACCGCACCTCCCTCCCATTAGCATGGAACAGGCATGCCTCCCAGAGAGTAAAACACTACGCCTGCTTGGCCTGACACTCTCAGCAGACCTCAAGTGGAATGACTACGTCGAATCCATTGCTAAATCCGCTGCTATGAAAGTTGGCTCTTTGTGCAGGGCCCGGAAATTCTTTCCGCCTGAATCTATCCTGCACTTATACAGATCTACCATCCGCCCGTGTTTTGAATACTGTTGCCACATCTGGTCGGGTGCCCCTGCTATTCTCCTCGGGATTCTTGACAAGATACTGCGAAGAATCTGTAACGTGATTGATACCGATTTAGCTGACCGCCTGCAGTCACTCTCCGACTGGCGTGACGTGACTTCCCTGTGCCTCTTCTATAAATACTTTCATGGCTTCTGCTCTGATGAACTTAAATCACTGGTGCCCCCGAGGTGGGCGTTTGCACGAGATACTAGATTGGCAACTAGGTCCCACCCTTTTACAGCGAAACCGATTAAATGTAACCGCAATTTCTACTCCAACAGCTTTTTTTCTCGCACTTCCCGCCTGTGGAATTCCCTTCCGCATGCTTGCTTCGCCGACGGCTATAACCTCCAGGAGTTTAAATGTAAGGTCAATAGACACCTCCTAACCCTCCCATTCTCTCCAACTCTCCCCCTATGTACATTCTAACTCGTCTATCGCCCTGTGTAACCCCCTGCGCTATAGTGGCAGTGGAATGCCTTTCTTGGGGTGACATGATTAATATATATATATATATATATATATATATATATATATATATATATATATAAACAGCTGTTTTTTCTATAATAATAATATATATATATCACTACTCGACAACATATTTCATGCAAAAAATAAAATAATGAAGCACTGTTAAAAACCAAACACACCTTATGAGTATTCATAACTTGTAGTAAAGTTTTTTAACTGGTAGTAAATTGAATGAACTGAGTCGATGTAACCTCACTATTCTCTTTTTTTCTCTCTCTCTCTCTCCCCCTCTCTCTCTCTCTCTATCTATCTATCTAATTCTGTTTCTATCTATCTATCTATCTATCTATCTATCTATCTATCTCATTCTGTTTCTATCTATCTATCTATCTATCTATCTATCTATCTATCTATCTATCTATCGATCGATCGATCGATCTATGCCTGTTTCAATCTATCTATCTATCTATCTATCTATCTATCTATTCTGTTTCTATCTATCTATCTATCTATTTCTATCTATCTATCTATCTATCTATCTATCTATTCTGTTTCTATCTATCTCATTCTGTTTCTATCTATCTATCTATTTCTATCTATCTATCTATCTATCTATCTATCTATCTATTCTATCTATCTATCTATCTATCTATCTATCTATCTATCTATCTCTCTCTCTCTCTCTCTCTCTCTCTCTCTCTCTCTCTCTATCTATGTATCTATCTCCATGTGTAATATATTACCTTACCTTACATTCGGCCGTAGGTGAGGTCATCAAAAGACAAGTGTGGTTGACAGGCAAATCCGTCCGTGGATAATGTCAATAAATGCAACAACAAAAGAAAAAACACAAACGACAAGCAGCATGAAAGGCGATGACCGGCAAAAGTATAATCAGTAGATGCGTCCGATCATAGATAAAAGTGGGCCAAAGACAAGGGTCGTTGACAGATACATTCGGGCGTAGATGACGTCAACAAAGCGACAACCCGAAAAAGTTAAAATGCGTAGGAGTTTTAAGACTATATAAAGTCTTGGATTTTTAGCTGAAGACGGAAAACTCCCGGTTGGCTTCCGACTCCTGACAGCCAATTTTTGTATGTGCGATTGCGATCTTTCCCTGGCTTCCCCCCTGCTTCACACAAGCATCACTGACAAAGAATAAAAATATAAGATCATATTTTTTATATATATGTATTTTTCGTTGTCGTTGTTTGTCCAGATCTAGCAACGTAACATGAGCACAAAAAGAAATATATATATATATATATATATATATATATATATATCAGTAACCGTATTGCCGTATTGATGGTCTGTGATACAGCCAAACAGATCTGTCTGCGAATAAATATTTATGCTCTCACTCCCTGATTGAGCACTCTGGAAGAATGGTAAACTTTGGAAAAAACAGTAACTACTATAGCATCTACGCATCGCTCATTCAGTAATGAATTAGAGCACTCTGGCCACTGGGGTATGATACATACTCTAAAAAGTCTGCCTCCTTCTACCGAGCGCCCATAGCTCAGAGGTAGAATCGTCGACTAACGCCAATGTAGTCGGGTTTCAATCCTGGGTTAAAAACAATCGGATGTCTAACCGTACTGATGAGCTGTGATACAGCGAAACAGATCTGTCTGCGGATGACTATATATAAATGAAAATCATTTTCATTTATATATATATATATATATATATATATATATATTGTGTGTATTTTGGCAGCATTTTTTCATTAATGCAGGTTTCATTGAATAATATAGACAAGTTTTGTCTATTAATTTTGTGTAGGATCCGTTCATACCGTCTGATATACTTGATGGTGATGTCGTTAAAAGACAACAAAAAATCACAGTATTTGTTGAATTTTTTATCAGGTCTAAGCTTTCGGCTCACATAAGCCATTATCAAAGAGTAAATAATAACACACAGTAAACATAGAACATTTAAGCTATTAACAATAAAGATAATTGAATTGAAAATATAAGTCCATCCCTACCGTGGCGGATGGCCGAAGACAGTGACAAAATAGTGGTGTTGTGGTCCCTGGTCTGATTACAGACATTTGAGTACGTTGTTGGAAATATCGAAATTGATTGTATTCAAACCAGGTTTAAACTGTTTAATGTAGAGTGCTTCGAGGATTTTTAGTTTCTGCTTATTATTTTCTTGTTTGAGTATGTACGTGTTATCAACAAGCGTTTTTCTCAGAAGTGTGCGTTGATAACCGTGTTGTTCTAAATGACGGAATATATTTGAATTTTTATTTAAGTGCAACGTCAGACGCCGTGAGAGCGAATTTGTGGTGTGGCCGATGTAGATATTATTGAGGTTGTTAGAGATACATTCTCTAAATGGACATATGAATTTATATACTACATTGGTCTTTTGCAAATCACTAACGGTGGGGGAAGAGTCGTTGCGGACAAATGAATTAGATGTAGTGGATTTAGTGTAATATATAATGAACTTAATTCTTTTGTTAGAGTCTGTCGGAGAAATATTAGTATTTATGAGTTTTTTTAGGATGTTTTCATCTAGTTGGTAGTTGGAGTGCATCTGGCTACGGTATAAGAGAGTGATATGTTTAGGATTGGTTGGGTTAGTATCATGTGTTGTTTTTTCCATGTTAAGCTTTTTAAGAAAGTAATGTATTTGTTCATCAACTATGTAGTTGGGAAAATTATTATTGATGAGTGTCTGTTTTATGTTTTTTAGTTCACTGTAGAAGATCTGATTTGTAGATGAATTGACTTTTGCACGGTATAATAGATTTTTTATAATGGCTATTTTGTAATAGTGGGGGCATTCACTAATATAATTGAGTGTGGAGGGATTTTTATTAGTGGGTTTTTGATACGGTGAGATAGTAAATTTATTGTTGTCAGTGTTAATTAATATATCAAGAAAAGGAATTTTGTTATCTTTGCTAAGTTCATAAGTAAATTTTAAAACTGAGTTATTTTGAAACTGTTTTTGAAGTTGTAAGATTTCATTAGTATTTTTAATTGATAGTAGGATATCATCAACATATCTTAGATATATTGATGGTTTTGTAAATTTTGCAAAGGTAGTATTTTCAAGGTTAGACATGTAGAAATTACTAAAAATCGGACCAAGCACTGAACCCATAGAGACTCCGTCACGTTGTATATATATAGTGTTGTTTGGATCAACAAAAGGCACTTCAGTAGTACAAGCTAGTAGAATTTTTCTTAGGATGTTGGGATTAATTTTGAGTGGGGGTAATGAAGGATTACTGTAAACATTTCTTATAATTATATCAATAGTTTCACTGACGGGTACATTAGTAAAAAGGTTTTCCACATCAAGTGAAGCTATGATTTCATTATTAGGTTTTTCACTCTTGAGGATTTGGATTGCCTCTAGGGTTGACTTTATGCTGTATTTACTCGGAAGGTAGGGTGTGATAAGCTGGTTAATATGTTTAGTTAACTGGTATACAGGAGTAGGAATTTGGGATATGATAGGGCGGAGAGGATAGTTAGGTTTATGAGTTTTTATGGTTCCGTATATGTAACCAGGTTTATAGTCACCAATAATTTTAGGGAGTTTTAAGGAATTCTGATCAGCGTTGTTGGCACTAATGAGTTTATTAAGTTTAGATTTTAGTTGGTGTGTCGGGTTTTTGTTAATTTTTTTAAATTTTGTGTGGTCATGGAGTATGTGGTTGAGTTTTGTGTTGTAATCTGATTTGTTAAGTACAACAAAGATGTTAGCCTTGTCAGCTTTTTTTACAATTATGTGAAGGTGGTTGCGTAGTTCGTGCGCGGCACTTTTTAGTTGTTTCGATAGAATTTTTGAGGAGCTTCTGCTTTTATCATGGCGATCTTTGATTGCCTCAGCCTTAAGTAGATCTTTCAGTTCGGGTTTAACGGTTATAAGTTTTTCATCTTGTAATTTAGTGATGCTTTGATAGAGCGTTTCTATTTCAATTTTTTTAGTAAGCTGGTTATACTTACGGTATATATGGCAGTTAGGTCCAAGGTTGAGTAATTCTTCTTGGTGCTTAGTTAGTTGGTGGTTGGAAAGATTTATGAATCCTACACAAAATTAATAGACAAAACTTGTCTATATTATTCAATGAAACCTGCATTAATATATATATATATATATATATATATATATATATATATAACAACAATGATCTAACATTGCTTAATGACTAGATACAAATCTCGAAACATAGAAATTTCCGTGTCACAATATAGTTTTAATTAAAAAATAAATTTATATATATATATATATATATATATATATATATATATATCCGCAGACAGATCTGCTTCGTTCTATCACAGCTCATCAGTACGGTTAGACTCCGAGAGAGAGAGAGAGAGAAAGAGAGACGATATCTTCCTCTAGGAAATCATAAAGAATGAGGTTATATTGTATATCTGTATCACTCCATCCAAACTGATACCTCTATTTTCATATTTCTCTCTCTCTCTCACTCTCTCCCCGCACACACGCATGCGCCCGCGCATGCTCACGCATGCACACGCGCAAACATTTTTCAAGCAAGTTTTATACAAAATACGTACAAACACTGGGATTATTTTTAAGCGAAATGGAATTGAATTCTCAATACGTAGCTGCTACTAAAGTCTTTGCGTCATCTTGAGCACAACATTAAAAGATCTGATCTTTTTATCTTAAAGATAATGCCTATTCTCTGTCTGATCCATCTTTCTTTCTTTGACTTTCATTAGAAACTGAGTTCGTTTGATGGAGAAAGTGCTATTTTCGGGCAATGTTTACAATAACTGTTCTCAATGGCACTTAAATACACGAGTCTTAAGACTGATAAGACTTAAGGCTGCTGAGTTTCGAAGATAATGCGGTAAATCGAATGTTCTTTTTGTCGGTCAATCTCACCAGTATTTTTCTCATTTCTTCTTCAGTGGGACCCAATCCTGTATCTGTCCCGAACGCTTCGCATAAACATTTACTCTGTGTCATCTTTGATGTATGAGACATTTTCTCCACCACAGATCCCCCGTCTCAAATGTCCATAGATATCAGAAAGTGCTACGCCTGATCAAAAAAGACAGAAATTCTTAGGTAATAAAAAGGACTTTCTAGAATGAGTAGGTCGTTTGGCGGTAATTTGCCGGTTTAAACTCGTTAAATATATATATATTTTTAATATTTTAAAAATGGTTTAAATATTTTAAAAAATGTAACAATATTCACTTATTTGGAAATGATGAAATTTTGAAATTATTTTAATTCAGTTAGTTAAGTGCCATTTCATGATACACGCTTGGGTGATCATATTTTGAAAGAGACTGAGCAGAAGATTTTTCCGCAGTAGGTTGCCATTACTTTCTGCGGTAGACTGGTTGCCAACCAAGACTATAGAATCCAATCTATCCTGTTATTTAACCCATTGCTGGAAAGAGAAGAGATGGATTAATACCTTTCTCTCGGAGAGCCAAGTTTGAATTCCAGTTGAATTCGTTGCATTCACTTACGCGCAAATACATGGATTTCGAAATTAGTTTAACTACATTGTTTTTAAATATTGAAGTGACTCCTCTAAAGTGTCTAAATTTCTGATCAACTCTCATCAGACGAAGAGATGGATAGCGACTCGGAATGAGAAGTCGGAGAGGCGAGTTCGAATTCCAACCGGATTCATTACATTCACTTACATGCACATATGCGTGTGAAAGTTATAAAAACTGTCTTCTTTCTCCAGCTATGGGTTAAATAATATGAATAGCATCTGGAAAAATCATTGTTATTATCGAACATTTGTAATTTAACTTACAATCTCTATTTCACCAAATTCACAAAACAACGCGTTTACCCCTTGGTCGGGCAGCATGTCACTTCACTCAGATGAGCAATGAATGAAATATGTACTAGACGATATCCCTAAGCATGAGCAGGGGAACAGTCTAACCCGTAGATTAAATAAAGGGTTCAGTTCAGAATTTCCAGTAGATTATCCAGAACTATATAGACCTGAGGAAGGTCAGAGAGCACAACGATTGAAACGTTGTGATAAAAGCAAAGATGAAAACAATAGTCCGAAAATAAATAATGTAAATAATAATTCCTCGTCCTAGAAATCCAGACTTTATATTCTGTTTAGTTTTCGAAAAGCAGCTTTCTTGATTCCAATGCAGCTTCGGATTTCGGTGTCATGTTTTTCATCATCTGTGATAACATTTCCCAGAGAATTAAATTTCTGTTATTGCTTAATATTGAAATATGCAACTATCTCAGCCACGAAACAGGTCCTGAGTGAATCTTGCCTGTACGTCAGGTTTTTATAAGCTAAAGTTACGGAAAATCGATCAACAAATTATTACGCATTAAAAAAGACCTTAGCTGAATTGTTTAAGAACAATTTAAAAATTCTTCTCTGAGCTATTTTTGGCCGATAATTTTTTTTTATTGTATCTTTTTTTTAAAAATCGATATCTTACGAAGAGGAATACACGTATTTTGTGTGAATGTGTTCAGATATTCATAACCACTTAATATGCGTTATTGAATATATATATATATATATATATATATATATATATATATATATCACTTTTTGCTTAAATCTGATCCCTTTTTTATTTATCGGTTTACCCCCGTTTTTTTTAAACTTCGTCTAAAGTTCCTTTTTTTCCTCACACATACAAAAAAATTCAGAAAAGAAAACACTATTTGCTCAGTACGCGTTAAACAAATTATAATAAAACCTTTTCATATGTTCGGATTTTTTTTCGCTCTTCGTTCTTCAGCAGGATGCAAAAACTAATGCTTTGTTGGAAGAAAATCATGGGCTTCAAAAATGGATTATATTAAAAAAACGAAGATCAAATTCATTTCAGGCTGAAAACTTTTTCAATCAATACTCAAGAGAGTATCTTTTTGATAAATGACTTCAGCTGTTTCAAATCTTCTTTCAAATATTTACATAAAAATGATTGTTTGCCGTGCTTTTTATTACGTTTGGTTGGTTGTTTTTATTTAACGTCATATCAAACTAATGTAAAAATCTAAATATTTAGTACGCATTTTTTTTTATCTTTTAGAGATAATGATTTTGTGATAAAAGTAATAGTACTAATTAACCCATATCTGGGGTCAGAAGAGGTGGATTTATATATTTCTCAAGGTTACTTACGTGTAAGGGAATATAATGAACCCATTTGGAACTCTGCTCTCCGGTTAACAATCTCGAAGTATTATTCATAACACTACGAACACATCCATGCTTACTGCTCCTGGTATTCCCACACGGTCACCTATCTTGCTGCATCAGGACTTCATTGGAATAAATTCGTTATGTTAATACGCCTACGCATATGTATGTTGTAGAACCGTCTTTGGTAGAAATTGCAGCTTGAATTCTGCGTGGGATCGACTTGTACAAAGTTTAAATTGTTTCCAGAGGAATTTTCATCTAATTAAAGCTAAAACAGTCTCCCATTCTTTCATTGGTGGAGTATATCAATTGCTCACTTGTTTTTCTAAAATGATCCATGAATATTTAATGATGCTAAGATCTGGAGATTGTGGTGGCCATATGAGATGTTCTACTTCGCAAGAACGTTCCTCGTACTATTCAGCTACAACTTTAGCAGTGTGAATGAGTGAGTTATCATTCTAAAAGATGACATATCCCTCCAAAAACAGTTCCTGAGAAAAGGATGAAGTCGATCACTTAAAATTCTTAAATAGTCCTGATTGTGTATTTTGATAAATTTATTTAAATAACATCCGTAAAAAACAGCAATTTTAGAAAAAAAATAATAAAATATAAAATAAAACAAATGAAGTACTACAGGTCAACAACATAAAAAATAGACAAGCTTTTGACAGTGTAATAAATTTTACAAATTATGCTATTGTAGTACTAGGTTTTTCCACTATTTTGTTGATATATATATATATATATATATATATATATATATATATATATCGGGATCTAACCGTACTGATGAGCTGTGATACAGCAAAACAGATCTGTCTGCGGATGATTATATATATATATATATATATATATATATATATATATATCGTAATAACCATCTCTGCTCTGAAATGTATCGTAATGTTAACAAATGTAAACATGTTACGGAAATTAACGAAGATTAACAAAACTTTGTTATAAACAGCCAACAATTTGAAATGATTTGTTTGAACATTATTTTTGATCGATACTCGTATTTAAATAGATATTCTGTTTATCATCAAACAGTATTATATATATATATATATATATATATATATATATATATATATATTTCTACCGGCCTGATTATTTAAATGTGTGTCATTCGGCATGATTCGAACCTGTGACCCCTATCCATATAGAGGAAGCCACCACGTAATCTGGCGTGTCTTAGACCACGAATGACGATCAGTATATATATATAATTGCAATATTTTTATTATAAATAGTTATAATAAAACATAAAATATTCTATCATAAGTACTTATAATAAAAACTAGCAGTATAGCCCGGCGTTGCTCGGGTGCAATGAAAGCTTTAAAACTAATCTATGGTCCTGGAGCTCAGACTCTTTGGACGTTGGCAAGAAAGACTAAAAAACAATAGTTGTTTACAGTTAAAGCGAAACCGTAGACTGAAAGAAAAATGAATGGATGTAAGTCAAATTTTGATTTCCTGGTATCGATATCAAATTTTCTGCACTATTGTAAGAACTGCAACCTTAAAATTTCTGAATATCATTTCTTATGTCTTTGTCTATGAGTGTATCAAATTTTATTAAAATCCGACCACGCCTTCTATAACCCGATTTTTTCGATTATCGATTTTCGATATTTATCGGGGGTACCTCGACACAAAACCTATATAAGAACATTCGCAGACGCTTATAGTACAACTGTGTAAATTTTCAAGAAAATCGGTTCAGGCGTTTCTGAGTCTATACGGATATACACACACACACAGACACAGACACACAGACACACACACACACAGACAAAGTTTCATTTATAAATAAGTTTAGATATTGCAATAATAATATTGCTCTACTTTGTACTGAGCACTTTTAAAAAGTAAATGCTACGAACTGTGGATCTTTACTCCATTTGTTCTTACTCGTAGTAATATATATATATATATATATATATATATATATATATATATATATAGAAAGCAGATGCTAAAACGTCCATGAACAAAAGCAGCGAGCATAGTATAAATTTATGAGTAGATCATTTAATACTTTCCTATGACGTACTTGAAAACCTATGCAGAATAATAACTTTTGTGACGTAATTTTTAACCTTATTATTCACTCAATATAAGGCTCAAGAACAACTCATGGTAGAGAGTTACTAAATCAAGTTATTTTATGAATGTAAGAGTGTAAGGTGGGAAGTGTATATGATGGCGATATGTAAGACAGATTACATTTGACCCTGGATTTGAAGAAATTAAGATTGCAGTGAATGGGAGAACCTCTCCACAGGAGTCTGTTCCCCAAAGCAGTGGCTTTTGGTAAGAAGTTGGGATTCGAAGAGAAATAGGATGGTTCGTTGCTGGGTATATGGTATCGTACCTAAAGGATATAAAGCCTTCATTTCCACACACAGCTGTCCCGGAAGAATCCGTTATATACCGTTTGACAATATTTTAACTAACATCATTTAGAAGGAGTTAACACCCAGTCTCTATGTTGTAATTTGAAAATAATTAAGACTGTTATTGATCTGAAATTAAGGTAAATGCTATTTCTAAATTTTGGTTAGTATATACAGGACCGGCGCGTAGTACCCGCGACCGGGAGTCCAAAACTTGACAGGATCTCCGGGTAATGCTTTGTGACCTTTTCTATTTGATCAATATTTGCTTTTTTTCCCACCTATCTTTATATATGTAACAAATTAAACATAGCTATTAAAACATGAAAATGTTTGCGGGTTTTGACGTCCGTCTGGGATCTTTTTTCGTCAAAAACACTATATAAATTTCACTATATTTTTACCCATAATGTTGAATGTGTTAAAAAATTAAAATTATTCAACATTTTAACAAAAAAAAAAAAGAAGAAAACTCCAGTTAAAAAACATTATTGATTCATTAAAGATGGAATAATCGATTATGACAGGTCTCTAACTTGTATTTAAATACATTTTATTTATTTTTAATTTTTCTAGTTGAATTGTTCACCTATATTGTATATTATCCATTATTGTACATAATTAGGTTACAATAAAATTTATAATTTATATGAATACTACTGTATGAAAATTGAGATGTAGTAGAGATTGGGTTATGTATCATGGTTTCCGTTGGAACATTCAAGACGTTTGCACCGGCCCTGAGTGCATAAGGCAACTCCGTCAAAAGTCCCTGCCTTTAATTATTAAATTTATAAAAACGGGGTAAATTTATTAAATATTCGTTTTTTAGTTCAGTAAATTGACATATAAAATATAAGAATTTTGATTTACTTTATTAAATAATAAATTACATTGTGATTTACTTTATTAAAAATAATTAAAAACAAAAAAACTGGTTCGTATTTCATATAATGTCTTTGCAAATGCCTTATTTAAAGAAAAATATTTATTAATTAGGGTTTTAATCGTTAATAAATTACTTTTATTTGATGATGAAAAAACAGCTATGTTTTTCTGGCACTGAGTTGTCTCGGTCCTGAGTTGTGGAAGCACTCAGTCATTGGTGTTGAGTTATCCATTCCCGAGACAGATATACAAGCTTAACAACACCAGCAACATAACGAAACCGCTATTATTCAGACAGAGTGAGAAATTACTTATTATTAGGAAGGTAACTTGATCTTCTCTGTACTTTATCTTTCTATCTTTCTAAAAACAATGATCTTGAAGCAGTAGGGAGATGGTGAATCTTTTTTGAATTGGCCTTGTGTCAAACATAACAGAACTCCCTACAACTTAAGATTATTCGCTATCATCAGAAGGTTGGTGATTGGAATGTGTGGAAGAATAAAAGTATACCTTTTGTATGTTTAAACAGAAATTTATTAATGGAAAAAAAATAACATGAATTGGTTAAAGTTAATGTTCAATGAGAAACAAGTATAAGAAGCTAAGGGTATCAAGAGTTCGTAATATTCCATGCAAAGTGAGTTTGTGTGTACGTAGACAGGAACGTATGTATGTATGTATGTATGTATGTATGTATGTATGTATGTATGTATGGGCGTTTATTGTTTGGTAGGATTGTCTTTGAAATTATTGCTCAGAGTGAATGGTGAAAAGAAAGGTATTAAGAGGTGTGAGGTGAGAGAGAAAGATAGAGACAAAAATAATAGCGATCACTTGATGCTTGTGAAGTGACGTGTTAATTGCGCTAGTCATCTTAAATCTCTGGCGACAGCCGATTTTGCTCCGTCTTTTATTTCGTTTATTGGGGCTCCAGAAAGTCATTTGGGAATTCACTCCCGGATGTGATTCTGGCCTTTCTATTTTGTTTTTAGATGTTTCCTAGTTTTCTATTTGCCGAAAAACATTTCGCATCTAGTTGTGAAATTCGGCGAGTTTTGTGTGTGTTTAGCAAAGTTTGTAAATTCGAGAAAATTCGTTTATTTCTAACAAAATCAATGAGTCAGTGCTTAGCAATTTAATTTTTAAATCTAGAATTTGTTTTGTTCCTTACAATCTTAATAGCTAAAATTTCTAGTTAAATGAGTTTTTAATGGATTTTTAATAAATTTAAATTTAACGAGTAATGTTGATAGGAATTTTCTTGCTTGACATCTAAAACCCTAAATGATTATTTTGTTGCGGCGAGAAAGGAGAAGAGACTCTAAAATTTTCAGTTCTCAGAAATAAATCTTGAGATAATGAAACATTAAAACTGAAAGTATATTTATTTTAATAATATATTTATTTTAATAATACACTTGTAGCGCTGTCGACTGAGCTTAAAAGCAAAATGCGCATTTACCCATCTGTTCCAGAGAAATATTGATTTGGCTTTATTGAGTTTAATCTAAAAGTGAGTTGAGTTGATCAAATACGAGACTGGTATTAGACTTTATAAAACGAGAACGAGAGAGAGAGTGTGTGGGGGGGGAGGGAGAGGATAGAGTGAAAGAAAGGGGGAAATCGAAGGAAAATAGATAGAAAAGAAAAGTAGAAATGAGGAGAGAGAGAGTGGGGTAGAGAAAGAGGGAAACAGAGAAACAGAGAAAGAGAAGTTAAGCAGAATAGAGAAAGCGGGAGAGAACGAGAAACAACGAGAATAGATTCAAAATGGGGGATAGCAGAAGAGGCGACAAGGAAAAAATAGATAGTTGATAGATGTAGTACAAGGCCGAAAGTATGGGGTACCCAGTGAGGATTGAACTCACTACTAACTAGTTCTAGCGAGACAAGCTTGCTAACCATTACACCACGCCAAGGTGCCCAAATAGATAGATAGATAGATAGATAGATAGATAGATAGATAGATAGATAGATAGATAGATAGATAGATAGATAGATAGATAAGAAGAGAAGGGGAAGAAAGCAAGAGAGAGAGAGAGAGAAGGATAAGAGAATATATAGAGGAAAGGGAGGTGGTAAGGGAAAGAGAGGTAGAGAGAGAAATGTGGCGGATAGAGAAAGGAAAAGAAAAGGAAAAAGATAGAGTGCGAGTGGGGAAAAGAGAAGCAGGAGAAAGAAGAATACTAATGTGTAAAAACAAAACAAAACAAAACAAAACTAAACTAAACATTCACACTCATGCAGACCGCTTCATACACCGATATTTCTTGTAATATCTGCCGTCTATCCACCGGTTCATACAATTCTCACCATGGCCAATTCACCAGCAAGATTACTTCTTGATGATATCTTCCCGGTGACTCGATCACAGCGTACAGCACCTTTGGAAAGTTTCTGAAAGACCATATCACAGATTGACCCAAACCTTGTAAGTGAAAACGGAACGAGGGTTCAGCTAGCACGAACTCGCAAGTCATCATGAACGAGGGTTTGAACAAATTGGTGGACGGACAGTCGCGTACAGGATATTTGCGCCCCGGACAATTGCGTACCAGACAATTGCGTACCAGGATATGTGCGTCCCTAGACAAATAATTGCGTATCTCTGTTCATTTTTTAAGTTACCATTGCAGCTTAGGGGATGGTTAATTTTTATTGTATTCGGCCTTGTGTCTTAACAGCACTTCATACAGCTTACAAGTTTTATGCTGAGTTATTATGAGAATTGTTATCAGAAGGTTTTCATCAGAAGGTTGGTTGCCAGTTGGAATGCGTGAATTAGTGTAGAAGAGTAGAATAATAAAATATACGTTTTGCATTTTAAAATAGAAATTTATTAAAAGGAGGAATAACAAGAATTCGTAGAAATTAACGTTCAATGAGAAAGTTAAGGTATCAAGAGTTCGTACAAAAATGTTCGTAGTAGTAATTATTGAAAGAGATAAGGAGAAAAAGAAAGAGCACAATGTCCGAGTCGCTTGAAGTTGAAAGTTACTGCCATCTGACTGACTGACTGACGTTGATGAAGTTCTTTTATTGTAATCTCGATACTTTCGCAGTTAGAGGCGAAGTCCATTTGGCCTTGCAAGTCGCTCCCATTCATCAAAAATCATTTTAACACCTATTTTAACACCTAAATCTGGTTTCGACTTTTTCTTTAAGCAGATGGTCAATCCTTTTTCTATTTGGGAAAACCAGAATTTTACACATCGTTGTGAATTTTTGTAAAAATGAAGAAGAAGGGCGTTGATTTTAATTCATTTCTTATCCGCTACATAACCTCCCTTCCACTTTACGAAGTCTGTTTTGAATGAGTTTTATTGGTATCTGTTGACACTTTTTTAAATAACAGTTTTCGTTTTGTTTTGCTGTTTTTGTTTTTTTTTTGGGGGGGGGGGGGTGAGGGGAGGTTGAGATGTGTTTCCATAATTGATGTCAATTTTTAAGCGTCTTGTTAAGACTAGGTAT
The DNA here is from genome assembly GCA_037127315.1 of Ascarosepion bandense. Lineage (NCBI taxonomy): Eukaryota > Metazoa > Mollusca > Cephalopoda > Sepiida > Sepiidae > Ascarosepion > Ascarosepion bandense. The sequence goes on from JBBBDQ010000882.1 coordinate 1,821,310, forward strand.
GTTTAGTTTTTCCGTATGTCAAAGGTCACGTTTTTAAGTAACGTAAGGATACAGAGAATTTTTTTTTTTTTTAATCATATCACCCCAAGCAAGCGATAACGCCACTGATGCGCAGGGGGCTACGTAAGGGTAAAAATAATGGACAAGAGAAAACTGGAAACCACAAAAAAATATTTTTCAAGACTAAAATAAAATTACGAATTTTTTTTTTATTTGTACAGTTTGAAAGATTTGAAGTTTTCAAGCAGCTTATTTCGTTAAAAGTGTTTGTACTTTCGATGTTAATTTTTCTTTTTTTAATTCCGTTGTTCTTATTAGAGCCTGATATTTTATCTGCGTCAAATTTGCGATCGAAAATTGTGTTATATAGGCTTGATTGGAACCTCATTTAGACTGATGGTCATTCGTGGTCGAAAGGTCTAAGACGTGCCAGATCACATGGTAGCTTCCCCTATGTGGATAGGGGTCGCAGATTCGAATCCTGCCGAATGACACACATATTCGTAATAAAAATTTATCGTAAATAATCAGGCCGGTAGATATAAATATATAATACTGTTTAATTAAAAAAAACAGAATATCTACTTAAATATGAGTGTCGATAAAAAATAATGTTCAAACAAATCAGTTTGTATATATATATACTGCAGAAGTTTTTCCATACAACAAAATGTCAATACATATTTAAGGAGGACCTTAATTTAATTTAAAATTTTCTATCCGACATATACCCATGATTAGTTTTGTCGGACGAAAGGCTTGCCTCAAGCTTTCCTTATTTAAGTAGATCTTTTTATCTTTTTAAACCATTTTTGTTTCAATTGTTTTTAAGCGATATCATTAAACTATTTGTTTTTATAATTTGTCATTTCTCACCATGGTCCACCTTCTTAAATCATTGGTGCCTCCCAGATGTGAATTTTCACGAGATACTAGATTGGCAACTAGGTCCCACCCTTTTACAGTGAAACCGATGAAATGTAACCACAATTTCTACTCCAACAGCTTCTTTCCTCGCACTTCCCGCCTGTGGAATTCCCTACCGCATGCTTGCTTCCCCGACGGTTACAACCTCCAGGAGTTTAAATGTAAGTTCAATAGACACCTCCTAACACACTAACTCACACCCACTCTCTCCAACTCTCTCCCTATGTACATCCTAAATTGTCTATCACCCTCCTTCTGACATTTCCTATACTCAATCCCTCTATGTAACCCCCTGCGCTATAGTGGCAGTGGAATGTCTTCCTTGGGGTGACACGATTAAAAAAAAAATATATATATATACATTAGTCATCCCCAATACAAGCCTGTTTCACAGTTCATCAGTACGGTTAGACAGCCGATTGCCTGTTACCCAGGATTGAAACCCGACTATATTGGCGTCAGTCGACGATTCTACCTCTGAGCTACGGGCTTTCGGTAGGTGTATATTATCATTCTAATTCATTGCTGAATGAACGATGCGTAAATGCCAGAGCAGCTACTGTTTTTCAAAGTCTACTATTCTTCAAGAGTGCTCAATCAGGGTGTGAGAGCGTAAATGCAGAGAGGGAGAGAAAGAGAGAGAGAGAACGTGTTAAAGGTAATAAAAGAAGATTAAATTAAATATTGACAACAATTTATTTAAAACTGGCAACTTTATCACCAGCAACAACTCTCCTGCGAAATCCAAACTATGTAAGACATATAGTATTTATGAATTCATATGACCAACAAGGAATTATTTTCCAGAAAAAAAAATTCGTGAATAATTATGTTGGGTATACCATTCGTCGTTTATGAAGGTAATTAAGTTTACCTCACTCTATAAGAAAGCATTGAAAACATTCTAATTTCGATACGCATAATGTTCGTCGACAAAACACAAATATGATATCAATTTTTAACCGTGAAACCTATCTAAAAGTAAAAGTACACATTATTATTATTATTTTATAATCGTTTTATCCCATGCAAGGCAGTAATGCCACAGGTGTGCAGGGGTTTACAGTGAGTGGGAAAAAAGATAATTTACAAGGGATGTCGTAGAAAGGATAATAAAAATATGGGAGTCAAGTAGAAAGAAGATGGCAATTGATGTTGCATTTTAACTTTTGGGGATTGTAGTCATCAGTGTTGCTGTAGTTAGTTTATGGCTTACTGAGCTGTAGACATATTTATAATTACCGATCACGCTTAGTACATTATGGCTGATCTTTTTAAGGGCTGCCAAGGCCGACAAAGTATACATTACTTCAGCTCTTGGAAAGGACCTCCAGTCTGTGATGGATTAGGGTAAGAAATTGCTCATAAATTTTAATGTTTCCAAAACGAAGCTGCTCTTCTTTAACCCCCAGAGAGAAACATTCCTACCTTCGATCAGTATGGATCACACAAGAAAATACCCTGCTCCTCCTCGGCCTTACTCTATCAGCCGAACTCAACTGGAACGACTACATCGAATTAATATCTAGATCTCCTGCTAAGAAAGTTGGGTCACTGTGACGGGCCAGGAAGTTTTTCTCGTCGGAATCCATCTTGCACCATTTATAAATCTACCATTCGTCCGTACATTGAATACTGTTATCATATCTGGTCGAGTGCTACTGTCATTCATCTCGGGGTTCTTTACCATATTCAAAGGAGGACCTGCAATGTAATCATTCCCGATTTGGCAGCTCGACTTCAGTTATTTTCTCACCTAGAGGATATAGCTTCCCTCTGTCCTCGCAAATATTTTCACGGCCTCTGCTCTGACGAGCAGAAGCTTCATTCCCTTGTGTCTCGTTCACATGATTTTACTCGTGCTACAAGACTGGCAACTAGGTCCCACTTGCTTACCATAAAAATTGGCAAATGTAACTTCACTTCTACTCTAACAGTTTCTTTTCTCGCACTTTCCGTCTTTGAAACTCCTTTCCGTATATGACATATATGCGGCACCCAGTGAATATTGCTATCATTATATTAGTAAATTATAGTTCACGCTTACGGCTATATCACGCTGAAATGCCGGTTTCTGTGCGATCACCGAAGTTGAGCTAAGTTGAGCTTGATCAGAACTCAGATGGGTGACAAGTTAATCAGTAAACCAGCGACGGGTATATGCTGGCTACTTGTATTAACTTAAGACCCCGATATGTGGAAGTGCTTCAGAACTGACAGATCGCAATTCCTACTTGGATTTTGGCGAGTTGAGAGTTATAGTGTATAGATTTGCCAGTTCTTTACTGAGAATGTTCATAAGAATAGTCAGTCAGTTTAGGTGCCATACGTGATACACGCTTGGGCGATCATGTCTCGAAAGAGACATGACTGACTGGGCAGAAAATTATCCCGCAGTAGGTTGCCATTGCTTTCTGCGGTAGACTGGTTGCCGACCAAGGCTATAGAACCCAATCTGTCCTGCTATTTAACCCATAACTGGAAGGAATAGACGGATTAATACCTTTCCCAAGGGTATTTGCGCGTAAGTGAATACAATGGATTCAACTGGAATTCGAACTCGGCTCCCCGGTTTCTCATTCCGAGCCGATATCCACTGTACCACAACGCACATAAGAATAGTACCTTATTTATATTCCAGTCGGCTTCGTTACGTTGACATACGTGCAAATACCTCTGTGAAATGTATGGATACATCTCTTCTACCTTCAGTTATGGGTTGAATAACAGAACAGATTAGCCTTCGTTGGCAACCATTCCATCGCAGAAAGAAACGGCAGCAGACTATAGACTATCTTCTCTCTAGTCGGTCATGAATCGGAAGAGACATATTTGCACAGGCGTGCATCCTGTATGACATTTAACTGAATTAATTTCTTTAAGAAATAAAAGCCACTAACTTCTTAAAATGGTTACCTAATTTCTGTGTGACAAAAAGAAAATAAATATGTGCGTTGTGTGTACAAAATATTGGCCTTTGTTAGAGACAGCAGGACATTTCAAGTTCAATGGGGTGGGAAGAATAAGTAACAGCTTTTTGCACTGTCCATAAATTACAAGACCGACTACGACGCAGTTTTCATAATTTCCGGGTTCCTGTTGACTTCGGAATTTGATAAGTCTTTCATTTTATCAGAACGAAACATGAATCAATGAAATTTACATGAAACACTCCTGAAATTTTGTCAATATTTTTAGTCTTTTGATTATCACTAAACTTTATCAGAGAATAAATGAGTAATCCTAGAGTATTCAATCATTGTTTCTTTTAGCTGTATCGTCATTATCATATAACAGTCTTTTCTTTGCGGTGTTATTTCGGGAGATTCCGACATAAACTATCAAAATTCGGAAGTTCGTAGCCTCATAATGAAACATTTATTGTATTTAGATAAATAAATACAGTTTTGTTTTCAATCACAATCTTTGTCAATGCTTCTTTCTAGCGCCGTGTCTCCTCAAAAAATTCCTGGCTTTCCACAGACTCCTATACCTTTTAGCTATATCTCCTTACTACCCGTCCTGGATGTGCGTTGTGGTGCAGTGGATATCGGCTCGGAACGAGAAATTGGGGCGCCGAGTTCGAATTCTAGTTGAATTTCTTGCATTCACTTACTCACAAATATCTTTGGGAAAAATATTAATCCGTCTCTTCCCTTCGGTTATTGGCTATATAACAGGACAGATTATATTCTATAGCCTTGGCTAGCAACCAGTCTACCACAGAAAGTAATGGCAACCTACTGCGGGATAATCTTCTGCGCAGTCAGTCATGTCTCTTTCGAGACATGATCGCCCAAGTGTGTATCACGTATGGCGCTTAACTGACTGAATATAATAGTTGGAAACATAATCAAAACTTCTACTGGGCATAAAGTCAGTGATAGGTTTTCTATTGTTATGAAGTAATCAGCTGATCCCCCACTAATTATACTTAATATAATAATGTAATATAATCTATCTCTTCTCTTCCCCAGCTATGTTTTAAATGGCAGGACAAGTTGGGTTCTATATACTTGGCTGGTCTACCGCAGAAAGCAATGGCAAACTACTTCGGGATAATCTTCTGCCCAGTCAGTCATGTCTCTTTCGAGACATGATCGCCCAAAGCGTGTATCCCGTATGGCACTTAACTGACTGACTACCCGCTCGAATCACTATTCTCCCACCAAACAAGTCAGCTGAGATCCAAAATGGTGTGTTGATGCTATAATTGGGCTAGAGATGCCCAAGCCTTACATTACGGCTGAGGGAGAGTTCGAAATCTTTTATGCGGTTATGACGGAGAAAACGCATTTCCCATTCTACAACCTCTTTCTTCACAGACGCAATATTTCAATATGATCATTGTTCTATCAGTATTTTCATGGCAAATGTTCAAATGTACCCCATTCTTTAGGGCAACGAATTCTGATCTTTACATCTGGGACAGGACTTACTACCTTCAGAGTCGAATCACCCACATTTCTTCTGGGCAGGGTTATAAACACAAGAAGAAACTTTTACCCTGAGTGCTTTTCCCCGAAAACTGTTACTTTGCAAAACAAATTGCCATGTGTGTGCTTCCCTGAGCAGTACACAATTATAACGCGATTTCAAGCCAAGGATCAATCGTTATTTAACCACATAATCATTACTTATTTTTCTATCACACACCTCATTCATCAAAAGCATTTTAACAGAAACTAATGAACTCTTCCAAGGTATACAAATAATACAGAGAACAAGGGTGTCTGTAGTGTGTTAGAGAGTTGTTGTTGTTGTTGTGCTTGTCAGAGCAGTTGAACCGCCGCTCGTTGGTCAGCAAGAATATAAACTTATTACTCGGACTTACTTCTTTGTATATATTTGACTCCTACTAACAAGTATTCCTGAATCTACTAACCGTGTACAGGTTGTATATCTTTTGTTCAGTATACATACATTTTTCCTCTCATATTTGTTTTGTGTTATTACTATATTATGTGGTTTTCTAAACAAGGATACACAACACTATCTACATTGAGTGTCTCTCTGGCTTTGTATTACGTGAAATTTAGTATATATTTTTTTTAATTCTAGTACTTAAGTAGAGAGAATTCACGAATTTTAAAAGTTAGCCCCAGATTCCAGTGCTGAAATCAATACCAGCAAAATGGTAATAGTAAAATTAGCCGTTTTCCTGTGTGAAAACATTTGGCATGACTTGACTGAAAAGCCAGTGTCTTTTTCTTCTGAAATTTAAAAAATCTTTCTATTAAAGTAATTGGTCAGAGAAACAGATTTCACAATTCCACTAACTGTTGTCTTTCTTTCTGGTATTGACCAGCCCTTCCTTCCTAATATTTTATTTGAAGTTGTGTGGATGGTGTGATGGATAACGCTTCATGATAAGACTTCAGAGAGTCTACATCGAATTCCGTTCGAGCTTGTTACATTCATTTATGCTCAAATGCTATTGATAAAGGTATAAATCTATCTGTTATCCATATTAAATAATAGGAAATTGGGTCCTATGGCCCTATTTGGCAACCAGTCAAGGAGAAGGAAAATATGAATTCAAATCTGTCTGGTGTGGGCTGGCTTCCGTCAGGTTATTAACCCCAAGACACATCACTGCTTCAGAATACGGCTTCAGAATATGTGACTGGTGCCCCTACGACCTTAATGGGTTACAGGACTCGTGATTGTGATCGAATAAAGTACCTTGTGAAAAACGAAATGTAGAACCTGAACACTTTGATTATGTTATCACTTCATTTTTTAAATTGGCGCTTCTATGGAATATATATATATATATATATATATATATATATATGTGTGTGTGTGTGTGTGTGTGTGTGTGTGTGTGTGTGTGTGTGTTATTTTGTACAGTTCTTTGAGATTCTTTTGTGCATAATACGCATTTATGATGTGATACGATAGAGACCTTCACTTTCAACAATTTTTGGGGTAACTAATATTTTACTCACTAATAATCGAAAACCCACGTTTGATTCTGGTTAAATATTTAACTCAAAAAATCAGCTTGTTAAATTTTTCCCAATCTTGAAGGAATATTAATATGCAGGTTAATCAGTGTGTAGAAAGGTGGTAATTTAAAAATAAAATCTCCAGTGATATTTTAAAACAATTAAACGAAAAATTGGCTTTGTAAACAATAGAATTCCTTGTTCAAGACGGGATGTCAAAATTGACTGACTTTTCAGAAACAATATGAATTATACCCAAAATAAAAGAAAGTAACAAGAAAGAAGAGTCAGGATTTTATAGAATGAAACAAAAATGGAACATTGAGTGACCGTAAAATAAGCCGTGCACAAATTTGATTTATGAACAAATAGTTCGATGGCAAAGTCCGTTTTAGGTCGGAGTTGGTGATTTTAAAACAATATCTCATGTTGTTCTTTGCTTTGCTGTCGAAAATGGATTAATATATTAACTTTTAAGAGACCCTATAAATACGACCAAGTCAGTTGTTATGATTAATTGGTGTGCGTGTGTGTTTGGAGGGGGACAGAGAGAATATCGGAGACGACACTATTAGCCGTTAGAATTAAGCTCCATATTACTTGTGATGATATGGGGACCTACTTAATGATAAGACGAGGCTTGAATCTTCATATAAGTTTTTATTTTCTCTGGTATTTTGTCAATTACTCCAGGTTAATATATCGTGCGGCCCAACAGAGCCGTTGTTCAATGCGTGGACCTTACATTCTCCGCCTGCCATGTATAGGAAATTGTCTTATTGCTCCCCGCTCTCTCTCTTTCCCGCTCTGAGGGTTGCCTATGCAACTACCAGTGTTACAAATTTTTTCTAAACTTGGAAAAACTAAATGCACATAAGAGATCCGTGCAAAGAAGAAGAAGAAAAATTAATATCTATTTTTGTTTTCTTCTCTATCTATCAAACCGTTTCTCTTTTACATATTTCTCTCTTTCTCTTCTACGTTTTTTTTTTTTCATTTTGCCTGCTCTGCTTCTCAGTATCTATATCTATCTATCTATCTATCTATCTATCTATCTATCTATCTATCTATCTATCTATCTCAAGAACTCTATCTATCTATCTATCTATCTATCTATCTATCTATCTATCTCAGAACCTTCTATCTATCTATCTATCTCAGAACCTTCTATCTATCTATCTATCTATCTCAGAACCTCTATCTATCTATCTATCTATCTATCTATCTATCTATCTATCTCAGAATTCTATCTATCTATCTATCTATCTATCTATCTATCTATCTATCTATCTATCTATCTATCTCAGACCCTTCTATCTATCTATCTATCTATCTATCTATCTATCTATCTATCTATCTCAGACCCTTCATATCTATCTATCTATCTATCTATCTATCTATCTATTCTATTTCTTTGCTATATTTTCTCTATCTCTCTTCTACCTTTGTCTTCCCTGTCTTCTGTTTTCTCATTCTCTGCTTCTCGACATATTTATCTATCTTCTCTGTTGTTCATATCTACTTATTCACTGTAATCTGTTCATATCAATCTTCAACTGTTCATATCTATCTATCTATCTATCTATCTATCTATCTATCTATCTATCAATTTTTTTCACCCCCTCCCCCTCTCTCTCTCTGAGGGTTGCCTATGCAACTACCAGTGTTACAAAATTTTATTAAACTTGGAAAAACTAAATGCACGCATGAAATCAGCGCTTCTACACTCGGTGGCCAGTCAACACCCTAGTTCTCCTGGATTCTTTGATGATCTGAAATCTGTATTCCAAATATAGAGATATTCGGAAAAATCATTGGGGATATTAAAACCAAGCAGGTTCAAAAATTTCAATATCTGGGAAGTGTTCTAACAGAAGACAGAAAGTGCGACACACAGATCCGAAGGCGAATTGGCAAGGCGAAGGACGCGTTCCAGAAGTTGAGTAGAGTATTAAGAGAATGGAAAATTTTGCTAGAAACAAAGAAGAGAGTACTGGATTGCTATGTGATATCAGTTCTTCAATATGGCTGTGAATGCAGGGCAATATAATCAAAGATGAAGGAAAAACTAGAAGCAACAAAAATGTGGTTCTACAGAAGGATGCTGTGGATATCCTGGACCGAGCATGTGTGCAATGATGAGGTTTTGGAAAGGATAGAAACGAAAAAGAAATTAATACTGAGCATCAGGAAGAGACAGCTAAAGTTCCCGGGACATGGAATGAGGAAGGAGGGCTTAGAGAACTTGATACTAACAGGTCAGATAGAGGGAAACGGAGACAGAGGAAAGCGGAGGATAACTTATTTGGAGGGCCTGAACAGGTGGATGACAGAACGGGGGTTGCGTGGTGTAACAGGAGAAGGCGTGCTAAGAGCCACCAGGCATAGGGAGACGTGGAAAGCCGTGATCGCCTACCTTCTAAAAGGACAGGTCACATAGAAAAACTTTTATTTCGAAACGTCTTCAGCTTTTTCTCACAGAGAGAGGGAGAGAGACAGAGAGAAAGATAGAGAGAGAGTGTGTGTGTTTGCCGATAGTGTTTTGGCTCCATCTATTCACCAGATGCAATTTTTTCTGCCGATAATGGATTGTTTTGTGAACGCAACACGAAAATAGCAGCAGGAGAAACAGACTATTGGCTGCAGAGAATATACGTAGTGGCAGTTGCAACTGAGTATTGCGTTCAAAGAAAAACATGTTTTAAAAAGTAAAACCCTCTTTTTCATTTTTTTTTTTTTCGCTTTTGTATAGGATCAGAGTTCCTTAAAGAGAAACAATACTCTCCATCCAGTCAGTTACTAGGACTTTTATTTTTTCAAAAATGTAATTAGTTTGAGTCGGTCTCTGTTGTTGTTGTTGTTGTTATAATTTTCCTTTATCTTGTGGGGCTTTCGTTTATGCTTGGTAAATTGGCCTTATGCCTAACACGTCCGAAGTCCCCACAATTTAAATATCAAAATGTTGGTTGTTGAAATGTGAAAGGATAAAATATTTCGTGTGTACATTAAAGTAAAGATTTATTAACAGAATGGCAAAAGTGTAAGAAGAAAAATATAAGTGAAATTTGTTAACTGAACACTATAACATACTTCTGAGTAGAAAAATGTTCATTGAGAAATGCATGCAGCTTTGTACTTAAAATTGTTTGTAGAGATATGTAGGTATTTAAAATGTCTGAAGAAGTTTAGAATTCATGATTGTGTAGTAGCAGAATGTAAAGTCTTTGTTCCTTCCTCTTTTTAGTAGGTCGCGACAGGTGGAGTGAGAGAGAAGGCAAAACAAATAAAGTAGTTGTACTTAATACGTCCATTTTGTTGTTGTTGTTGTTCTCTTTAGCGGCGTGGTGTGAAAATGAAGAAAAGGATGTTGGAAGAAGAAGTCGAATGAAACTGTGGCTTGCACTACGTCCGGGTAGGCGTGGAGTGAAAAAGAAGAAAAGAAAATTGGCGGCAAAGGCGAGTCAGCTTGAAGTTTCTTCTTTGCATTGTGAGATGCTATCAGTTACCGCTTCCATCTGACTGACCGAGGCGTGGAGTGAAAAAGAAGGAAAGAAAATTGGCAGCAAAGGCGAGTCTTCTTGAATTTTCTTTCGAGGTCCTCAGCTAACCGCTCCCATATAGGACTGATTTTCAGGTTAACGACGTGGTTTAAATCGTGAAATTTCTCATAATGTCGGCTCCAGCAAGCCTTTTCACATCTAGGCGTGAAAATACGCCATATATGAATTTGCTGTTTTTAATCCAATCAGGTTTCAGAATTTTCCTTTCGCACTGACTTGGAAATTTTTCTTAGTTGGGTTTTTCCAAAGTCGTTTAGATTTACTTTTGCGGGTGTGCAATTTTACTTCGGGCTTTTTCCCAAATGTTGGTAGTTTGAATCCAATTTTGCAGGTGTGCAATTTATTTTGTGTTTTTTAGTTGGTTGATAGATTATATCGGATTTGTATTTGATAAATCCCTCCGCAGATTGATAAATATTATTCAATATTATTCAATATTATTCAATATGTAATATATGTTCGTGCATGTTTGTACGTGTCCATGTTATTATGGTCGTTTAAAGAATGAAAATAAAGGATAACTTTGTTTTCGTTGCTGAAAAACGGATTGTGCGTTTGTTGCGATTTGTCGTTGTCCCATGAAGAGTTTTTCTGAATTGCAGCTTGTATGCGGCGTATGTGTTCGTTAACTGCAAGTAGTTTGTATGAGTTTTACTTTTTTGTTGTCTCTCGTAGGCTGAAAAGAAAAGGAGTCTTAACTGAAATGCGCGTGACTAGAGGTTTTGCAAAATTGTAAACCTATCAGAGTCCTGTTTATTTCAGAATAGCATGCTCTGGAAAATTCTCGGTGGATGATATGGCTGTTAAAATCTTCTAATTCATTCCAATGCTCCACGTTAAGTTGATTCCGTTTGTAGAACCCCTGTATTTTGATGTGTGTGTGTGTGGATTTATCTTGGTGTTAGAAGAATTAACAGTTGGAAAAAAACTTTGATTTGCAAAGTAGATGATTGATGCTTGTGTGTTGATACCGAGTGTCGACGCATGTTTGAAAAAACTTAAAAGATATCTGGGTTTAACGTCGAGTTTTTTTGTAGGTCTCAGTTATCTCCAGTATCAGTAATTCGAACGATGTCTTAGTGGTTCTGGTTGAATGAAGAAAAAAAGCATCAGTGAGTCGACGTTGTGTCACCATTTTTCTGAACAACCTGGGGAAGTTGATAGTTGTGCTGTCTGGTACGCCATCGTTAAAATGTGCAATGTTCTATGTGTGGTCGCCATTTTATGCAGTAGTGGTTGAGTGTTTATATTGCGGTCAACATTTGGTAGAGAACAGAATTCTCAGCGTGTCCTTCACGTGATCGCCATTCATTGTAATGAGAAAGTTGAAAAGTTTTGTAAGGGCAGTTGGGAGCTAACAGCATTTAAAGTAGCTCTTGTTGATGAAAAGTCTCTTGTTTTTGCGTATAAATGTTAAATATATTTTAACGAGAGTGTTTTTTTTTCAGGAGTCGCCATTCTGCAAGAGTCAGTAAAAAGCCGGTATAATTTAGTAAAATTCCCGATTTTTATATTCTTACCCTAAAAAATTTTCAATAATGCAAAATAATTATTAAATTTTATGGATTTATTTAATAGTTCTGATGTTTTTGATCATATTTTTTTAAATGTTTCTTTTCAATGTTATATAATTATTCTTATGACTTTATCAAAATAAGTTTATTGAGTTTTATATTTTGGAATTTTTTTTTTAATCATCTCACCCCAAGCAAGGCATTCCACTGCCACTATTGCGCATGGGGCTACATAGGGGAAGGTAAAGAGAAGGAGTGGTTAGACATAGGGAATGTCAGGAGGAAGGTGACGGATGAGTAAGGATACCGAGGATGAGGGTTGGGCAGATGGGAAGAGTGTTTGATAGAATGGGAGCAGGTTAGTGTGTTAGGAGGTGTCTATTGACCTTACATTTAAACTCCTGGAGATTGTAGTCGTCGGGGAAGCAATCGTGTGGAAGGGAATTCCACAGTCGGGAAGTGCGAGGAATTATAAAGGAATTATGAAGAATTCTCCAGTGTTTTTAAATATAGGAACTACAGAGGAAGATTTCCAACAGGCAGGAAGCAGATAGGCAGAGGTTGTAGAGCTTAGAAAGGACAGAGGAGAGTTCAGGGGCACATTTCTTTAAGACTATAGTTGGGATTCCGTCCCCACCGCTCGCTTTGTGAGGGTCAAGTTTTAAGATTATCTTAGAGACAAGCGAAGGTGTAATGTGGACATCATTCAGTTGTGCCTCTAAATAATAATTATAAATTATATAATTTACCTTTATATCCTTATTTTTCCTTGATAAAATGTTCTATGAAACTTTAAAATAAAAAGTTATTTTACGTTTAGATTTGTTCTTAACATCGTTCTGATCTTTATGCTCGCTACTGTATAATCAAACTTTTAATTCATTTTTATTCCTAATTTTATGGAATAATTTTTTTCATAAAATGTAACATTTTCTTTTATTTGCTTTCATTCCGGATTGTTTTGTTGCAAACAGTTTTGATGCTAAAAATCTTTAATTGATATGCATAGCAATCAAATTCCAAGTTTAACCCGTTAACTATGGATATATGTATGATGCACCTAGTGAGTATCATTCTCACTAGAGCAGTTTGCTATTGTATCGTATTACAAGTATTCAACTTGCTTTATATACAAAACAGGAACGCTGCATTCATAAAACGATACACAATTTCTATATGTCAAAAGTAAAAATTTTGATAAATAATAAACAATAAAAAAAGTTCACTTGGTACAAATGGGTTAAATCAATATTTTTCGCCATTGATAGATCAAGGTAACACATTGTTCCCCACCGGGGTAGTAGAATTAAAAATATACCTTCAATAAAGCAAAACAAAGAAAGAAAATCTCGACTCCAAATTGAAACTATATTCAAGCCTTTGCTCTTTGATCTCCGGGTGTTAACGCATGTAACATGATCAAGTACCCAAGTGTAACATCTTGCCTGATCGCTGAAAAAAACATTTTTTTAGAAAGGAAAAAGAGAGTGGAAAAAAGATTAAAACGAATACGATTATGAATTCGAATAGGCAAAATGAACGGAGGCAAGATTTGAACTCGAGGAAGGATGGTTTAAATTACCACAGGATAGACGTTTATATAGTATATACGTCAAGCAAAGTTAAGTTTGGCCTATGATACTGATTGACAGAAATGCTAAAGTGAAGATTATGTTGTATGAATTTTCTATGTAGGGAAGGCTGATTTCCCTTTAAAAAAAGAAATTATATATATATATATATATATATATATATATATATATATATATATAATAATAATAATAACTACATAGACTCTGTAAGTATGCCGGTCGTAAATTTATACTAAAATAAACCTCCGAAAAAACCATTAACAAACAGAACCTAAATCCGTTACAATCCTGTGTACTAAGACGTCGGATAAATGGGGGGGGGGGAAGAAACCCGCGGAACAAGAACAAAACATTCAATACTCCGCAGTAAAGAAAAAACCCCAAACGGAACTAAACACAAGAAAAAGTGCACAATACAAAGTACGAAAGAAAAGATACAATAGTAGAGCAAAAACACAAAAATTGAGAGTTAGCCAAGTTTTGGCTCACTCTAGATTTTTGTATATATATATATATATATATATATATATATATATATATATATATATATATCGTACGATGTGTAAATAATCGGTATTTCATATTTTTAATTTTGTGGTAATATATATATCCTACACCAAATAAATAGACAAAACTTGTCCACATTATTAAATGAAACCTGCATTAATGAAAAAATGCTGTCAAAATACACACAATTTATATATATATATATATATATATATATATATATATATACATATATATATATATAAGAGGAGATGGCAGACTCGTAAAGACGTATAGGATAATACAAAAGATTTTATCCAATTAATATAAATTATTAATTAGATAAAAATCGAGAGCACGATGAATATTGTCCAGGTCATTATAAAATATTGAGAAGAAAACTCAACTATTATTTTTCAACGCTCTGAATAAGACAATGTAAATTGTTGAAAGAAATCTTAATTTATAACCGTTTTAATTATGGATTGAGATTTTCTATCAAGATATATATATATATATCATTTCACTCCATGCAAGGTGAGATCGTCACTCGTGCGCAAGGGGTGCATTGAAAGAAAAGACGAGGTACAGGGGTATAGAGGAAAAGATTAAAGAGGAATGTTATTCAAAAAGATGAAAGCTGGCAATTGACGTTGTATTTAAACTTTTGGATGTTGTAGCTATCAGAATAGTAAGTAAACAAATTGGAGTCCCAAAGGCGGGAAGTGCGAGAAAAGAAACTATTCAAGTAGAAGTAGTGGTTACATTTACCTATTTCAACGATAAAAGGGTGGAACACAGATACCAATCTAGCAGCATGCTTAAATAAATGTGGTCGAGGAGCCAGGTAAAAAAAACGGTCGACAGAACAGTTGCCATGAAAGTATTTGTAGTAGAAAAGACAGAGGGAAGCCACATTCCGTCGGTGAGAAAGGGACTGAAATAGAGATGACAAGTCAGGATCGATTGCACTGCGGATCCTTCTTTGGATTTTGTTGAGAACCTCAAGTTGAATAGCAGGAGTACCCGACCAGAGATGGCAACAGCATTCAATGAACGACCGGATGTTATATTTAGAAATGTGCAAGATCGATTCTAACCAGAAAAACTTTCTGAGTCGATACAGAGACCTAATAGCAGTAGACGCGGCTATTGATTCGATGTAGTCGCTTCACTTCAGGTCGGTTGAAAAATTGAGACCAAGGAGGAGCAATGCGTAGTTCTCAAAGAGACGAGCATTTAGCCATATTGGCCGGGTACTAAACACTGTATGCGCAAGTCACGTAATAGCTATTGCTAATGAAAGTGGACTCGGTCATTCGAGTTCAAATTCTGACTTAGACTACTATGTTAACTTTCACATTAATGTTTTTGAAAAAGGCATGAACACTTCTTGTCTCTCCGCTTCCTAGCTACAGAGAAAACTGGATTTTCTAGCCTCGATTGGTCGCGATTTTAAGAATTTAGGAAAAGAAAAGGGGGAACAAACCCACAATCTTCCCAAAGAAGGCATAGCATTCACAGACCCTAAAAAAGAAGCTGTGGAGACTCGTGATAACCTACGTTCTGAAGAAACACTGCCCAGTCAGTGATACTCGTTTAGGCGGTCGTGTTTCTTTTGACACACAATTGACCGGGCAGAAGATTTTCCCGCAGTAGATTGCCAATACTTTCTGCGGTAGACTTGTTGGCAACCAGGGCTATAGAACCGAATCTATACTAATATTTAACCCAAAGCTGGAGGGAGAAGAGACGGATTAATACATCTCCTAAGGGTATTTGCAAGTAAGTTAATGCAAAGAATTCAACTGGAATTCAAACTCGGCTCTCAATTTTCTCGTTCCGAGCCGATAGTCACTGCACCACAACGCACTGGTTATAAAAAAAAAATGCAACTATCCCTACCTCTAAGCAAACCACAATCTATAGAATTTTGTTATCCTTTCGTTCCATCTCCCAGATGTATTCGTCTATTCCGGTCCCTGAGCCCGAAATATTCATTAACGTCTATCACCAGTAAACGCATCGACTTATCAAATTTCTGTTTACACTTCATCTCGATCTAAAACTGACGGCTCCACCAGAAGAAAAATAAATAACTACATAAAACAGACTCACTTTTCTAGTCGGGAAGATGTTATTTTTTTTTCTGTAGGAATTTAAAGTGTTGTTCTTTTCATTACTCTCTGTGTTATTTTATAATTATAAATAAAACAGCGAATGTAAAGGTAACGATTTTCAATTTCAGACTTTTTTGCAATTTGCCATAGAATTTCTTTCGGTAAATCGCCAGAAATTTTCAAAAAAAAAAGTAAAGAAAAGTGGGTTATTCAATGATCGAAATAAAGGGTCTGGTTCGAAATTTTAATCACCTGAAGAAGGAGCGTACAACGGCCGAAACGACGTTAATCTTTAAATAAAAATGGGGATAACAGTACGAAAATATCAGTTATTATAACCTATCGTTGTGGTGCATTGGGTATCGGCTCGGAACGAGAAATCGGGGAGCCGAGTTCGAATTCCAGTTGAATTCATTGCATTCACTTATGCGCAAATACCCTTGGGAAAGGTATTAATCCGTCTCTTCCTTCCAATTATGGGTTAAATAACAGGACAGGTTGGGTTCTATAGCCTTGGCTGGCAACCAGTCTACCGCAGAATGCAATGGTAAACTACTGCGGGATAATCTTCTGCCCAGTCAGTCATAACTTGAAAGAGACATGATCAACCAAAGCGTGTATCACGTATGGCACTTAACTGACTGATCGTTGATAAAAGTGCTAGATTTCAATGTGATATTCATTCTCTTATATGGCTGTGGATGTTTAATGATCTCTCCACGGGTGAGTTCTACAGCAGGATACTGAACATTCCATGGGCGGAGCGAGTAAGCAACAAAGAAGTCTTAAAGAAAATGGCAACAGAAAGAACGCTTCTACTCAAAATCAGGAAGAAACAACTGAAATAAAGAAGGGGGGCTTGGGAAACCCTCACGGGACAAATTGAGGGCAAGAGAGATGGGGATTGCAGCGAGTAACGTACCTGATGATATATGGGGAAGTCTTAGCAAAGAGAGAAAAAACTGGTAATAACCAGAAGTGGTAGGAAGTTAAGGGCCATGATCGTCTATATCCTGTAGGATACACGGTACGTATCAAAAGGAGAGAGAAAAAAACAATTGCTGTCATCTTTAGCGGCACGGGTATACTAGTAAATATATAAGAAACGAAGAAAATTTAAATGCATATACCAAAGGTAAATTTACTCGAAATTTCCAGCAGAAGAACGCTAATGAATTGACATACAGCTTACCTGTTTGCCTGCCAGCAGGTAACTCAAATCAGGGCAGAGTTAAATTGATTTATATAATTGTTTCACTGTGATAAATCCAACCGACTAATCGGAGGGTAGCTTAACGACGTGGAAAGAAAAAACAACCGAGTTGAAAGTCCCGCCTAGTCAGTTGGGCTCATTTTCTCACAATTATCATTGGAATTGTATGAGTTCATCTTTTCTCAAGTGACCCAAATATGGATTAAATAGCAGGTTAGATTGTGTTTCTCTTTACTTCGGTGTCGAATGGAAAGTTGACACTGAATTTTAAAAAAACATAGTGAATAAAAAAAGGAGATAATGCTACTTGTTTTTCCTAAGAAATGGTTATTGTTCTGATAAACTTTTCTCTATGATTAAGCTAGACTTTATGAACTTAAGCGCACTACTAGGTTGGCAGTTAGGTCTCATCATTTTACAGTTGAATTGGCTAGATGTAATATAAATGGTAACCAATATGTTGAACAGATTTTGAATTTTTTGTTTGTATTAACGTACTGAAATTTGTAAATACTGACATCAATACACGAAGCTGTCAGAAAATAAGCGCGAAAACTATAATAAATATAAAGAAAAATACCTAATTTCAATAAAGTATTAATTTAAAAATCGTATTTTTAAAAGATTGCCGGGTAGTTTAAAATTATATAAAAATGGCGCTCACGTTATATTCCTCAAATAAATTTTACAGATTTGTCTACTGTGGAAGAAATACATAAACGTCCGTCTGTCAGTCAAGCTGTCAACACCTTAAGTAAGCCAGCGATGTGCTAAAAAATGCATGTTTGCGATATTTTAAACTTAAAGTAATTTTTGTTTCAAATTAGATTAATTAAACTTTAAATCAGCCAACATTCGTCAAATAAAGTTTCAAAAAGTATATTTTATTTTTCAAATATATATTTGATAAAATGAATTACAGTGTAACCCGGATATAAGAGCGTTGTCGGGACCGAATAAAAGTTATCTTATATCCGGGTTTATCTATATTCGAGTCTCTTATATCCGGGTTATACTGCATATTGTGATGAAAGAGTTTTAAAATGCGCTAAAACAATTGATCTTAGAAATTTCAAAACGAAAACTCCTTGCAGTCAATTCAGATTATTTTTTAAATACAGCAAAGTATTTTCCTTGTTGGAAATATTAAATTTAATCCACTAGGGTGAAATTAAAATAAAATACCCGGATGTAAGAGACCCTGATATAAGAGAAATTTTATCTTGTCCCAAATTAAAGCCTGTGGTAATGTTTATAAAATAGAACAAACCCGGACATAAGAGAACTTTTATCCGGTCCCGATAACTCTCTTATATCAGGGTTACACTGTATATGCTTCAAGAAAGATTTTTCATTAAAAAAAATAATTTTAAATCTTAGTTATCGCGTTTCTGTGACGGTATATACTTTGATTATTTTCTGTGAAGCAAATTAATTTTATTTGTATTTATATTAGCGTGAGATTTTTAAATTCTTTTAAATGAATGTCTTCGCTACAAATGAAGTTATTGTTGTTTGTAGTCAGCTTATCAAGTTCGTAGATTTATTGCCAATCATTATTCGGTTAGAAGCGGCAATAAACAAGAGAGAGGGGTTCGATTTGGAGAACAGGTAATAAAATCTGGCCGAGGTTAGAGGTAATTAAATTAGAAACAGAAAATGTTACAAAGTAATTTTCTTGGTCGGTCAATAAAATTTTAATCTTTTTATAAGTACTTATTTAGAATGTGTCTAGTCTGTGTACCGACTCTTTGCTTTGGTTTCTTTTTTTCTTTTTTTTTTTTTAAGGTTTTAATTAAGAACCAAATCCCGCTCCCTACAAGCCTTTTGAACAAGAGTAGAGTAGAGTATCCCTTGTGTTTTGCTTAAGATTGAATTTTCTGGTTCCTTCTAAAGTCTACTGTAGCGGATAAATTAATTAAAATCAACCTTCTTCAATTTTACAAAAATTCACAACGACGTGTGAAATCCTGGTTTGCCCAAATAGAAAAAGTATTGATCAGGTGCTTAACGATAAAGATTTCACAAATAGGTGTTAAAATGATTTTTGATGAATGGGGGCGACTTGCAAGATCAAAAGGACTTCGCGTGTAAGTTCGAAACTATCTAGATTACAATAAAAGGATCTCATCAATGTCAGTCAGGTCAGTTAGATGAAATCAGCAAGAAAGACAACACTAAAATGTAACTTTCAACTTCAAACGATTCGGACATTGTCCTCTCTCTCTCTCTCTTTCCCCTTATCTCTCTCAACAATTACTACTACAGACATTTTGTACGAACTCTTAATACCTCAACTTCATCATTGAACACGAACTCTACTCATAACTTCTTAATAATGTTTCTAACTGAGCATTAATTTCTACAACTTATGTTAGTCTTTTCTCATAATAAATTTCTATTTTAACATTCAAAATGTATATTTTATTATTTCACTCTTCTACGCTATTCCACACATTCCAATCAACAACCAACCTTCTGATGAAAACCTTCTATAATTATAACTCTGCATAAATCCTGTAAGCTGTAGGGAGTTCGGTTAAGTCTGACACAAGGCAGATAAAGAAAAATTAACCAGCTCCTTACACTTCACTACTACAACACTATACATTTAACGTTTTCGTTTGAACTCTGAAATTTTATTTACTAATTATTTTTCTTCTCAATAGGAGTACATATATATACTAATAAAATGTAAATGCAGATTCTACTCCATCAGCTTCTTTTCTCGCACTTTCCGCCTGTGGAATTCCCTTTCGTTTACTTGCTCCCCCGACAGCTACAATCTCCAATAATTTAAATATAAAATCAATAGTCATCTCCTATCTCACCAACCTGCATCTTCTCTCTCTCTCTCTCTCTCATGTTCCTTTCTCCGTCCACTCCACTCTCATCAGTATTCTCATCCGTCTCTTACCCACTTCCTGACACCCCCTATAACCTGTCGCTCATTCACATAACTTTCCTCCTATGTAACCCTTCTGTAAAACAGTGGCAGTAAAATACCTTGCTTGGGGCAATATGATTATATAAAATATATATATATATATATATATATATATATATATATATATATATATTTTCTAGACATATGCTATTAAATATAAGAGACAATGAATGTCTATTATGTTTAATCATGAGCCGTTCTAAACGTCGTATTTTTGCTTTAATTTCAGTTGAAAATAAAGACAAAAATTCTCCAACATTTGGATAATTATTTATTGGTTTTCTTCTAAGCTTTCGGCTCACATGAGCCATCTTTAGAGAGGTTGTTTAGACTGAAATATTATAACATCCACCATCACCGACGATTTTATTTTGTGTTGACATAAAACTCCGCTTGGCAACGGCAATAGTTACCAAAAATAATAAACGCAGTTCTTAAGTTTGCGATGCGGTTTTATGACGTCACACCGCGGGATAGCGCGAAATGACAACAAAACCATCTAGTCAAATGCAATGTAATATGTTATTTCCTGTTTTAAAGTTGATTTTATTGAGTGTTGGTTGTTTCGATTTGATGTACATGGCCTCCAATATCTGCAGGTTCCTTTTACTGTGTGTATGAGTAAGGATCACCGTATTGTTGACCAAAATCTGTCTGATATTACCTACATGTTTATGTTTTTCAGAGAAATGTTGTTTAATAGTACTCTGATCAGAAAGATGACATGTAAGTCTACGGGAGAGCGTAGTTGTGGTAAAACCAATATATGTACTAGGTTTTTGAGTAGTATCAGAGATGCAATCTCTGAATGGGCATGTAAATTGGTACACTACATTGGTTTTTTGTAAAGAATTTAGTTTAGTGCCTGTTGGGTTATTATAGACTATGAGGTCAATTGTTTAAAACTTTTTAAAAAAAGTTTAATGTCAACACAAAATAAAATCGTCGGTGATGGCGGATTTTATAATATTTCAGTTTAAACTACCTCTCTGAAGATGGCTCATGTGAGCCGAAAGCTTAGAAGAAAACCAATAAATAATTATCCAAATGTTGGAGAATTTTTGTCTTTATTTTCAACTGAAATTAAAGCAAAAATACGACGTTTAGAACGGCTCATGATTAAACATAATAGACATTCATTGTCTCTTATATTTAATAGCATATGTCTAGAAAATTACTTGCTGCCTCGATATACTATATATATATATATATATATATATATATATATATATATATATATATTCACACTCCACTCACGTCTATTGAACAGGTGAAGAGGCTCATCCCTTGCTTCCTGTTTAGGATGTGGTTTCCGGCTTTCTCTTTTCCAATCTTTTCACTCTTACGTAGCCCCCTGCATATCAGTGGCGTTACCGCCTTGCTCGAGGTGATATGATTTAAGAATAAAATATATATATATACATACTATGGGAAACGGTACGCGTACTAATTTCTCGCCGTCGTTTGTTTTTCATTGTGACCTTGTGAGCAAGCATTACTCCCTTTAACAGCTTTCAGTGCACACTGACGAGAACGAGGACTGGAATAGAACTTCCTGTCTGTGGAATTGCCTTTCGTTTACTTGCTTCCCTGACAGCTACAATCTCTAACAATTTAATTATAAAATCAATAGTCATCTCCTACCTCACTAACCTGCATTCTCTCTCTCTCATGCTCCTTTCTCCGTCCACTCTTCTCTCATCAGTATTCTCTTACCCACTTCCTGACACCCCCTATAACCTGTCACTTTTTCTCATAACTTTCCTCCTAGGTAACCCCCTGCAAAACAGTGGTAGAAAAATGAATTGATTGGGGCGATATGATTATAAAAAAAAATTCTATACATTTATATTCCAGAAAATGTAAATAAATCTAAAAACATGCATGTGTAGCTAATCAGTATTTCATCGACTGATTGATTAGTTTTCTTTGGCTTATCAACAGACAAAAAGTTATTATGTAAATATAAAATGGGGGATCAATTTTATATTACAGTCAATATATAAATTGATCCCTCACTTTATGGCTACGGTCATCCTTCTCTTACTCTCTCCCTGACACCCCATATAACCTGTCACTCTTTCTCATAACTTTCCTCCTATGTAACCCTCAGTAAAACAGCTCCTTGCTTGGAGCGATATTATTATAAAAAAAAAAATTCACTTCATGTCAGTTGAATACGTGCTACCAAAAAGGCACTCTCCTGGAAATTAACCCCGCCCTCCTAACGTAATCCACTACCTCTTCAACCCGAGCCTTTTAAAGGGTGTACCCCGCGAAAAAAAAAATGAAAAAAAGAAGAGTCTCTTGCAAAGATATTTGTGCGAAAGTGGACAAACACAAAAATGCTAGCAAAATACTGTATTTTATTCGCAATGATTCGGCGTTATTTTATTCGTAAGATCGGTGTCATATTTTTCACGACATGAACTTAGTATTTTCAAAAGAAAAAGAATTTGTAAAGTCGATTTATTCTAGACACGCAAAAGATCAAGTGTATTCACTTTAGGCCGACAGAGGGCGTGTCGTGAATGTAAGAGAAATTATTGGTTCTTTTTACTACAAAACCAGGTGCCCTTTTGTAGTTGATTCACGTAAAAAGAGAAACAGTGTAAGATTTGCTTTGACATTTAGATCTTTATCTTTTTGAAAGTCGTCTACCAAACAGCTAAATTACGGATCAATTTTATCTGAAAAGAAAGAGGGAAAAAGAAAGAAAGAAAACGATAGAGCTTTCTTATTAATTTACCGCGAAAATTCTCTCCACGCCTTCATAGACGGATCGACTATCTTTTTAAGGAAACTAGCATTAGAATTAAACATTAGATAAAATTTTGATGTCAGTTTTTTTCTTCTAAGCTAGTACTAAACTGAACAGGGTCTATCATAATATCGATTAAAGTAACTAGCTTTATCAATCATTTAGATCAGGATTTCTCAACCTGGGCGATATCACCAACCAATGGGCGATTTCAACTGTTGGGTGAACGATGAACAACTGAACAGAAAATGGTGAACGACTTGAAAGTATGGTGGACGATATAAGATTTGGGGTATTAGAAATGTATTTCAACATATGCTACCTGAAAAAATATCTTCAAAGGAGATATGCCATAGATTGTATTAAAAAAAAAAAGAAACTAAATGGTAATTATTTTGTTTACTTTCTTAAATAACATACAATATAAATATTACCGAAAACAAAGATTATTTTCATATGTTTACATTTTGACCGTTGAAAAATTTAAATGTAACCGTCACTTCTACTGTAACAGTTTCTTTTCTCTCACTTCCCGCCTGTGGAATTCCTTTCCAATTACATGCATCCCCGATAACTACAATCCTGAAAAGTTTAAATGCAACGTCTTTACCATCTTATATCTCCTTGGATTCCGTCCATCTTTTATCCTTTCTTCGACATCCCCTGTAACCTGTTTTTTTTCTCTCTCACTGTATCCCCTTGCGCCTTGCTTGAGGGGTGAAATGATTAAAAAAAATAAAGAATATTATTTTGGATATAAATCGATAAGGATCAAGAACTACTTTACAAGTAAAATTAAGACAAAAGATCATTTTTATTAAATATAAAATTAGTTTTGCGTTATTTTTATCTTATTGATTGATCGAATTCATCAAGGCCGTTAAAACATAATTTATCCATCACTGTTTGATTGGGTTACATGTGCGTGGTGGTCCAGTGGATATCGGCTTGGAACAAGAAATCGGAGAGCCGAGTTCGAATTCCAACTGAATTCACTGCATTCACTTACGCGCAAATACCCTTGGGAAAGGTATTAATCCCTCTCTTCCTTCCAGTTATGGGTTAAATAACAGGACAGATTGGGTTCTGTAGCCTTGGCTGGCAACCAGTCTACCTCAGAAAGCAATGGCAACCTACTGCGGGATAATCTTCTGCCCAGTCAGTCATGTCTCTTTCGAGACATGATCGCCCAAGCGTGTTTCACGTATGGCACTTAACTGACTGACTAGTGGAAAATGTTTTCATCTTAAAGTGGGCGATTACACAAAATAGGTTGGGAAACCCTAACTTAGATATACAATCTGCTATCTAAAAATCGGAGGCTTACGGCTACATCAGGTTGAAACACTGAATCGTATACGATCATCGAAGTTAAGCAATGTCGAGCCTGGTCAATAGATGACTGGGTGACCGCTTGGGAATGCCAGATGCTGTATGCTTGGACGTGCGTTTGGTTTAATGCATAATGGCTCGAATTTGTTAATCGGGGTTTCGATTCCCGTTGGTTTCGTTACATTCCCTTACGTGAAAATAACCTTGGTAAACGTAGGAATCCACCTTGTCTCTCCCAGCTATGGGTTAATTAATAAGACTTGTATAATTAAATCATTATTATTCCAGATTAAAAAAAAAATTACAATCTAAAAATATTTAAATAACCAGCAAAAGTTTGATAACGCGTCAAAAACGAATCCATTAATCCCCCCCCAAAATAGAATCGGTGAGCTGAGTTAATATTCTGAGGCTAGTCTGTTGCATTCACTGTCGCACATATTCCGTTAGGAAAGGTAGGAATCCTTGTTTTCATTCCCCGTCCTTGGTTATCTTCGATGGAAACTGGACTAAGAAAATAAGAAATCTGAAATCAGAAACAGTCTGGTAAGAAATAAGTCCCGTCAGGATATCTTGTTCTAGACACACCCACTGCTGTTATGGCTCGAGTACATAAGGACACCTAAACTGGTCACGGGACAATTGATCACGATCATAGTCGCAATATACTTTACAGTGATGCGCTACGTCTTTTCTCAAGATTTGAGGGTGTACACGGTATCGTATCTTTGAGGAATCGAATGGACGTCAACAGGTCGTCATCCTACTACTACTGCTACTCATCCTTCTACTGTGGTAGTTTGTCTCGGCACGCAAAGAAACCAGGCAGGGAAAAGAATAAAAAACATCTACTTAAAGTTTAAAAACTCTCTACTATCGCAACCTCACTGTCGGTTTTTGCGCGATTTTTGGTCTTATATGAAACCTTAGAAAAAGATTCTCCTTCAAAGTCAGGATTCTGGGCACACTGTGTTAAAAATGACCTCCACTCAGTTCGGGTCGTTAAACTTTTGACCAGTGGTTTGCCATTTTTGTCTGAACTTTACATTCTCTAGCAACATTTAGTTGCCTGCCTGTTGTTTATACTCGGCTAACAGAGTAAAATTCATACTGTATTTATTCAATTACAGCGTTGAGCTTAAATTCCACGAACTGTTTGGTAGTACACGGACCTTTTCTGATAAAAAAATTACGTTGTGGCGCAGTGGATATCGACTCGCAACGACAAATCGGAGAGCCGAGTTCGAATTCCAGTTGAATTCCTTGCATTCACTTACGCACAAATACCCTTGGGAAAGATATTAATCCATCTCTTCCCTCCAGCTATGGGTTAAATAATAGGACATATTTGGTTCTATAGCCTTGGCTGGCAAACAGTCTACTGCAGAAAGTAATGGCAACATACTGCGGGATAATTTTCTGCCCAGTCAGTTATGTCTCTATCGAGACATGATCACCCAAAGCATGTATCACGTATGGCACTTAACTGACTGACTGTATTGGAAGGTATCCGAACAGTAGTGTTATGAAAAAATCATTCAACGAAAATGCACACAAAGTGAGGATTCGCTGATACCAACCCCTACTGAATCGGTCTGTCAACAGCACTTGTTTTAGCTATGCTGTGTTCAGTTTATAGGGCCATCTACCAGCGCTTCCATCAATGTTGTCTCAGTATAGTGTTGGAAGCGATGAAAGGTGATCCAGAATTCGGCACTTTGTGCTTATCTGGTGTACTGGATATCGGCTCGGAACGAGAAATCAAAAAGCCGAATTCGAATTTCAGTTGAATTCGTTGCATTCACTTATGCGTAAATACTCTTGGGAAAAGTATGAATTCATCTCTTTTCTCTCCAGTTATGGGTTAAATAGCAGGACAGATTGGATTTAATAGCCTTGGTTGAAATGTAGGTTGCCATTACTTTTTAGTAATGGCAACTTGCATTTCAACCAAGGCTATTGTTACTTTTTAGTAATGGCAACCTACATTTCAACGAAGGCTATTAAATCCAATCTATCCTGCTATTTACGCCATAGCTAGAGAGAAAAGAAACGAATTCTACTACTACAAGAAAATATTCTGGACAGTCAGTCATGTCTCTTTCGAGATATGATCACTCAAGCGTGTATCACGTATGGCACTTAAATGACTGACTGTCCAAAGTTTCTTTGATTTATTTATTTACTAGAAATGTTACCTGTTGTTTGGGTCAAGTTCTTTTCTTTTGCTTCGTTACGCTTCGATGTTTATTTATTTACGAGATTTGCGCCAGCTGTGCAATCGTCTTAGGAAAATTGTCGTAATTAAAGCAGTTGGAAAGGTTTAAACATTTTAGATTTTTTTATTATTTCATATACGACATGTTATAGGATTACAGTCTATATTTCATTCTGTCATATAGGGGCAGTAGCTGCCCAGTTTTCACTTTCCAGTCTCGATAGAGTCCAAAAGCGTCTATGCGGCCTTGTGGGTGATGAATTATTTTCTGCTATACAATCCCTATCCCACAGGTGAAATGTTTCAAGCCTGTCGTTATTTCATTGCTATTCCAATGGAAAGTTTTCAGACGAACTCCATTCTTTAGTTTCACTATTTCTAATCGTCACAGTTAAGACTCGCCATGCGTTGCACATTGTAGCAACGCTCCCACCCGCCATTCTCTGTATATTTCATATGTGACTCAACTCGAACAGCTTCTTCCCACGAACGGCTACTTTGTGAAAGCGACTCCTAAGAGAATGCTTCCCCTATCAATACAATCTTAACCTATTCACACTTACGGTTTGTCATTTTTCTTTCCTTGGGTTGTTCTTGGGCCATATTCCGGGTGAAAATTATAATAAAAATTGACAAGAAAAATGTTCCCGTTAATATTTTCCCCTTGAATTACAGAATTTCATTTAAATACCACAGTGTTTACTACTTCCGGGGTTGAAAAATCATATTATTTGAATAGTAATATTAATGTGCGTTGTGGTATTTTTTTTTTTTAATCATTTCACCCCGAGCAAGGCAGAAATGCCACTGATGAGCGGGGGGCTACATAACTGTAAAAAGATTAATTAGAAACAAATGAGGAGTACAAACTAGTTAGAAAGGAGCAATAGAAAGCTGAAAATGCAGGTGCGATGACAGATACATAGGTGGAGAGAAAGGGAAGGTTATACGGGGGTGGAGTGAGAGCTTGAGTCCAGTGGTTTGTAGATGAGTATTATTATTATTATTATTATTATTATTATTATTATTATTTTTTTTTTTAATCCGTGGACTTTCCTCGGACACTACAGTCGTTATAAAAAATTGCGTGCTTAATTTCTTTATGAAAATTTTTTAAAAAATCGTATCACTCCGAGCAAGGCGGCAATGCCACTGATGTGTAAAAAGATTAATTAGAAGAGAGTGAAGAGGAAAACGACCCAGTTAGAAAGGAGCAATAGAAGGATGGGAATACAGGTGTGATGACAGTTTCAAAGGTGGAGAGAAAGGAAAGGATATACGGGGGTGGGGAGAGAGCTAGAGTCCAGTGGTTAATAGATGAGTATTGACATTGCATTTAAATTTCTGGAGGTTGTAGCCGTCAGTAAAACAAAGAATATGGGAGCGAGTTCCACAGACGGGAAGTGCGAGAGAAGAAGCTGCAGGAGTAGAATTATATCGGCTCAAAACAAGAAACCGGAGATCCGAGTTCGAATTCCATTTGAATTCGTTGCATTCACTCACGAGCAAATACCATTGGGAAATGTTTAAATCCGTCTCTTCCCTTCAGCTATGGGTTAAATAACAAAACAGATTGCGTTCTATAACTTTAGTTGGCAACAAGTCTACCGCAGACTGTAAAGGCAGCCTGCTGCGAGATAATCTTCTACCCAGTCAGTCATGTCTCTTTCGAGACATGATCGCCCAAGCGTTTATCACGTACGGTACATAACTGACTGAATGTTAATGCTAATATTATCCGTTCCCTTAAAAAGAAACATTCGGCATTCACTGATCGAGCAGCTTGTACTGCTTTCGGTTGGAATTTGCAAAAAACACTTATCTTTTTATTTTTATTTATTTTTTTATAATCATATCGCCCCAAGCAAGGCATTTTACTTCCACTGTTTTGCTGGGGAGTTACATAGGAGGAAAGTTATGAGAAAGAGTGACAGGTTATATGGGGTGTCAGGGAGAGAGTAAGAGAAGGATGACCGTGGCCATAAAGTGAGGGATCAATTTATATATTGACTGTAATATAAAATTGATCCCCCATTTTATATTTACATAATAATTTTTTGTCTGTTGATAAGCCAAAGAAAACTAATCAAACAGTCGATGAAATACTGATTAGTTGCAGATGCAGGTCTTTTAGATTTATTTACATTTTCTAGAATATAATTGAATAGAACTTTTTTTATAATCATATCGCCCCAATCAATTTCTACCACTGTTTTGCAGGGGGTTACGTAGAAGGAAAGTTATGAGAAAAAGTGACAGGTTATAGGGGGTGTCAGGAAGTGGGTAAGAGAAAGATGAGAATACTGATGAGAGTGGAGTGGACGGAGAACAGAGCATGAGAGAGAGGATGCAGGTTAGTGAGATAGGAGATGACTATTGACTTTACATTTAAATTCTTGAAGATTGTAGCTGTTGGGAAAAATAGTAAATGGAAGGGAATTCCACAGGCGGAAAGTGCGAGAAAAGAAGCTGATGGAGTAGAATTTGCGTTTACAATTTATTGGTTTCACAGTAAAAGGGTGGGACGTAGTTGCTAATCTTGTGGCTCAAGTAAATTTATATAGAGAGGGCACCAGTGAGCGAAGTTCATCGGCACAGAAGCCGTGAAAGTATTTGGTTTTAAACATCGATATATAAAATAATTATTTACATTAACCAAAAACTACAAAGCAGATCAAGATATAAGACACATGCTGCTAAATAAAAACGAAAGAAAAACGTTTCTCATGCACTCATTATTAAGTTGTTTCTGGTGCCGCCCGTACAGCAATACCCGTGCTAGGGTTAATTACTAAGACCTGAGGTAACCCGAAAGAGAATGTGGCCAGTTACTGGATTATGTTTGGTATACACCTACTTTAAACTCGGCCTTGTACTATATTCTTTTCGAGTAGGCATACGAAGAAAGCTACGTTTATATATTTGATAAAACAGATTTATATAATACCAGCAGGATAGCCCGGCGTTGCTCAGGTGTAATGAAAGCTTTAAAACTTATCCATGGCGCTGGAGCTCAGACTCTGGATGTTTGCACGAAAAACGTAGGTTGTTGAAAGATTGATCACGAAGCCGTAGAACTTACTAAAAAGAAAGGATGTAAGTCAAATTTTGATTTCCGCTATCGATGACAAATAAGTTTTCCGTCGCAAACTGAATTTTGAAGGCTAAATAAGTACGCTGAGTAAATGGTATCATGGCTGAAACTAAGAACTACAATTATATCTACTTAGAGCCAAACCCGAAGCAAAAACCAAAATAAAAAGGCTGGAAACCTGATTTTGATCAGACCCGATAGGTTACGGGGTATCGTTTTCCAATATTGGAGACAAATAAGTCATCCAGGGATAAACTAACCTAAGTAATTCCATGAAAACTTATCGTACCCATTGGGAGTAAAATTGGAGAAAATGAGCCATATTGATGGCTGAATATCGGTTTTTGATCAGATTCGATAGAATATCGGGGGGTATCGATTTCCGATACCGGGGAAAATGAGTCGTCTGAAAAGATCTACTAATGTTTGAGACTAAAAACTATAATTTCACCAAGTTAGAGCAAATTCTGCAGCAACAACCACGATAAAAGGGCTGAAATCCTGATATTGATCAGACCTGATCGGATATCAGAGTATCGATTTCCAATATCGGGGGAAAATCGGGAAAAATAAGTAGTTCATGACCTGACCTGACTTGTGTGAAGTTTGCTGAGAATCGGATAAAAATTGTGGATTTGTATAAACATACAGACAGACACACACACACAAACATCTTGCCTTATATATATATATATATATATATATATATATATATATATATATATAAATTAAAATAAATTTTCAAAATTAAAAAATGTTGAATGAACATTTCAACATGAAATTCCTAAGAGAGATTTGTATATATATATATATATATATATATATATATATATATATATATATACACCCTGATTGTGCACTCTGGAAGAATGGTAGATTTTGAAAAACACTAGCTACTCTGGCGTGTTCGCATCGCCCATTCAGTAAAATGAATTAGAGTACTCTAGCTATTGGGCGCGTATAATGATAATATATGCGATAAAAAGTCTGCCTTCTTCCACCGAACGCCCATACCCCAGAGGTAGAATCGCCGACTGACGCCAATTCGGTCGGGTTTCAATCCAGGGTTAAAAACCAATCGTACTGATGAGCTGTGATATAGCGAAACAGATCTGTCTGCGGATGACAATATATATATATATTTACACACACACACACACACACACACACACACACACACACACACACACACATGAGGATGTGTATCATCTACATAATTACTATCTTTTATTGCTTTCTTTCTTACGGTCATATCTCATCGGAACACAAGTTCCCGTACGATCGCCGAAATCTGGTTGAGCATGAACAGTACCAACATGGCTAACCGCTTAGGAATAACAGGTGCAGTAAGCTTAGATGTGCGGGTGGTGTAATAAATAACGACTGAAAATTAGAAGTTGGAGAGACGAGTTCCAATTTCACTCGAGTTCGTTTTATTCACTTGAGAAAAATATGAAGCCTCTTCTTCTCCTCCTCACAAGCTATGGGTCAATTAGTGGGATTTGTATCAGTAAATTCTTATTAACTAAAAAAAATGTTACAATCTAAAATATTTACTGTCTTTAAATAAACTGAAAAAGGTTGATAAGCCGTAAAAAAACAATTACCAATAAAAGAAGGATTTAGTTAAACTTGGCGTCTGAAGAAAATGGATCAAAAACCCAGCTTGTGTTTTGCCATCAGACTACGCGAGTCTCATGCGGTACATGATTACGCGTTCGACTATCTCAGCTAGTTCTTGTGATTGGATTAAGGCAACCTGTTGCTCAGAGTCCGCATTGTGATACACAAGCTATAGGTAACTATAACTAATTGCGCAGAGACCATTAGGCTTGATCTGGTGGTGGCCAATGAGTGGACAATCATCGCGTATGACAAGATTTTATATTTGTGCATGAATGGTCACTACCGGCCATAATTATTAGGCCACCCCAGTGTTTTAAAAAATGATGTATTTCATACTATCTTTTAGTATTTATTGCCAAGTGAATAATTGTAAATGAAAATAGAATGGCGCTTTTGTTAATACTGCACAATATCATGTGCATTAAATGAACTTATAAATATTTATTAATTACCTATATTGCAGTTTCATCAATGAAAGAATGAAGAACATTTAGAGTGATTCGGACAAGTTCGTCTTTGCTTCCTTGCCTTGTAAAATTTTGCAAAGTAATAATAACAAAAGAACCATTCTATTTTCGTTTAGCAATAAATACTAAAAATAGTATGAAATGCATAATTTTAAAAAAAAACTGGGGATGCCTAATAATTATGGCCGGTAGTGTATGTCTAGATGTATACGTATGACAATAAATGCATCTGTGTGTGTATCTCTGCGCACATGAGTGCTTTCAAAACTTTAGCACACACACACACACACACACACACACACACACACACACACGCGTGCGCGCGAACAGTCAACCAGAGTTTTAGCTTTATATATGAGATGAATGTTAAAGCTAGAAAAAATGTTTTGCTTCTCTCGATTTTGTTAAATTTCACCTGGTTAATCACTTCTCACTTGGTCAATTAATTCTTACCTGGTTAATAATTTTTCACGTTTCACCTACTTAATAACTTTTCACCTGGTTAATTACATCTCACCTGGTTAATCCTTTTTCACATGCTTAATCACCTCTTACTAAGTTAATCATTTCTCATCAGATTGATCACTTTTCACCTGGTTAATCCCTTTTTACATGTTTAATCACTTCTCACCTGGTTAATCACTTCTCACCTGGTTAATCACTTCTCATCTAGTTGATCATTTTTCTCCTGGTTAATCACTCCTCATCTGCTTAATCACCTTTCAACCTTCTCACTTAGTCACTTCTTACCTAAATCATTTTTCACCTGGTTAATCACATCTCATCTGGTTAATCACGTTTTACCTGGTTAATCAATTTTCACCTGGTTAACCATTCTTCATCTAGTTAATCATTTCTCACCCGATTAATCACGTGGTTAATCACATTTTACCTAGTTGATCACTTCTCACCCGTTCAATCACTTCTCACCTGGTTAATAACTTCTAACGTGGTTAATAATTTTTCACCTGCTTAAACATATTTCATCTGGTTAATCCCCTTGCAATCAATTCTCACCTGGTTAACAAATTCTTACCTAGTTAATTATTCTTTACCTTTGTAATCATTTTCTAAACTAGTTAATCATTCTTCACATGGTTAATCACGTCTCACGTGGTTAATCACTTTTTACCTGGTTAATCAATTTTCACCTGGTTAACCATTCTCCATCTGGTTAATCACTTCTCACCCGATTAATCATGTGTTTAATCACATTTTACCTGGTTAATCACTTCTCACCTGGTCAATCACTTCACACCTGGTTAATAGTTTCTAACCTGGTTAATAATTTTTCACCTGCTTAAACATATTTCATCTGGTTAATCCCTTCTCACCTGGTTAACCAATTCTCACCTAGTTAATTATTCTTTACCTTTGTAATCACGTCTCACCTGGTTAATCATTTTTCACCTAGTTAATCACTTCTCACCTGATTAATCATATCTAACCTGGTTAATAATTTTTCACCTGCTTAAACACTTTTCATTTAGTTAATTCCCTTTCATCTGGTTAATTACTTTTCATCTTGTTAACCAATTATCACCTAGTTATTTATTCTTTACCTATGTAATCCTTTCTCACCTGGTTAATCATTTTCACCTGGTTACTTACGTCTGTTCTGGTTAATCACTTCTATTTTATACTGGAACCCGTTCATTGTTTTCTCCTCTCGCAGATTTCAACATATTCACTTCTAAGCTCTGATTGTTGTTGAGTTTTTTTTATCACATGTCTATTTATATATTCCGTAACATATCATCAGCCTGTTGTCCCTTAAGCACACATAATTTATTAATTAACTTCATGCGAGTTGTGGTTTATTTTCTATTTATTGTTCAACATCTTCTCTCGCCAAAACTCTGTCCACTTGTTTCATATTGCATTAGCGTAAATGGCCGTTAGGTAAACACTTTTGCTCGACATTTCTGCTTGTAATATCCTCTGTCCATGATAAGCATTGCCAGTTATAATAAACGCTATAGGAATGTCAAAACAAGCAGTTCTTAGATAAAGAGGTGCTACTTAGGTTAAGTGGTCCGCACGTGAAAAAACAAGGAAGTGCTTTCGGGGTGGGAAATAATTTTTATAGATTAGTATTAGTTAAACCGTTCTCTACCCTAAACGTTTGTTAGAAGCGAACTCCTGTTCATAATTTAAATACACTGTAAAATCTATCCATGACTTAATAAAAAGTTACCAGTAATTAGTTTTTACTCCTTCTTTATTTGCCGTGTCCGCTCAGGACGTGGGCGGTCATGGCTCTCCACAACTTTCTATCCCTTGTAGCTCTTAATATATTTTCTCTTTCTGTTATTTATCCTAAACCCTGTCCCGCCGTACATTTACTCATGTCCCTTAAATATGTCATGCGATGTTTTCCTCTGTTTTTCGTGCCTAAAATCTTTCGTGTGAGTATCAGATTTTTCAAGCCTTCTCTCCTCATGATGTGCCCTTTAAGACTCAACTTTCTCTTTCTAATGTTAAGTCTAAGTTTCCTTTTTGGTTTTATTTACAAATGTCAAAGTTAAAACTGTAGTCGCGTCATTGATAACTGAGAATTGGGAAAGGAGATAATATCAGTAGTAGACAGATAGCAATCGCGAAGGCACAGTTTCAAGTTTGATATTTGTATATAAATAAACATAAAGTACAGATAACTCTTTAAATCAATTTGACACTGTTTATTTTATGAACACTACACTACTTCAAAAATGATAAAACAAATCAATATTTTTCGATTCTGACAAATTTCGTAGGTAAGGCAAGATGTAATTAAGGTAAATTTAAACCTCTCCTCCCAAAGAGAATTTCCTGTATTTCTACGAGCGGACCAGTTACCCTAAGTAGATCTGACATAGTTATTGAGATGTGACCGTCACATCGCAATTAAAAACTTGATCGTTTAAATGATCGATTATCATGCGTGTTTAAGTCAAACACTGTACCATGTTGCCAGTTTTCTTTGAGTCGTTCACGCCAAAAACCGATCGTTATATCTCAATTCCCGTAAGCATAATTTCTTAAGGGCACGACCACATGCAGTCATAGCATCGATGGCGTGCCTAGGGCAAGCCCAATCCTCTTAAGACTGGTTTTGATTTCAGAGTTTCGCTTCGTCAAAGCTGGCTGTCAACTCAAAACAAGGTAGCCCTGTCTACACTACTATCGGGGTAAATAGAGTCACGTGATTTTCTAAGGACATTAGCGCGATATGAACGAAGCAGAATTGAAGAGGGATTTAAATCGTCACTCCGAATTTATTTTCCAGGTCAATAGCCCTTAAACTATCTCTGCCTCTAAGGACTCGTACCAATGTTCATTATTCTACACTTTTTTAAAATTCTGATGAGCTTGTGTGATACCGACTGAGCATAGCGACAGACCGGATGTTTACACGCTCACGACAAAAAAGCAAATGACCAAAAGTCGTCAGTGTGCCGCCGGCTTCGCGCAGATGTTCCGGTTGAAAACTAAAAATTAATTAAATATTCATTTTCCAGTTCGCGAGCATACGCGAATTTTATTTATCGGCCAATGGGAAGCCCAGAATCAAATACGGATATGAATTCCCAAATGATCACCTACGACCCAAAAAGTCGAAATAAAAGCCGATACAGAAAGCATCGACAGACAGACCGACGCAGGCCGACACACATGGACTGATTCGAGAGAGAGAGAGGAGTGTAATCAATATCCCCTTGACCTAAGTCAAGCGGCTACTATGCTCGCCTCCCTTCACCTCTCCTTACTTTCTTCCCTGTCTCAAAACTACTTACTGACCTAAGGAGCGACATTCCTTACTTACAACGCTCCCGCATTCCTAAGTATTAATTCTCTTTTCAGCATTTTATTGCCATGAACATTTTAACGTCCGTTGGACCTAGACTTGAAGTATTACTTTAATTGTAAAAACCTTAATTGATATGTGTAGATATAAAATTTTATTTTTCAACTCAATTTGCTATTCTTGGTTTATAACCTTTCTTTATAACTTATAGATAGTGGGCTATCTGCAACAAGGTCAAATTCCGTTAATCTTCAACAACATACTACTACCCTTCAGTAGAACGGACTCTCCGCTATAAACTGGAAAAGAATGGATAACCCACTATAAGCTTACCACACCTCCTGCTTAGAGGACGGATAGGATTTGACTGACATTCTTGCTGAAAAAACTATCAGTGATTCGGAAGAGATGCCCTAGAATAGCGTATTTTTTGTTGGAGTTATTCTTCTGACAGGAAATTGCGTATTTCTTTTAATAGGGAAGAACTCGAAATTTTTCATATTTTCAGCTAAATTATGCTCGATAAATTACAAGAAATTATCTTTAGTTTTCGGATAAAAAGTCAGGAAAAAAGAATTGTTAACAATCATAGTAGAGTTATTACATACAATCCAATCGTATTGATAATGATTTTTACTCTCGAAATGCATTGAAAATGAAGAAAAGAAAATTTAGTGCTGGGAAATTTATGGAAACGTTACTATCAAAAGACAGATATTATATGTATGATGTAAATATAGTGTTAATTGTTTTCTCCAGAAAAGCATTTAAAATGAAGAAGAAAGAATTGTTAATGGTCGAGTATTTATGGAAATGTTACTAACAAAAGACGGATGTTGTATGCATAACGTAAATTACTTTATGTATTCTAACATCTTGTCGGATTCCGATTCATATGTTCAACTCAAATATTGCTAATTGTTTAACTGTAGGAATTTATTGTTAGTGGTTATGACATAAAAGAGACATTAGTATTAGAATATAGCTGTTATATATAATTGTCATTGCTACTGATTTTACTATTGAAATGTGTTGAACATGAGAAAGAAAATGATTGCAAATTGTCAGCATTTTATGCATATCTTCCTAACAGATGAAGGATGTGTCTGACGTAAATGCATTACTACTGATTAAAAAAATGCATCGCGAATGATTTAACTATAAAAAGTAATGAAGATCCGGAGGAATGTTATTGTCAGAGATCAGGA
Source organism: Ascarosepion bandense (assembly GCA_037127315.1). Classification (NCBI taxonomy): domain Eukaryota; kingdom Metazoa; phylum Mollusca; class Cephalopoda; order Sepiida; family Sepiidae; genus Ascarosepion; species Ascarosepion bandense. Next base: position 1,858,113 of record JBBBDQ010000882.1, read on the forward strand.
ATTTTTTTTTAATCATTTCACCCCAAGCAAGGCATTCCACTGCCACTATTGCGCAGGGGGCTACATAGGGGAAGGTGATAAGAAAGAGTGGTTAGATATAGGAAATGTCAGAAGGAGGGTGATAGAAGGGTAAGGATATTGAAGATGAGGGTTGGGTAGATGGAAAGAGTGTTTTAGAGATTGGATGCGAGTTAGTGTGTTAGGAGGTGTCTATTGACCTTACATTTAAACTCCTGGAGATTGTAGCTGTCGGGGAAGCAAATATGTGGAAGGGAATTCCACAGGCGGGAAGTGCGAGAAAAGAAGCAATTGGAGTAGCAATTGCGGTTACATTTTATCGGATTCACTGTAAAAGGGTGGGACCTAGTTGCTAATCTAGTATCTCGTGCAAATTCCTACCTAGGGGGCACCAGTGATTTCATCGGAGCAGAAGCCGTGAAAGTATTTATAGAAGAGGCACAGGGAAGCCACGTCACGCCGGCGAGAGAGTGACTGCAGGCGGGCTGCCAAGTCGGTATCGATCACATTACAGATTCTCCGTTGGATTTTGTCAAGAACTCCGAGGAGAATTTATACAAGTATTGCTATCAGAATTATATTTACAATGTGAATGTGTAGAAGTAGAGAGATGGTTAATGTTTTTGACTTGGCCTTGTGTCAAACATAACCGAACTCCCCAGAACTTAGGATTATTTGCTATCATCGGAAGGTTGGAGATTGGAATGTGTGGAAGAATAAAAGTTATACCTTTTGTATATCTAAATAAAAATTAATTAATGGAAAAGAATAACATGAATTGGTAGAAGTTAAAGGTTCAACGAAAAACAGTATTAAGAAGTTAAGGGTATCAAGAGTTCATAGTAGTCCTTGCAAGAGTGAGTTTATGTGTACGTAAGCAGGAACGTACTTATGTATGTATGAGCGTTTATTGTTGGGTAGGATTGCCTTTGAAGCTATCGCTCAGCGGGAATGCTGAAAAGGAAGGAGGTAAGTGGTGAGAGAGAAAGATAGAGACAATAATAATAAGAATCGCTTGACGTTTGTCGAGGTGATGTGTTAATTATTTCTGGCGACAGTCGTCTTGTCCCGTCTTTTATTTCGGAATTCACTCCCGGATGTAATTCTGGCCTTTCTATTTTGCTTTTAGATGCTTCCTAGTTTTCTATTGGCCAAAAACATTTCGCATCGAGGTGTGAAATTTCACGAGTTTTGTGTGTGTTAAGCAAAGTTTGTAAATTCGAGAAAATTCGTTTATTTCTAACAAAATCAATGAGTCAGTGCTTAGCATTTTAATTTTTAGAACTTTTGTTCACTACAAATGAAAATTAAGATGAATGTTTTTTTTTAATTTTTTTTTGTTTTTTTTTTAGTTGTCAGGATGGAAATTAAGCGTTTGTGACCGAAAGAACAAAGTTCTTTGCGAAAATAAATAATTTTGAGATCAAGAAAATTTTCAATTGAATTATTTTTAGCATACTAACAGTACCGCAGGATGGTCACAAGCTTTCTTAAATGGAAGCAACAAGAGCAGGTTTCTAAAAAGCTTCGGTATTCTCGTTTTCAAACGTTTGTATACAATATGCTGACATTGAACTCTTCCTAAATAAACCATTTTAACAATCAGACAACCATAGTCTAAGCATATGGAACATTTACGAAGCTAATTTGTTTACGAATAGGACCTGGTCATGTTTTTGCCGTATGAAAGAATGTTTTCAGTTCCATTACTGGTATGGATCAGATCACCGGTTATATGAGAAGGTAATAGCGTGAGGTTTTATTTGTTTGTAAATTGGTCTCTGTTAAGGTTGATAATGCGATTAAATATTGATTCAACTAGCCAGGTTATGGGGTAATGTTAAGGGGGCTAATAGAAATTCTCACGTCCTCTCTTCTCTTGTCATGTATTATAATATGCCGTTTAGACATGTCAAGATATTTCGGACGCATTGAACAGGGATATAGACCCATACCTTTCGCAGGTGATCAAATCTAAACTCAGCCTCCCGAGACAGTTTTCTGGTAGAAACCCAGTATCTATCTATCTATCTATCTATCTATCTATCTATCTATCTATCTATCTATCTATCTATCTATCTATCGAAATACGTTCACTATCTATCTATCTATCTATCTATCTATCTATCTATCTATCTATCTATCTATCGAAATACGTTCATCTATCTATCTATCTATCTATCTATCTATCTATCTATCTATCTATCTAAATACGTTCACTATCTATCTATCTATCTATCTATCTATCTATCTATCTAAATACGTTCACTATCTATCTATCTATCTATCTATCTATCTATCTATCTATCTATCGAAATACGTTCACTATCTATCTATCTATCTATCTATCTATCTATCTATCTATACTATCACTATCTATCTATCTATCAGTACGTTCACTATCTATCTATCTATCTATCTATCTATCGAAATACGTTCACTATCTATCTATCTATCTATCTATCTATCTATCGAAATACGTTCACTATCTATCTATCTATCTATCTATCTATCTATCTAAATCTATCTATCTATCTAAATATATTCACTATCTATCTATCTATCTATCTATCTATCTATCTATCTATCATCCCAAACTACGTTCACTATCTATCTATCTATCTATCTATCTATCTATCTATCTATCTATCTATCATCCCACTACGTTACTATCTATCTATCTATCTATCTATCTATCTATCTATCTATCTATCTATCTATCTATCTAAATGCGTTCATATCTATCTATCTATCTATCTATCTATCTATCTATCTATCTATCTATCTATCGAAATACGTTCACTATCTATCTATCTATCTATCTATCTATCTATCTATCTAAATATGTTCTATATCTATCTATCTATCTATCTATCTATCTATCTATCTATTCACTATCATCTACGTTCTATCTATCTATCTATCTATCTATCTATCTATCTATCTATCTATCATCCCACTACGTTCACTATCTATCTATCTATCTATCTATCTATCTATCTATCTATCTATCTATCTTATTCTTGATTTATTTATCTATTTCATCCTCTTCTCTTTGCCGCTCTTATGAAATATAGAACTAATTCCTTTGTGGTAGACATATTTTCCGACGTGTCAGCACTGGACCCTTTTAGTAGAACGAATAGTAAATGTGTGGGAAGACAGTGAATAGATTATTAAAATCTGGAGGTAAAAAGCTGTTAAGCAACTTATTAGTTTATATATTGCAAAATACACGGTCAAAAATGTCATTCATTTCTGCGAACCCTGCTATAACGGATTCATATTTCCAGTTTCGCCAGCATGATCATTTTAATCTGGTCAGGCCTTCAAAGTTTAAAATAAAAATCTTCGTTTAGTTTATTTTTATTTCTTAATAGTTTCTTAATAAAAGGTCGCCATAATATTCACAAGGCTCTTTTCCCTTTACTCTGCCGTCAAAGACAGATCTGTTTTTTGTTGAGTTTTCGACATTGTATTTTCTATATTTCCTACGCTTGATTTCAAAGACGCAGAGAAAACATCATTGGACTAAAGTGGCAAGCAAAAGAAATGAGCCATAAAAATTGTTGTACAGTCTCCCCTTTTACTATGAACATAGACTCGTCTAAAGTATACATTTTTTTTTTTAATCATATCACCCCAAGCAAGGCGAAAACGCCACTGATGCGCAGGGGGCCACGTAAGAGTGAAAAAACTGGAAAAGAGAAAAACCGGAAACCACATCCCAAACAGGAAACAAGGGACGAACCTCCCCACCCGTTCAACAGACGTGGGTGGAGTGTGAACCGGGCGATAGTTTAGTCTATCTACTCCAATTGAAAAAAATTAAATTAAATTAAAAAAAAAAGAGTGAAAAGATTGGAAAAGAGAAAAACCTGAAACCACATCCCAACCAGGAAACAAGGGATGAGCCTCCTCACCCGTTCAACAGACGAGGGCGGAGTGCGAACCGGGCGACAGCTCAGTCCACCTACTCCAATTCCATAGAGAGATACGGAGTTTTCACGGAGAATACAGCGTCAGTAATTCATAGCAGCTCTGGGCTCGACTCAGCGGGAATATTATTATACAGCACCGACGTGGACATACTAAACATACTACGGCTTCACTTCAGAGACTTTTATATATGCTTCGTACTAAGTGTATTCTTGGATTACTAACCTGCGTTCAAGTTTGTATCTTTTACGTTAATATTCTTATTTTTCTATCTCAAATTCTGGTTGTTGTTCTTTTATTTTGTGCGGTTCCCATCCCCGGAATCCACAGCATAAATAAAAGAAAAACACACCTATTTTTTTTTTTTTTATTACGATGATGCATGTATTCGCCAATGTGCCTTCAGGAATAATATCTGTGGTCATTCATAATTACAGTGTAATTTCTGCATGCGCGCTAACATATTACAAAGGTTTGCCCGTCAGCGAAGCCTAAAATACGTCGATTGCATTTTTTTATAGAAGGGTACAGCACACCCACCAGATAGGCAATGTGGACGACGAATGTCAGCTTAAAGAGCCAAGTATATTTACCAATAAATTCAAGTATAAACCCTACCAGTGTCTAGCTATAGACAAACACGACTAATGTTTACCAATACTCAAGTAGGGACGCGACGATATCACGAGGAAACACCGGTTTACCGAAGTTAAGTAACGTCGTGACTGGTCAGTACTTAGAGAGGGTGACCACCCGTGAATACCAAGTACTCAAAGCTTGTATATGCGGGTGGTGTAAAGGATAACGGATTGGGATGAGAACTCGAAGAGTCGAGTTCAAATTTCATTTGAGTTTGATTCATAGTGCAAATAAAATAAAGATCAAATAGCCTTTATAAACACGACTAATGAAATCTAAATCTAAACTTATTTATAAATGGAACTTTGTCTGTGTGTGTGTGTGTGTGTGTGTGTGTGTGTGTGTGTGTGTCCGTTACCTATAGACTCCGAAATGGCTGAACCAATTTTCTTGAACATTTACACAGTTGTACTATAAGCGTCTGCGAGTGTTCTTAGCTAAGTTTTATATCGAGATACCCCCGATAAATATCGAAAATCGATAATCGAAAAAAATCGGGTTATAGAAGGAGTGGTCCGATTTTAATCAAATTTGATACACTCATAGACAAAGACATAAGAAATGATATTCAGAAGTTTCAAGCTTGCAGTTCTTACAATCGTGCAGAAAATCGATAATATATATATAAAAGCTTTCATTACACCCGAGCAACGCCGGGCTATACTGCTAGTATGAACTAAAACGCCGGTTTAAACCCGACTAAAAATCCGGTAAAAAACTGACTTATAAAATAAAGACTAAAAACTCTATAAAACACAAGTAATAAAACAAGGAACAAAAACACTATATAGTCATGACTAATAAAATATCAACTAAAACCTGATACAAACACGACTAATTAAAGACTAACAACGTTATATAAACCCAGAAAATAGAATAATGACTCTGAACCCGATGTAAACCTGGCTAGTAAATGAAATCTAAAAACATGACATAAGCACGACTAATAAAAAAATAAACTAAAAACCTTGATAAAAACATGAATAATAAAATATAATCTAACAAGCCGATTTTAAATCCGACTAATAAAATTAAGCCTAAAAAAAAACCGATATAAACGCGGGTAATAAAATAAAGACTAAAAGCACAATATAAACACGACTAATAAAACTATAAGCCATTCAAACCCGACTAATAAAATAAAGACCCGATATAAACCTAACAAAATAATTACTAAAAACCCAATATAAACCCGGCAAATAAACTAAAAACTACAAACTCGATATAAACATGACTAAAAAGCAGATTTAAACCCAACAAACAGAATATAAACTTATAAATATATCGGGTTTTAGTATTTTATTAGTCGGTTTTATACCGGCTTTTAGTTTATATGTTGTTAATCTCGTTTTTATAGGGTTTTGCCTTTATTTTATTAATCTAGTTTATATCGCCCTTTTTAGGTTATATTTTATTAATCGGTTTTAATTGTGAATTTAGCTTATATTTTTTAGTCAGGTTTATTAGGATTTTTTAGTTATTAATCGGGGTTTTTTAATCATTTCACCCCAAGCAAATCATTCCACTGCCACTATAGCGCAGGGGGTTACATAGAGGAAGGTGCTGAGAGAGCGATTAGATATAGAAAATGTCAGGAGGGTGATAGACGAGTAAGAAGGTACATAGGAAGAGTGTTTGAGAGAATGATTGCGAATTAGTGTGTTAGGAGGTGTCTATTGACCTTACATTTAAACTCCTAATCTAGTATCTCGTGCAAATTCGTACCTAGGGGGTACCAGGGATCTAAGTTCATCGGAACAGAAGCCGTGAAAGTATTTATAGAAGAGGCACAGGGAAGCCACGTCACGCCGGCGAGAGAGTGACTGCAGGCGGGCTGCCAAGTCGGTATCGATCACATTACAGATTCTCCGTTGGATTTTGTCAAGAACCCCGAGGAGAATAGCAGGGGCACCCGACCAGATGTGGCAGCAGTATTCAGTACACGGGCGGATGGTAGATTTATATATGTGCAGGATAGATTCAGACGGAAAGAACTTCCGGGCCCTGCACAGAGAACTGACTTTCATAGCAGCGGATTTAGCAATGGAATCGATATAGTCATTCCATTTGAGGTCCGCTGAGAGTATAAGGCCAAGCAGGTGTAGTGTTTTACTCTCTGGGAGGCAAGCCTGTTCCATGCTAATGGGAGGTAGTTACGGTTGTTTATGGTGGTTAATTGATAGCAGCTTCGTTTTGGAAGAATTTAAATTTATGGGCCATTTCTTGCCCCAGTCCACCACGGATTGAAGGTTCTTTTTAAGCTCGGCAGCGAGGTTCGCCTTGTCGCCCACACCAGATTTTTGAGTGAGGCGAGAGTAAACTGTGGTGTCATCGGCGTACATGCCTACTTGAGATGTTATGGCATCGGGGAGATCATTGATGTAGATCAGAAAGAGCGTAGAACCTAGGATAGAGACTTGTATGGTAGTTCTGGGAGGCATGCCCGTTTAGTACCACCTTCAACGTGCGGTTAGAGAGGAATGACTAGTTTAGGTCCAACAAAAGTCCAGTTATACCATAGCTTCGCAATTTCCGTAAAAGGCCAGCATACCAGACTCTGTCGAACGCTTTAGAGGCAATGGTTCAGGCTTCACCATTCTTGTCGAGAGCCTGGTATATATACTCGGTGATGGTCGTTAGCATATCAGCAGTTGACCTGGTGAAGTGGAAGCCATACTGTTTGTCCAAGAGGAGCCAGTGGGCTGTGAGATGCTGAACCACCTCGGCATTGATAATGGCTTTGAACACTTTGCCAAAGATTGGAAGAAGGATGATAGGGCGGTAATTTACGGGGTCCGAGGGTTCTCCAGTGTTCTTAAATATAGGAACTACAGCGGAAACTTCCAACAATCGGGTTTTAGTTTATTGGTCAAGTTTATATAGGGTTTTAGAGTTTAAATCAGGATGTAATTTATATTTTATTAGTTGGATCTATGTATTTTAGAAGTCAATTTTTTAGTCTATATTCTTTTTCTCTTGCAAGCTAAACTTATATCTACTATTTATTTTTACTCTAGTATAAACTTCACCTATGTCTGTCTATTTATTAATACACTGTTTTTTTTCCTTTTTTTTTTTTTTTTTGCTTTTATTATTACGGTTTTTATTCCGTATTTTATTAGGGTAATATTTTATTAATTGTGATTATATCGGGCTTTTAGTTCATATCTTAATAGTCAGGTTAATACCAGGTTTCAAAGGAGGTTGAATACGGTACTAGGCTTTTTTTTTAGAGACCTAACGCGGACTGAGTCGAAGACAAATTTCTCAGTTTCCAGACCTGGTGCGAGGAAAATTCAGAATCCAACGGATCTCCACATGTTGGTGTAATGGGGGAGATGTGGTCGCAGTGCCAGAAGTTCTTGCACCAGAATCGCCACATATTTTTATCGACCATCAAATTTAAAAATATAAACCTATTTCATATTTTTCAATCACTCTGCGTCGTCATATTTGATGTTATAGTTTTGTTTATATACTGTACTAGTAGTATAGCACGGCGTTTCTCAGGTGTAATGAAAGCTTTAAAACTAATCCATAGTCCTGGAGCTCAGACTCTTTGGACGTTGGCACGAAAGACTAAAAAGCAATAGTTGTTTCCAGTTAAAGCGAAACCGTAGACTGAAAGAAAAATGAATGGATGTCAGTCAAATTTTGATTTCCTAGTATTGATATCAAATAATTTTTTTTTCGTCGTAAACTGAACTTTGAAGGCTAAATAAGTCCTCTGAGTAAATGGTATCATAGCTGAGACTAAGAACTACAATTATACCTATTTAGAGCCAAACCCTAAGCAAAAACTAAAATAAAAGGGCTGAAAAACTGATTTTGATCAGACTCGGTAGGATATCGGGGTATCCATTTCCAATATCGGAGTCAAATAAGTCATCCAAGGATAGAACTGCAACCTTGAAACTTCTTAATATCGTTCCTTATGTCTTTGTCTATGAGTGTATCAAATTTGATTAAAATTGGACCACTCCTTCTATAACCCGACTTTTTCGATTATCGATTTTCGATATTTATTGGGGGTACCTCGACACAAAACCTAGCTAAGAACACTCGCAGACACTTATAGTACAACTGTACAAATATTCAAGAAAAGGTAACGGACGCACACACACACACACACACACACACACACACACACACACACACACACACACACACACACACAATGTTCCATTTATAAATAAGTTTAGATTTAGTTTTAGATTGAGATTAACATTAGTTTTACTATTGTTATGCTTTCCATCCCCCCTTTCCATCCCCCCTCCAGGACTGTTAAAGTGGGCTTGGTTAAATAAGACCATTACTCAGAAGCCTGGAACCAGAAGAGATCTGGAAAGTTGGCGAGTTTAATACCGGAATTCTTAATTTTTTATTTATTTATTTTTTTGCTTTAATTGAGACCAGGTGAAAAAAAAACAACTTGATATTGGGCAAAAGAAGTTTGAAGTGTGCTGCCAAGAATGGCTTAGAACAAGTGACCCATCTGCTCTCGTATTCCATGAGATGGTCTTTGTTGTTTATTTCTGGAAATGGTACTTTAAAAAAAGTCAATGTCTTAAGCAATGAAAATATTGTTTTTATGGCCGGCATGTCTCTCCCATGTGCAAGTTGTTAACGAGTTGATTCTTGTTTCCCTCTTTCTGTTCTGTTGTTTTTTAAAGAGTGGAACATCTGGTTACAACGTTCGCTTTTTGGCCATGAGACCCCGGTTCAAATCTCAGCATACTCGATTTGACAATTATTAGCCTGTAGAAGCGATCCAAGCGTGTGGCACCATTAAATGCTTGTAAACCACATACCCTGGGTTAACTCAAGCCTTGTGAGTAAAATTGGATAGATAGAAATGTTAGAAGACCGTCATTGGTTGTGTTAGCGCGAAGTTATATGTCATGATTTTTGCTTTGCTTATGAAGCGAAAAATAATTTCTTTGCCTTGTTTATAAAACGAGAAATACTTTCTTTGCCTTGCTTCTAAAACGAAAAGCACATTCTTTGTCTTTCTTATAAAACGAAAAATACTTTCTTTACGTTGCTTCACCTACAATTGTATTTTGTATATTATATAAATTATATATATAGAAGGTGTTTTAATGCAAGACTCGAGAGCCAGTTGATGCAGAGTGTTGATGTTGTTATGGTGAATGAAAGAGGAGCTGGTAGGAAGTGAAGATTATTAAGACATAAAAAATAGTGATTGAACGTTGATTTGAAGCGGTTAATATTGCTGTGTTATGGGAAGAATACATACAGGAGTTTGTTCCCTAAATTAACAGTTTATTTTAAAAAAAGTGTTTGAGTAGAACCTTTGCCTTACATTTAGAATACGGGGAAAATGAGGATGGTTTGACTCTATGGAAGTAGCATAATGTTTCCTTACTGTAAATTGGAGCAACTACAGATTGAAGCTCATCCATGAAAATAGAGACAAAAATAGCAATAGGATTGCTGTCTGTGGGAAAGAGGTAAGCTCACTTGGAACGTAAAGTTGATTTAAAGAGTGATAAGTTACTTTTAAAAAGTCCTTGAGATCAAACTATAATATAGTTTTGCAAAACTTTGTTAGTAAATATACAATTTACTATACAGTTTTTTTTTATGACATATACTGATTTGGGAAGTTGGAGGATTAATATTGACTGTCCTGGGTATGACGATTTACTACATCCGATAGCAAGGTTTTAAAAAGCGTAGAACCAGCTTTTAATTGCTGTTGTGCTCAGGTCTACCCCGACTTAGGGTGGTGATACCTGTTAGGATCCCTGCTATAGGCAAATAGTTAACCCTCAAACTGGAAACGAAACATTATGAAAGTATAAAAAAAATTATTGTAAAAATATCAGCATTATATTTTTGTAAAAGGAATTGCTAATGCTCCCAAGAAACTTAAATTTCGGCATTAAATGGCCCATAAGGAGTTGATATCCCGCTAAACAGACAAAATAAATAATAAATACACCTTGTACAAATTAAGTGAAATAAAATGAATAATGTCTTCCTCGGATCTTTTACACTTTTCCTAATCACGTATACATCGTCTCTTGATATTGATTTTCTCTGCTAACCACATTTTCCTTTACATTTTCCTCTGATGGATTCAGTTTCTTTCTTCACCTTGATGACACGACTGACATCAACAATATCCGCGATCTCTTCGTAAGGCTTGCTAGTGTGTTCATCCAACATTACATTTTTGTACACTTCCCTGCAGTAATGTCCATTCCAGACAATAACCATAAATCAACAGTCGAGATAATAGTGTATGAGCATGATAAAAAACTGATGCAAGCACGGATAACCCAAAATTTGTCATGGCCAAACAAATTTCATTATGCACACCAAAAATAGATTCATATTACTGCACACCACTGTAAATGATCTAATGCGAGGAAACAATAGTAATCGATTACACCCTGTCACTCCAGTGGGTCTAAACCAGACCATAATTCTTGTTTGTGCCTCCCCTATTAAACCATCTCTGGTGGGTAAGCAGTTGTGATGAATCTATGAAGTTTTCTGATTTCTGATAGTTTCAAAAACACTCACTTTCAAATTAATTTCCCTCGTCTGTCAGGACATTGAGTGGAACTTAAAATCATGTAATCTATGTATTTATAAAAAAAACTTCAACTACTGATTGTGCAATAATTTTAGTTGAATGATGTGTAACAATCCAAGGAACTGAACAGTCTTAAAATATATTTGTAGGGATTGAATCATAACAGAATAAAGGTAGTGATCCAACAATATCGAAGTGGATAGTTTGAAAACGTAGAAATCCAAAGATTTTAATGTAACATCTTGTATTTGACTGCTACTAACATATCAAGTCTCTACAAAACGTGGTTTTTATTTAAATTTTTTATTTCTATTTTTATTTTTTTTATTTAGATATTATACTCTTTGATAATCGTATCTTGATTTAACCAACTTTATAGATAATTCGATATCCGAAATGGTTTCTAAATTTTAAAGTCCCCAAAACGAAAATACTACCATTTAACCATCACAGAGAACTATTTTTGCCTTCTATCAGTATATGGTTGATGCTAACATCCAGGAGAGTGCCTTTTTGGTTTCAGGTTTTCAACTTTTCTTTTAATCATTCCACCCCAAGCAAGGTGCACAGAAGGTTACATAAGAGAAAAGTGACGAGAAAGAGGGACAGGTTATAGGAGGTGTCAGGAAAGTGGGTAAGAGGAGGGTGAAAATACTGGTGTGATGAGAGTGGAGTGGACGGCGTAAAGAGCATGAGAGAAAGGATGCGAGTCAGTGAGATAGGAGATGACTATTGACCTTCTTGGAGATTGCAGCTGTCGGGGAAGCAAGTATACGGAAGGGAATTCCACAAGCGGGAAGTGCGAGAAAAGAAGCTGTTGAAGTAGAATTTGCGGTTACATTTTATTGGTTTCACTGTAAAAGGTTGGCACATAGTCTAGTAGCTCGAGTAAATTTATACATAATGAGCTAAGTTCATCGGAGCAAAAACCGTGAAAGTATTTGTAGAAGCCACATTACGCCAGTGAGAAAGTGACTGCATCTGAGCCGCCAAGTCGGAATCGATCACATTACAGATTCTCCGTTGGATTTTGTCAAGAACCATGAGGTGATTAGCAGGGGCACCCGACCAGATGTAGCAGCAGTATTCAATATACAGGCGGATGGTAGATTTATATATGTGCTGGAAGGATTAAGACGGGAAAAACTCCCTGGCCCTGACATTAAGTAGAATAATTTTATCGAATTAACTGCTATATCCGCTGCTAGTAAAGTTTATTTACTGTGTCGTGCCAGAAAGTCTTTCTCGCCAGAATCCATCTTGCACGTTTATAAATCTACCTTTCGTCAGTGAATTGAATATTGCTGCCATATCTGGACTCGTGTTGTTGCAATATATCTCAAGTTTCTCGACAAAACCAAAAGATGGGCCTGCAATGTTATCAGTTCTGACTTTAGTCATTTTTTTTTTATAAATATAGATATTTTTTTCTAAAATATTTCCTGTAAATCTTTTTATGGCAATTGTTCTAATGAGCTTTTTTCTTTGGTACCACAACTGCGTGAATTTAAGCGTATCACTAGATTGAAAGGGTACCTCGGCGTGGTGTAGTGGTTAGCAAGGTCGTCTCGCTAGAATCATTATAAGTGAGTTCGATTCTCACAGGGTACCCCCTACTTTCGGCTGTGTGTCACGTATAAGCTACGCTTAGAAAATACCTTCCTCCAGGTTTGGGAGGGCTAACAACCCTGCCCCATAAAAATAAACAGTTTGTTACGGAAACAGCAAAAACGCTGGCCTACACACCATTGAGTGTAATGGAAACGTTTATTTTTTTTATACTAGGCTGAAAACTAGGTCTCACCTTTTAAGTGTTAAAATAGCAAGATGTTACAGTAAATTCTATTCCAATAGTTTATTTTCTCGCACTTCTGAACTGTGGCATTCCCTTCCAGTTTCTTGCTTATCTGATACGTACGTTTTTCAAAAATATAAATCGTTATATTCTGTCCTCTCTTTTTTTATTGTCCTTTCCCTTCAGCGAAGTCTTCTCGTGTTCTTTCACTCACGTGAGCCCTTTGTGTCTTAGTTACATCATTGCCTTGCTTGGGGTCAAATGATTAACAAATCTAAATGTTTGATATTTCATTATCTGAAACTGAAACAAAAGTGACTAGGAAATGTCTGTTGAAATAGAATCCTTTGCTTGAGTTTTTTGTCAACATCTTGTGAAAGCAATAACCAGAAATTTATATCGTTTCTATCACTTGTCGCAATGCTGTGCCAACTGGCTCCTCTAAATCAGTGCTTCTCAAACTATCTGATGTGGCGGACCGGTTTTTTCAATGTGCCAGCAAGCAAAGCAAACTAATCCAGCAGAGTAAGAGGTGGGGATTGTGAACCCCGGTAATTTTTTTTTTTTTTTTTTTGAGATATGTACTATTTCAGGGACATTTTGAGACTGTCTGTAATAAGCATGAGGACATGATATCTTGTTCATTCTAAGGTCAGCCATCATTGACATAACAAGTCTTCCCAGTGTGCCATTGACCGGTATCATATTTGTGTTATATTAGTTATGGCCACTGGTTTCGAGGGTATATATTTTTAAAAATCCAGAAAAAAATATTTGAAGTTAATATTAATACTTCGTAAGCAATTTGAATTTAATAAAAGGCATTAATCTTCTAAAGAATAGACAAACAGTAAATCAAAATATTAATTTTAATTAATTTAAGAAGTATTTAAAATATATGATATGTATATATCATGGATATATGAATGAAACCAAGTTTGATTCAGTTCACTGTTTTACTGTTCATTATATCGCATTCGTTAGTTGGATAGCAATAACTTTTAACATAAGTGAGTACATGAACAATGTAGCCATAATAATATAAAACTAAAATGAAATTGTAAAAAAAAAAAAACGAAAACGAGTCAAATGCCCTGGCAGTCTCTCGTGGCTTAGAGTATTACTATTATTTTGGTAAATTTTCGTTGTAAGTCCCGACGCTTTTCCCCTTCAAATTTATCCAAAATAGCATTATCTCTGTGCAAATGTATATGCTGAACTCAAATCAAGTGTTAGTTATTGAAGAAACTTACTTTTTTAATCTGAATGTCCATAAAAAAACGAACGATATCCTGCACTTTTTCTCTCCCGTAACTCTCACAAAGTCATATAATTAACTGCAGAATGACGTATTGCGTAATGCAACGAATTTTGGCAGATGTTTGATCGATTTTTCTTCATTTACTGATACTTCTGGTTAAAAATAATGCGCTATTGTATTTCTACGCTTGTTACTTTCCTAACAGAAAGTACATCGCCGGAAGTTTCAGTAAAGGAAGAAAAACGACCAAAATTCGACAGAAAATTCTGCCTACGTAGAACGTCATTCTGCAGTTAATTACATGACTTCGTGAGAATTACGGGAGCGAAAAAGTGCTAGATATAGTTCGTTTTTTTTATGGACTTTCAAAGCAAAAAAGTAAGTTTCTTCAATAACTAATTGTTGATTTGAGTTCAGCATATACATTTGCACAGAGATAATGCTATTTTGGATAAATTTGAAGGGGAAAAGCGTCGGGACTTACAACGAAAATTTACCGAAATAATAGTAATACTCTATACCTAATACTCGGTACCTTAAAACGAACATTTACTATTGTTTCTTTCTTTTCTGGAAAATCTCCGCATACCGGTAGACGATGGTTAGCGTACCGGCGACGGTACGCGTACCACACTTTGAGTAGCACTCCTCTAAATGACCTACTGGATACCAGAGACAGCAGAGTATATCTGAGTTAGATTAAATTTATTATAAAGTTGTTACACAATATTATTAAATGTTTCAATATTTTATAATTCGACAGAGGAAGTAGGTTTTTGGCGTAACTAGTAAATTCCACCGTATCACCAAATGTACATCAATACGGAAAAATGTTACAACTCATTAACTGGGATCCTTGAAGTTAAGCAACGTAAAGTTTGGTCAGTACCTAGATGGGTGACTTCTTCGGAATGCCATGTGTTGAAAGCTTGGGTTTACGGGTGCTGTAATGGATAATGGCTCGGAATTGTTAATCAGAGAACCGAGTTCCAATTCCCGTTGGGTTCGTTACATTCACTTACGCGCAAATACCGTTGGAGAAGGTATAAATCCACAACTATGGGTTCATTAGTAAGACTTGTATTCCTAAATCGTTAAAATAAATTCTTGTTCTGTAAAACAATTCTTACAATCTAAAAATACTTTCTGGCTTTAAATAACCTATAAAGAGTTGATTATATAAAACGCAAAATTATAATCAAATTCATTAACGTTAATTTTTATTTATTTTTTTTACAAAGATTAGTTTTTCTCTTTATACATTCAGTCAGTTAAGTGCCATACGTGATACACGCTTTGGGCGATCATGTCTCGAAAGAGACATGACTGACTGGGCAGAAAATTATCACTCAGTAGGTTGCCAGTCAAGGTTATAGAACCCAATCCGTCCTGTTATTTAACCCATAACTGGAAGGAAGAAACGGATTAATACCTTTCCCAAGGGCATTTGCGCGTAAGTGAATGCAATGAATTCAACTGGGAATTCGAACTCGGCTCCACCAACCTGCCGTTCCGAGTCGATATCCACTGCACCACAACGAACATCCTACACCACAACGCACACCCTATTTATACATTATAACCCCAAAATTCTAAATACGAAACATTAAAGATAAATTTTAACGAATACATTTTTGATTTCTTTTCGGTTAAAATGTTAAGTACCCAAATATATTTTTGTGCTTTTAAAATACGTATATATTGTGTAAAGAGACATTATAAAGTTATCATCAACATGTTTTTGTCTATAAAATGTTGAAACGTTGCCGTAATTTTAACCTGAAAGGTATATTATTATATTCAGTCTGAAATTTAGAGTTACTGCTGTTTTTCGTATATCATCACAACGTACTTTTCTCTAGTGAGAAGTAAAACTGATGTCTGTTTTTGAAAAAAAGGAAAACAACTTTCGTTGGCAACTTTAGAGTTATGTGAATTGATATTTGGCATAAGATATCGATAACATTATTTAATAACATCGACTGCCGCATTGGAAACAACTGTCAGATTTGGGCAGAAATTGCAAGATGTCTTCTTATCTTTTTATAAATGCTACGGTTTCTAGTTGTTTTCCATAAGATGACATAAAACCTGTTTATTTTCTTATAAAATCAATCACAAATGAAGAAAGACAACCGTCGTTAGTAAGTAAATTCATCACCGATGTTTAAGTTAATCTTTCTTTCTCGTTTTGAATTATATCTTTTTTTTTTTTTTGCAATATGCTTCAGCCAAATTTTAATCTCCACATTTTCTTGTCTCAGATGTTTTATTTTTTTTAACCAATGGCGAATGCGAACAAGAGTTGCGTTCATACAATAGTTAATAGAGAAATACTAGCATCTGTGTCAGTAACAAATTTATAAAAATAATTTTTAGTTACGTAATGCTTTAAAAAAAAAGCGAAACTCATTGCCACATCACATTGAAAAACCGATTGTTGTAAGATTACCGAAATTAATCCACGTCGAGCTTAGATGAGTGACCGCTATGGAGTATCAGGTGCAGTATGTTTGGATGTGCAGATGGTGCAAAGGATAACGGCTCGAAATTGTAAATCGAACAACGGAGTTTTAGTTCCAGTCTGGTTCAATATACCCACGCGCAAATAAAAGGTGCTAATTTATCTCTTCTTTCCCTAGCAATGGGTTGTATAGAACAGACTTGGCCCTAGAGTTGCATTTCTCATTTGATGTAACAGCTTTACATAATATTTGCACTGGCAGACCCATGTGCGCGCGCACACACATTCACACACACACACACACACACACACACACACACACACACGGGCGCACGCAACATACAGTCATATAACCTTGGAACAACGGTTTCCATACGATCACCGAAGTTAAGCAACATCGAACCTTGTCCGTAATTAGTACAGTGTAACCCCGATATAAGAGAGTTGTCGGGAATGGATAAAAGTTATCTTATATCCGGGTTTCTCTTATATCCAAGTATCTTATATATGGGTTATACTTACTTTCGCGACCGCTTGGAAATGACAGGTGCTGTGAGCTTAGAAATGTGGCCGGTGTAACTGTTAACGTCTTAAAATTGGAAATCCGAGAGCCGTGTTCCAATTACAGTCGAGTTCGTTTTATTTACCTACGCGCCACCCTACTTTAAGAACGTATGAACCCGCTTGTTTTTCCGCCAGTTATGGGTTAATTAACAGGATCTGTACCAGCAAACCCTAACCCTAACCCTCCAAAATTCTTAAAATTCCGAAATATTTTCTGGCTTCAAATTCAACATTGATAATCAATAAAAAAAACAAATCAAACAATTCAGAAACGATGAGCCTGTTGTAGTGAATGCAATTCGCACAGTTACTTTTCTGTTTCAACGATTGATTATAAGGAATTGTTTATTATTGAAAAAATGATATTCTTCTTCGGTCATCTATACCAAGGTTTATACGTTCTTTATAATTTGACGTAAGGAATGTTTGCTCTGATTACTTTAAAGTTTTGTTATTCACAATATACTATAAATACTGTCTGTTATAAATACTGTGAATTGTTATTATAAAATTGCATGCTGTGAAATTTCTATTAAAAAAAGCATTAGCTGATCTGCGTGGTCTGTCTAAATAATTTGGGGTTGTATAGAAACTCATTCGTATTTTTCATTCTACTTCCCTTCAAGATGCAAACTTCCTATCGTTTGTAGATATTAGTAAATTTTTGCTACTCTTCCTATTCAATATTATGCCATTCATTTACACAAGCTCGTTATGTAGTTTACTAGGTTTCCATATACCCCTGTTGCCTTCAATATGCTACTTCAGCGTCAAATTCTCGGTCCCCTTTTACTTCGTTATGTGTTCTAGAAATTAGAGAGAAATGTATATATAAGTCTGCCGTTCGTCATTGTCTTGAATATTGTTATACTGGTCTAGTGCTTCTGTCATATATTTTGGGAACTAAGGGCCGATATAGGCTCAAGATTGAAATTCCCAGAGCAAATTGCCATCACAAAACTTCGCCCAGATATAGTTTTCTTCTCACATAAATTGAAGAAGATAGTCTTGTGGGAACTGACGGTCCCCTAGGAAGAAAACGCAGAGGAAGCTCATGAAAGGAAGAAGTTAAAATATGACGAACTGCTGGAGAGTTGCAGGGTTAAAGGCTGGAGAGCTAGCTGCACTCCTATAGAAGTGGGGACTAGAGGATTTGCAGCAAGGTCCTTATGCAAAGCCTTAACAGATATTGGGATAGTAGGAATAAAAAAAAGAAAAGCACTCAAGTCCATAACCGAAACAGCGGAAAGAACAGCTAATTGGTTATGGATCAAAAGAGAGAGTGCCTGGATTCCAAATTCTTAGCTAAAATTCCCCGAAATTCTACGTCTAAATTAATGTTTCGGACGAGCTCATGTGCGGTTCTCCTCCAAATGACAAGACTGTCGCCAATCGGAAGCATTTGCAAGGGTTTTGTACCGGGCCTAAACGTAATTTTCCAGTGTCTGAAAGAGCTTATCGAGGGTGGGCCGGAGGCTGGTCATCTCTGGTCGGGTCGGCGCTGTGAGGAGGGTATGATGTTGAAAGACCCGAAACCCCCTAGTGATCCTCGCGATGACATCACTGACGACACCCTCTAGCGCCCCCATTACGGTGGGTATGTTTGAAATTCTTCATAAAATCCGAAGAATGATCTGCAATGTCATTGGTTCTGACTTGACATCTCGAGTTCAGTCACCTTCCCAGTTCTTGCCTGTGAAACTCTCGCTCGGCTTCTTGCTTCCCAGTCAATTTCCATTATAAAAAATTTCAATTTATTATCAGTCGTTCTCTTCTATCTTAATCCCTTTTCTTTTATTGTTCTCTCTCCTTAATGATGTTTTCTTCTTCTCATATTATTATAAGTTCTATGTCTTTTTTTTTGTTCTCTCCTGTTAATACTGTTTTTTCTACGCATATTCTCTAGCAATCAGGAATCCTTTGCATATTAATGGATTTATACCTTATCTAGGGTGAAATGATTTAATAAAACCCTCTCTTGATAATAAGCCATATATAAAAATATATATTTCTGATTCTCACTTTCCTTGTTGATCACTTGTTCTGTTCCTTACATTCTCCTCTTTCTGTAGAGTAATGTCTATGTTTTATTGGGCTTATGGTCATAAAGCATTGAAACATTGGTTCCCATACAATCACTGAAGATTAACCGTGCATGGAATACAGTTGCCATATCTGATCAGGCGCCCCTGCTGTTCGTCTTAGTGTTCTCAACAGGCTCAAAAGGCGAATTTGTAATGTGATTGGTCCCGACCTGGCAGCTCGACCTCAGCCACTTTCTCATCGGCGGTAGGTGGCTTCCCTCTGTCTCTTCTACAAATATTTTCATGGCTTCTGCTCCGAAGAATTTAGATCACCGGTGCCCCCTCCACAAGAATTTACTCGTGCAACCAGACTGGCAACAAGGTTCAACCCTTTTACAGTTAGATCAACCAAATGCAACCGACAATTCTACTCCAGTAGCTTCTTTTCTCGCGTTTCCCACCTGTGGAACTTCCTTCTATATACTTGCTTTCCTGACGGCTATAACCTCCAAGAATTTAAATGTAAAGTCAATTCCCATCTCTTATCCATTTAACTCCAAACCTTTCCACATCACCTAGTGTACCTTGTTCTTTTCCTTTCCCCCTACCTTCGTAACTGTCTTCAGTCCTGTGTTCACATCCTTCTCTTGCCCTTTCTCTTTCTCTCTCTGTAGCTGGTTCGTCTTTGTCTTCACTCTTCTCCTGTCTAAAACTTTAACTCTCTTATGTAGCCCCTTGCACATCAGTGGTGGTACCGTCTTGCTTGGGGTGAAATGATTTAAAAAAAGCCACGTCGATCATGTTCTGTATCTAGAAGGGTAACCGCTTGGGAATACTAGTCGCTGTAAGCTTTGATGTGCAGGTGGTGTAGTGGATAATGACTCGGAATTGTTAATCCGAGAGCCAAGTTCCAATTCCTGTTGGGTTCGTTATATTCACTTACGTGCAAATACCGTAAGGCAAACGATGAATCCACCTTTTTTTCCCACAACTATGGGTTATTTAGCAAGACTTGTATTATTAAATCATTACTGTCTTCAACAAAAAATAAAAAATAAAAAATCTTACATGTAAAAATAATTTCGGGCTTTAAATAACCTGAAAATGGTTGATAAGCCGGAGAAAATTAATCAGTCTATGTTGCTTTAGTAATGTTTGGATTCTTTTTGTCTTCAAACCCTTGTTCTGTCAAAAATTTACAAACGCTCGTTGTGTCGGTTATTCGATGTTTTTCTTTGTCCCTCTGGCTTTCGGTATGCTACATGAGTCAAATTCTCCAAGCCCTCTTTCCTCGCTATGTTCACAAGAAATGTTTGACTCTAAGTATAAGCGTTCTTTTATGTTTTCATTTTCTTTATGGCTGTCTTTCTATATTACCAACTTCTCTTCCTCTTGTGAAACGTCGTCAGGTGCAGTAGATGAAAGCAGTGTTTGGAGGAATATCTGTTGCACCGATCATCCACAGGCGCCGATAGGATCTGCTATCGATAGCATTTCTTGCAAAGAAAGAGATGGGCGTTCTGTAATTGTAGTTGTCTTCATAAGTTAGTCACGTCTTGGCTACGTCGTTTCACAAGATAAAAAATAACTTGTTTTAATTAATCATAACTTTGAGAATATAGCATCGAAGAAGGATTATTTACACTATTTGAATTTTCAGAATGTTCACCCCCATCTTCTCTATTAGTAACGTTTCGACTGTCGTACGCTTCGACCCTCTTCAGCTGATTGGAATTTCATACAGAACCCTTTATTTCGTCCACCGAGATAGATTGTTCTGGACCCTCAAGGACTCATGTCCCAGTGGATGAAGGCGTTGGTTGGCTCCAGTGAGTTGTAAGTTCATTACCTGGTGACAGCAGATGTGAAAAAAACTTAGTAGTTGAGGTTAAAGGGAGATAACTTTTACTAAGACATCCAGAAGAGGTATGACTCATGAAACTAGAACAATCTACTCCGGTTAACTAAATAAAGAGTTTAGTTCGAAACTCTAATCACCTGACGAAAGTCGGAACGTGCAGCGGCTGAAACGTCGTGAATATGGCAACATAAATGTAAATAGTATAAATAATTACAATATCTAATCTCAAAAGTATAGACAAATATTGAAGAAGGATTTTTTGCTAATAGCAAATACCATAGGAAAGATTACAGTAACGGATGAAAATTTCGTTGCCAAGGCCCGATAATTTGAGTTGAAAATGTGCCGTTAATACAGAAAACTATTGTTACCACCATAAAGTCTGTTACTTTAATAGTAACATGTGTCATCGCCTAAAGCATATCCATAATCCACTTTTAATAGTAACATGTGTTATCGACTATAGAATATCCATTATCCACTTTTAATAGTAACATGTGTCATCGCCTAAAGCATATCCATTATCCACTTTTAATAGTAACATGTGTTATCGACTATAGAATATCCATTATCCACTTTTAATAGTAACATGTGTCATCGCCTAAAGCATATCCATTATCCACTTTTAATAGTAACATGTGTTATCGACTATAGAATATCCATTATCCACTTTTAATAGTAACATGTGTCATCGCCTAAAGCATATCCATTATCCACTTTTAATAGTAACATGTGTTATCGACTATAGAATATCCATTATCCACTTTTAATAGTAACATGTGTCATCGCCTAAAGCATATCCATTATCCACTTTTAATAGTAACATGTGTTATCGACTATAGAATATCCATTATCCACTTTTAATAGTAACATGTGTCATCGCCTAAAGCATATCCATAATCCACTTTTAATAGTAACATGTGTTATCGACTATAGAATATCCATTATCCACTTTTAATAGTAACATGTGTCATCGCCTAAAGCATATCCATTATCCACTTTTAATAGTAACATGTGTTATCGACTATAGAATATCCATTATCCACTTTTAATAGTAACGTGTGCCATCGCCTAAAGCATATCCATTATCCACTTTTAATAGTAACGTGTATCATCGCCTAAAGCATATCCATTATCCACTTTTAATAGTAACGTGTATCATCGCCTAAAGCATATCCATTATCCACTTTTAATAGTAACATATGTCATCGCCTAAAGCATATCCATTATCCACTTTTTAAATAATTAAAAATATATAGAAATATAATTCAAAAGTCTTATATTAAAAAGTAACCGTTACTACTCAAACGTATAAGAGTTTAGTGTATTTATTGAGATAAAGTATTAAGTTTGTTGAAACAAATTATTAAGTTTGTTGAAACAAATTATTAAGTTTGTTGAAACAAATTATTAAGTTTGTTGAAACAAATTATTCAGACGGTTGAAACAAAGTATTAAGTTTTTTGAAACAAAGTGTTAGTTCTGTCAAAACAAATTATTAAATTGGTTGAAACAAAGTATTAATTCTGTCAAAACAAAGTTTTAATTTTGTCGAAACAATTTAAGTTTGTTAACACAATGTATTAGTTCTTTCGAAACAATTTATTAACTCTGTTGAAACAAAATATTAAGATTGTCAAAACAAAATATAAATTTTGTCAAAAATTATTAAGTTTTTGAAACAAACTATTAAGTCGGTTGAAACCTAGTATTAAGTTTGTTAAAACAAAGTATCTTTTATCAGAAACATTTCTCGGAGACCTGATAGGAAAAAAAAATAATTTTAAAAATTCTAACTGAAAATTTCGATCTGACACACTGGAAATTAAAAACCAACAAAGCCTCGCTAGAGAAAGTATTTCCATCTCAAAACACAATATTCCAAACTGGATTGATATTAAAAACAAATAAAAGACGCAAAGAAAGTATTACTAATGAAAGATTTGAAAAAATATCTCAAATAAACTCATTTATCTGAGTTACGTTTACGCAAACTTATCTTATAAGGACACTTAACGGCATCGACACAATAAACACAGAGTTAGCCAAATCGTTCTGTCGATATGCCGTTTTGCAAAGGAAAACAAAACACCAAAATAAATCGCTTTAGATCATAACCGAGAATAGTGAAAACAAAACTTTTTTCAATTCGACTTATATTGTACCATTCATTTTTTTTTATTACATTGAAATTAAATCAGGATGTGTGTTGTAGTGCAAGGGATATCGACTCGGAAAGACAAATCGGGAAGCCGAGTTTCAATTCCACTTGAATTCTTTGCATTCATTTACGTACAAATATTCTTGGAAAAGGTATTAATCCTTCTCTTCCCTCCAGTTATAACAGGACAGATTGGGTTCTATAGCCTTGGTCGGCAACCTAGTCTACCACAGAAAGCAATGGCAACCTACTGCGGGATAATCTTCTGCCCAGTCAGTCATGTCTCTTTCGAGACATGATCGCCCAAAGCGTGTATCACGTATGGCACTTAACTGACTGACTAAGATTTATAGACGTTTCCTATTTGTTCTTTATCCTATTATTTTGTCGGATTTCAATTCATGTTTGATCCCAATTCATATATATATATATATATATATATATATACTTAACTGACTGAAATTAAATCAACCTGCTTTTAAAAATATCTGATTTCTGGGACTTTAAATTTGAATTAAGAATGAAAATTTATCCCCGAAATACAAAAGAAATGAATATTGACAAAGAAATTTTAACACATTTCTTTTTCTATCTCTTTTTAAAAATCTGAAGTGTATTATAAATGTAGATAAATGACTTGCTTATTTTTAGGTGTTGATGTAACTTTTTTGCCATCAAACTACAAATGTCAACTCAACAAAACCTGATTCTCAAACTTAGCGGGTGTACGCTAGACAGAAAAATGTATAACTAATTTTCTGCTGACGCCTTTTCAAATTAAATAGTTTTATTATTTGAAGTGGCATAGAAAAAGACATTTTCTTGATATATTCTTTAAATATTATTACTTACCATTCAGGATGTGCGTTGTGGTGCAGTGGGTATCGGCTCGGAACGAGAAATTAGGGAGCCCAGTTCGAATTCCAGTTGAATTCCTTGCATTCATTTACGCGCAAATACCCTTAAGAAAGGTATTAATGTATCACGTATGGCTCGACTGACTGAACGGTCAGTCAGCTAAGTGCCATACGTGAAACACTCGAAAGAGACATGACTGACTGGGCAGAAGATTATCCCGCAGTAGGTTGCCATTGCTTTCTGTGGTAGACTGGTTGCTAGCTAAGGCTATAGAACCCAGTCTGTCATGTTATTTAACCCATAACTGGAGGGAAGAGACGGATTAAAGGTATTTGCACGTAAGTGAATGCAAGGAATTGAACTGGAATTCGAAAAAAAAACCTGAAGTGGCTAGCGACCGAAAGAATCACCTGCGTAAGTTCACAGGAAAAAAGAGAAGTATATTTTTATTGAATTAAAGATGTCACTGGTTTTTCAGTTGCAGGTGATTCTTTTGATCTCTAACACCTTCACTTTTTTTTTGGGGGGGGAGTAAAGAGTTGCTTTTGTTATATGATATGGCACATTTTAACTTTTAATTGATTTATCACAACTTATTGTAAGCGTATTGTAGTCATCTATTTTCAAAAGACAGAAATTTGAAATTATTTAATATATATAAACCATCAATGATTGTTTGAAAATTATTTTTGTAACGTATTGTGGCGTATAGCGACTCGGAACGACTAATTGGGGTGCCGATTTCAAATTAGAGTTCCCTTCCACATATTTGCTTTCCCGACAGCTACAATCTCCAGGAGTTTAAATGTAAGGTCAATAGACACCTCCTATCACACTAACTTGCATCTACTCTCCTAACACTCTCACCATCTACCTAACCCTCATTCTCGGTATCCTTACCCGTCTATACCTTCCTTCTGACATTTCCTATATCTAACCATCCATTCTCACCACTTTCCTCTCTGTGTAACCCCCTGCGCAATAGTGGCAGTGAAATGCCTTGCTCGGGGTGAAACGATTATAAAAAAAAATTCTTGCGTTCACTTACGCACAAATAAACTTGGGAAAGGTATTAATCCGTCTCTTCCCCCCAGTTATGGGTTAAAATAATAAATAATAATTGGACAGATCGGGTTCTATAGACTTGGTTGGCAACCAGTCTATCGCAGAAAGCAATGGCAATCTACTGCGGGATAATCTTATGCCCAGTCAGTCATGTCTCTTTCTAGACATGATCGCCCAAAGCGTGTATCACGTATGGCACTTAACTGACTGATTGGTACCCGACTAGGATTAGAACATCGACGATGTCAAGTGGACTCAATATTATTTTATCTGAAACTGAAAGGACTGCTGTTCTTTGAGCATTAGTAACACTTAAACGTAAGAGTAAGGTGATTGCTGCCTCATGAGTCTGCGAATGCCCAGATGTTATAGGATCCTGTCTGCGGACACTACTCGGCACGCGCTGAGCTATCCTTACCTCCAGACGCTGAATGGTCTTGCCTACGTATTTGGTCTAAGTGTTAATTGGTGTGGTAATAAAAAATATTTGTTTATATATATATATATATATATATATATATATATATTAGCATGGACCAGGCTTGCCTCCCAGAGAGTAAAACACTGCACCTCCTTGGTCTCACACTTTCAGCGGACCTCAAGTGGAATGACTATGTCGAATCCATTGCTAAATCCGCTGCTATGAAAGTCGGTTCTCTGTGCAGGGCCCGGAGGTTTTTTTCCGTCTGAAACTATCCTGCACATTTATAAATCTACCATCCGCCTGTACATTGAATATTGTTGCCATATCTGGTCGTGTGCCCCTGCTATTCTCTTTGGACTTCTAGACAAAGGTACAGCGGAGGGTCTGTAATGTGATCGATACCGACTTAGCAGACCGCCTGCAGACTCTCTCTCACCGGCGCAACGTGGCTTCCCTGTGTCTCTTCTATAAATACTTTCACGGCTTCTGCTCCGATGAACTTAGATCACTGGTGCCCCTTAGGTTCGAATTTGCACGAGCTACTAGATTAGCAACTAGATCCCACCCTTTTACAGTGAAACCGATAAAATGCAACTCAACTTCTACTCCAACAGATTCTTTTCTCGCACTTCCCGACTGTGGAATTCTCTTCCACATGACTGCTTCCCCGACGGCTACAATCTCCAGGAGTTTAAATGTACGGTCAATAGACACCTCCTAACAAACTAACTTCCATTACTTTCAAACACTCTTCCCACCCACCCAACTATCTATCATCCCCGCTTCTGACATTTCCTATATCTAACCACTCTTCCTATTTATCTCCCCCTATGTAGCCCCAAGGGCAATAGTGGCAGTGGAATGCCTTGCATGGGGTGAAATGATTAAAAAAATATATACATACATATATATATATATATATATATATATGTTTACATATAGATATATAGATATATAGATATATAGATATATGTTTATATATATATATATATATATATATATATATATATATATATATATATAATCTGTTTACATATATATAATCTGTTTACATATATATAATCTGTTTACATATATATATATATTTGTTTACATTGGGCGTGTATAATGATAATGTATACGCTAAAAAGTCTGCCTTCTTCTCCCGAACGCCCATAGCACAGAGGTAGAATCGCCGACTGACGCCATTTCGGTCGGGTTTCAATCATGGGTAAAAAGCAATCGGAGTCTAACCGTACTGATGAGCTGTGATACAGCGAAACAGATCTGTATAATTATATTTGTTTATATATACATATTTGTTTACATATATATATATTTGTTTATATATATATATATATATATATATATATATATATATTAACCTGTTGCGTTCTATGTCGTCTCTTCTTCTCCAAGCTACTACATAAAAAGGACAATTTCCTTTTCGTATTCGTTTTTTTTATCAGAAGAGGGGGACAGACGGGGCAGACGGGACGAATGACACCACGGGAATGCATGTCATTCGTTAGGTCAGAGTCCCTCCGCGGGTTGACCTCCCAATTT
Source organism: Ascarosepion bandense (assembly GCA_037127315.1). Lineage (NCBI taxonomy): Eukaryota > Metazoa > Mollusca > Cephalopoda > Sepiida > Sepiidae > Ascarosepion > Ascarosepion bandense. The sequence continues at coordinate 1,885,299 of JBBBDQ010000882.1, forward strand.
GTGTATGGAAAGCGTATCGACGCTTTAAGATTCTTGCAGCCCTCTATTGTTTCGCACCGTTTTGGACTTATATTCAAAACCCAGACAAAGAAGATCCATCTCTGTCAGAAGCACCAGGTACTCCGGTCAATCGCTGACCATCCTATCCCTGGTCTTTGCATTCTGTAACGCACTAAAAACTTTCTATTTGCATCCAAGATTTTACGAGAAAAAAACCAATACAGGTGCTTCAACAGATATACTAAGTACAGAATGGGTTAAGACAATTTTATATCCACGCCAAATCGGACGAATAAATATTGTTTTCAAGTAAAGGTAGACGCCGAGAGTTTGTAGTATAAAGTGTGAATTGTATTTAAACAACAGCTATTGAAATAAATGTTAAAAAGAACATGAAAGAATTAGAAGAACGTGGAAGGCTGAATATCAGACGTGACCAACTTTGTCTTCGGAGAACATTCTGAAATAAAAATAAAAGCGAGTTTTGCAAACAAGAAAGTTCCTCAAACACATGAGATCTGAACATCTTCCTTCTGGCCACTTTCCTTTTCCAATCGACCGAGCGGTTTGTTGCATTTTAATCCAACTCATTACGACAATTCAAAAGGTTTATCTTGCTTAGGCTGATGCAGTTCAGAGCGCAATAATCTAAACTTATTTTAAATGGAACTTTGTCTGTGTGTGTGTGTGTGTGTGTGTGTGTGTGTGTGTGTGTGTGTGTGTGTGTGCGCGTTACCTATAGACTACGATTTTCTTGAAAATTTACACAGTTGTACTATAAGCGTCTGCGAGTGTTCTTAGCTAGGTTTTGTGTCGAAGTACCCCTGAATAATATCGAAAATCGATAATTGAAAAATCGGGTTATAGAAGGAGTGGTCCGATTTTAATCAAATTTGATACACTCATAAACAAAGACATAAGAAACGATATTCAGAAGTTTCAAGGTTGCAGTTATTACAATAGTGCAGAAAATCGATAGTATATATATATATATATATATATATATATATATATATAAAAGACAAGATGTTTATGTGTGTGTCTGTTTATCTGCCTGTATGTCTGTATTTTTTCAGCCCTTTTATTTTAGTTTTTGCTTCGGGTTTGGCTCTAAGTAGGTATAATTATAGTTCTTAGTCTCAGCCATGATACCATTTACTCAGAGGACTTATTTAACCTTCAAAATTCAATTTAAGACGAAAAAACCTTATTTGATATCGATACCAGGAAATCAAAATTTGACTTACATCCATTCATTTTTCTTTCAGTCTACGATTTCGCTTTAACTGGAAAGAACTATTGCTTTTTAGTCTTTCGTGCCAACGTCCAAAGAGTCTGAGATCCAGGACCATGGATTAGTTTTAAAGCTTTCATTACACCCGAGCAATGCCGGGCTATACTGCTAGTGATTAATAGATAACAAGAGGAATGAGAATTTGTTTCTATTTTAGAACATGAATTGCCTAGGGTACATTTTCAGTTCATACATTTTTCCTTCCCGACTCACTGCGTTTTTGATATGAGGTATTACCACCAATTCTTTAGTCATTTTAAGTCGTGTACAATCATAGCTCTCCACGAAAATCCTATTATTTTGTTGCTCTTAGACGCGATTGTCTTTTGCTATATCTCCAAGGTTATGTTCTCCTATTCATTTAAATAAACTCGTTCATTATTCTCTATTTTCCTCTGTCCTTTTTGCCTTCCTTTTATCTTGTGAGTGCCAAATTTTCTAAACATCGTTTCTTCTTTATATGTATTTGAAATTTCAGCTCTCACTTTTTAGTATATATATATATATATATATATATATATATATATATATATATTAGTCATCCATATACAAACCTGTTTCGCTGTATCACATCTCATCTTCTGGCCGGGATCGAAACTCGACCGATTTGGTCGATGTCAGTCGGAGTCGCTAGCCACTAATTTATAGGCTCATGGAATCAGAGAAGGGAAATTTTAGCGTGTTATATATAAACAGTGTATACACACGACAGTCACCGAAAAAATTGAAGAGTAATGCGTAAATCGCTGAAGTGGTAACTGTTTTTGAAATTTTCCTCTCGCTCAATCGCAATGAGAGCATAATATATTAGTCATCCACATACAAGCCTGTTTCGCTGTATCACAACTTATCAGTGTGGCTAGACATCCACTTGCTTCTTTCCAAGATCGAAACTCGACCGATTTGGTGTCAGTCGGAATCGCTAAGGGAAATTTTAGCGTTTTATATACAAGCGGTGCATACACACGCCAGTCACTTAAAGAACTGAATTCATTGCTGAAATATATATATATATATATATATATATATATATATATATATATATATATATATAGTTAAAGAAAATGCTTATTACGGCAAAGTTTTTTGTACCAAATGGAAGAAATATTGTGTGATCTGATGAAATGACCTAATTAAGCTCATTGAAATGAATTATAATTTATAAACAATTGAAATGACGTGTTGAGTTTTCCTTTATAAATATCATATTGCTCTGAATAACATCCACTGAGCTCTCTATATACATATAACACTTAATATTTTATATTAAGTTGATCTCGTTGGATTATCCTCGCCGTTTACGAACCTGGGCATCTATACCTATATATATATATATTTACACAGACAAATCTCTCTAAGGGATTTCATGTTGAAATGTTCATTCAACATTTTTGAATTTTGAAACTTTATTTTAATATATATATATATATATATATATATATATATATATATATATATATATAAAAGGCAAGATGTTTGTGTCTGTCTGTCTGTCTGTCTGTATGTATGTTCTTTTCTTTTAATATATGGATGGAGAAAAGTAAATTGCCGTCTTCGAAGGCATTAGTCAACAAAAATTACTCAACACTATCCGGAAAAAATAGAATACAAATGAACTTACACATTTTGGCGATTCCTGCCAAGCTACACGGGGTTCAACCGTTAGGTCTCTTCAGGCGCGTGTACAGAAAACCAATGGATATCACTCCCAAATATACTAATACCGTAAGAGTAGGACTAAAAGAAAAGAAAAGCCCAGGTAGTTTGATACGGATCCCAAAAATTTGTAAGTTTATATATATATATATATATATATATATATATATATATATATATATATATATATATATATATATACATATATATATAGTGCAGGTCCTGGCCATGGCGGTAAACTCTGATTGGGAGTTTGTGAGGAGCATGGAACCACCTCTTAATTGCTGTTGTTCCCAGGTCCACCCTGACCGGAGTGGTAGCACCTGTTAGGGTCCCAGCTATGGGCAAATAGTTAACCCCACAAACTGGGGTCAAAACCACTATGAAAGTGAAAAAATATACTTTTATAGAAATAAATGCATAAAATAGCCTTTTATAGAAAAATATACATTTTTGAAGAAAAATATTACCATCAATACACTTTTGAAGAAAAAAATATTGCCATAACACATTTTTTAAGGGAAAAAATTATTCGCAGCAAAATGTTTTTGAATACAAAACTAGAAGACATTTTCAGTTTTCTAAAATAAAAAAGAATAAAAACAAAAAAAAATTCATTAAAATCTCACTAAATCAACTTTCTAACTATAACCGCAAATTAAATACAAAACCTTAAAACCCAACCTTTTTGGCATTAAATAACCCACAGAGGTTGATATACCGTAAAGCAAAACTTAAACTTAAACTTAAACTTTTATATAGCGCAAATAATAAAAGGTAGCAGTCGTTCTGGAGGCGTAAAAATTTACAAGCCATTTCTTGTCTCAGTTAACAATTGATTGAAGGTCGTTTTCGAGATCAGCTTCTGATTTTACTTTATCGAACTTATTGGAGGCACTATTAAAGCAGGATTAAATGTTTGCGCCCTAAGCTTAGATACTGAGTTATGGCGAAAAACCTTTGTCTCCTGTATTTTTGTTAGTGTTATTCGAAAACGGGGGCAAAATCTGATAAAAAAACTGTATCAATTTAACAGCATCGTGTCTTGTAGGGCTCTTTAAAAAAGGGTATCACATTAAACTTGTCATTTAAAACCTATATTACAAGACTGCAATAATTTTCCAAGCAGAAAGATGCAAAACTGAGCGGATTTTGATAAACTTCAAACTATTATAACTTGACAAATGCTTACTTTTAGAACAAAGTTAGACCAGTTCGAAAATCCTAAGACTGTATACTTTCCGGCTAAATATAGCAGATGTCACTTAATTTTTTTAAAAATGCTGAATGTCAACTCGTGAGGCCAACATGATCTGCTTATATCGAGGCTAGGAAATTATGCATTTCTTATCACTGACAGAGAACTTTATTTACGCCCAGTGAAAAAAAAAAAGATGATAAAACAAAACAGTTAAACAAAAAAGAGTTTGTTCTTTTTTAACTTGAAACATCCTGGGTATGACGATAAACTACACCCACCGCAAACCCGGGAGAATGGATGTTTTGAGAAGAGTGGAATCACTTCTTAATTGTTGTTGTCCCCGGGCCCTCCATATTCGGTGTGGTAAAACCCGTTAGGGTCCCAGCTATGGGGAAATAGTTAACGTCAAACAAAACAAAAATATTTTAAAGTATAAAAAATAATTTTGTAGTAAAAACACCAGCAATACATTTTTATAGTAAAATGACCAACAAGGATGTGCGTTGTGGGGCAGTGGAACGAGAAATCGGAAAACACAGGGAAAAAGAAACATAAAATAAAAAGAAAGAGACGAATTTTTGACTGCTACTCTAGTTTCATGCAACTGCGATCGACAGGAGGTCAGATTGATTATTGCATATCAATATATAAAAACGTTTTGTTAAATTCAAGCGATCAGACCTGTTTTATTTTTCTACATTTTTCTGATTTAAAAAAAAATGTACATTGGGTTGAAAATTGTAAATAAACTAATCGGGATTCAGGTTTTGTTCCATTCAACTATTTTCGATCATAATAGTCATTATTAAGAACTGGATGTTGTCAATATACTAGAGAAGATACCAGCATTTTTAGAACGCTGGAATTTGAATTAATCCAAATTATCATCATGTGTAAAATGATTACATAAAATTTAACTACGACAAAAAGAATTATAAAGTATTTACTCGTATTGTCCATTGTATTCACTTACGCGCAAATACCCTTGGGAAAGGTATTAATCCGTCTCTTCCTTCCAGTTATGGGTTAAATAGCAGGACAAATTGGGTTCTATAGCCTTGGTCGGCAACCAGTCTACCGCAGAAAGCAATGGCAACCTACTGTGGGATAATCTTCTGCCCAGTCAGTCATGTCTCTTTCGAGACATGATCGCCCAAGCGTGTAACACGTATGGCACTTAACTGACTGACTGACTCATATTGTTATCATTATCGTTAGTATGCATATAAAATATTTGATATACATTTAAAGATACCTTTGTTGTATCTTACGCTGCTGTTGGATCTGGACAAACAACGACAACGAGGAACACGTATGTATAAAAATATAATCTTATATTTTTAATTTTCGTCGGTGAAAAAGATCACTCACATGAAGGAGACGTCGGGAGTCGTAAACCAGCGGGTGTTCTCTATGTTCAGGCCAAACTTCTATACTTTATATAGTCTTAAAACTCCTACGCATTTTTGCTTTTCTGGGTTGTCTCTGTTGACTTACATACGGCCAGATATATATGTCAATAACACCCGGTGGTCATTACTTTTCTAGCTGGTTGTCACTTTTTACCTTGCACTTTGACATTATCTACGACCGGATATATCTGTCAACAACTCTTGTCTTTTATTGACTTTACCTTCGATCAATTACTTCTGCCCTTCAAGATTTTCTATTACATTTTTCGCCATCCAATTTTTCAAAATGTTCATATGTGAATATTTAAAGTGCATCACTTATCTACCTCCACTACCCTACACAATCGAGGCAATTGTACAAAAGTATATATATATATATATATAAGTAGAAAATTATATATATATATATATATATATATATATATATATATATATATATATATATAAAAAGTAGAATTTTTTTTTCTTTCTTTTTTTGTCTTTGAATATAAAACCGTGGCGCCGAAACTGGTGTAGAACCACTTCTACATGCACGTACATAATTCCGCAGTTAGTGCCAAAATTGCCATCAGCCAAAAATTAATTAATATATGAAGAGTGGAGTACAAACTTTTGAATTATTTTAGGAGCGATATCAAACAGCACATTTAAACATAGTGGGTTCATTATCACCACTAAGAAACCAAACAAACCCATATTTTTAGCCATATCGGTATCTGTTATGATTGATAGAGCAACTAGATGGGTAGAGGCATTTTCTCTAATTGAAATAACAGCATAAAATGATGCTACTATTTTCATTAACACGTGGGTAGCTAGATTCGGACTACCTTTGTAGAATCACTTCTACATGCACGTACATACCTACATATACATTGTCATGCACACACGTTCGCACGCATATACCCATACACTCTTTCGTAAGAAATGCACGTGAAGTTTACTTTTTCCCGCGTTTATTAAGAAATATATAAACTGATTCCCACAAGTGTCTAGCCAGTTGGAAGATGTATTTTCGGAGTGATTGAACCGAAAACCGTTCGTCTCTTCCAACTCACACAAACCGCTAATTGCATTCAGCAAATAGCCACATAAAATGTTTCTCTCTATTCTATAAGAACATTTCAATACATGTATAATTATATTCACTACTATTCAGTACAAACATATTATTTCCTTTCATGGACTCTGCTATCATGAATATTCAGACAATATCTTTAATAATCTAAGAGAGAACTCTTTTCACGACATCTTGCATTTGTGAATTATCCAGTTCTGTAACGTGATTTAATACAATGTTGGTTATATTCGTTACATTGTGCTTTGAGTTATTTTATTTATAATTGTGGTTGTTTGGACAACTAACCTTTTCTTCACTGTTGAAATCACTACCCCAACGGTCAGTCTACTACAAATTGGTATCCAAGTTGTCCAGACCACAACACTGGCATTGGCGACAATGTTGATGCCCGTAATAGCCTTCCTTATAATGTTCGCACCAGTATCGGTATTTATATGTGGGTAGTTTTGCTCTATCGTATGATATTGGTTCAATTTCTTTCCAATTGTTGTTTGGTATGTGTGATATGTCATGTAAATTACCGAATCCCACACATTTTCTGTAATCTTCATATATGTAGAAGTATGGGTATGGGTATGGTATGTAATTTTCGATACCTTTTTTTGTCTGTAATTTCTTGTGCTATTACGTCTGCTTTCACTCTGTATGCAGTACCATGTTGTAACGATGCTTCTAGTTGTGGTGCAGTGGATATCGTCTCGGAACGACAAACCGGAAAGCCGAGTTCGAATTCCAGTTGAATTCCTTGCATTCACTTACGCACAAATACCCTTGGGGAAAAGTATTAATCTGTCTCTTCCCTCCAGTTATGTGTTAAATAACAGAACAGCTTGGGTTCTATAGCCGTGGTCGGCCATCAGTCTATCGCAGAAAGCAATGGCAGCCTACTGCGGGATAATCTTTTGCCCAGTCAGTCATGTCTCCTTCGAGACATGATCGCCCAAGCATTGTATCACGCATGGCACTTAACTGGCCAACAATACCTTCTTCTTCTTCTTCTTCTTCTTCTTCTTCTTCTATTCATCATGTCCCTTCAAATCGTAGGTGATCCTAGCCCTCCACATCTCCTATCCTATGTAATTCCCAACACCCTTTCTTTTGTTACCACTCCCACACCCTGCTCTGCCATCCATTTGCTCATGCCCATAAAGTATATCACGCATTGCTTTCCACTGTCCCTTCTATCTATCCGCCCTGTGAGTATCAAATTCTCCAAGCACTTCTTCTTCATTACATGTCCCAGAAACTTCAGTTCTTATTTATAATAAAAGTGACCAACGATGTATTTTATCGCCCAAAGCACTTAACTGACTGACTAGTTGTATTGGTCGTATCTCTCTTGTGAAATTTTTTTTTAATCATCTCACCCCAAGCAAGGCATTCCACTGCCACTATTGCGCATGGGGCTACATAGGGGAAGGTAAAGAAAAGGAGTGGTTAGACATAGGGAATGTCAGGAGGAAGGTGACAGATGAGTAAGGATAGCGAGGATGAGGGTTAGGCAGATGGGAAAAGTGCTTGATAGAATGGGAGCAGGTTAGTGTGTTAAGAGGTGTCTATTGACCTTACATTTAAACTCCTGGAGATTATAGCCGTCGGGGAAGCAATCGTTTGGAAGAGAATTCCACATGATATCGTATTATTGAATGCCTTGTTTCTTGAAATCTTTTTAGTATGAAATGATCAAATTTCGTTTCGTTGCGTTTTTGTATATATCTTTTGGCATTTCGAATGTTGTTCTTTGATCGTTCATTGTGTCCGGTTTTATACAGTTTTTAAATGTTCTTTCGAATACGTACGTTTTTACGTGGTTTGGCGTTGGTGGTGGTCCACTGTTGGTGTTACCCTGTAGCGTTCCCTGCCAACCTCTTGCTCCTCCGCTGTCAAGTTCCTGTACCTCTGTATCAGTTGGCATAATGGTTTCAGTATCTGTAGTATTTGTGATAGCAGTAGTATTATTGTTAATTGCAGAATTGTTGTTTTTCTTCGTTTTGTTTGCCTGAAATAATCGTCGAGGTCGAGTTTTCCTTTTTGCATAGATTGCTGTGGCGGAGGTTTTGCAATGAAGTCTTCTTTACTAGCAGCTTGTATGAATTTGTTGTCGGACGTCCCCCTGTTTTTATGGTTTCGTCTTCGTGTTCTAGGTTGGGTTGTTTGGATGTTCCTGGTAAGTATCTTACTTTATCTAGATATGTTCCTGGTCCTAAGAGGTTATAACCGGGTTGTGTTAAATTCCACAGTTGGTGGTATACTGCATTTTGGTTATTGATGTGGTGTTTATATATGAAACGCAGGTCCAATTAAAAGGTACCTCTTTAACCGGTGATTCCACCTGCATCTGAAAGCTACACCCACAGTATTTTATTTTATTTTGTGTGTGTGTGTGTGTGTGTGATTTTAAGAACACACACACACATCTGAAGAGATTTCTTTAATGTTCAAAAGTTCGTTTTTCTCTGCGTTGTATCATACGAGTAAACATCTTGATGTACGACCATACGATCATAATTTTCAATTGTAAATAACCTTCGATTATCACCATGCGTGCCTCTGCTCAAGTTCAACGTCATACATGTGACTTCGTAATTTCAAACATACTATGTTTGAACACAGAAAATTTACCATTATCTGCAGTATATATCATTCAAAGTCTGACAGAGAAAACAAAAACTGACAAAAGAAAAAATAAAACAAAGAAAATTACTTCATTCTATTTGTTGATGACGGACATGCGGTTTACTTGGAGGATTAGTCATCTAACTTATCTTACAGTATAACCGCCAATAAGTCTACAAGACTCCCACTATAATCTCTTTATTAATAGTTGACACGTTTTTATCCACTGTTTTTTACGTCGTGTCCGAATACGGCGTACCATTAATAGGACATCGGACTCATCGTCTGATTTCTTACGTTAGCGTCAACATTTGCGTACTGGAAAATCGGCCTGATCCGCTCCGGATTCGCTGTGAGATTTGCTGGATTCTACTGGATCACTCAATACTGTTTGCCGTAACGGCCACACTGTAGTGGGAATTTTCCATTCATAAATGGACGC